>JANAVB010036158.1:0-51357 GCA_029216955.1 Iris pallida
TATATATAACTATCATGTTATAATTATTATTATTATTATTATTTTTTATTATTATTATATTTTTTACTGTTGTTATTATTATTATTATTATTATTATTATTATATTATTATTATTATATTATTATTTTATTAGTTCTATTATTATATATATTATATTATTATTAGTATTATTATTATTATTTTATATTATTATTATTAATTGTATGTATTAGTTTAGATATTTGGTATCATGGGTATATATATATATATATATATATATAGATATATATATATATATATATATATATATATGTAAATATATATCAAATATTTTATTATAATAAATGGTTTAAATATATATAATTGTTCAAGAAATGTTTTTGTTCAATAAATGTTTTTTATAAAGTGTAGTTTCTAAAAATATAAAATAATTCCTAAGTATTTCAATATTTTCTAGAAAGTATTTTAACCAATAAAAATATACTTTTTAGCTAGAAAATTTTATTTTGATAAAATTAAGAGTTTTCTTGCCTAAAAACCGATTCTTGAAATTTTCTAATAAAAATTAGTCTTCAAAACATTAAGGGAATAATTTCTAAAACTAGTATAAATATTCAGTTACTCCTAAATTCCTCCTATTTTTGTCGTTGATCATGACTAATCACATGTTCCTATTCTCTCGCAATTTTGGACCATTACGTCGACCATAGCTATTGGACTATTGAGACATGTCAGAGAACATCGTACCACACCAGGCGACACACCAGGCAAGATACCTTGCCATTAAACTGTTTATATTCAGTCTGTATTTATTTTTAATATCACTGTTCATTATTTCTGGTTCTTACGGTTCCTGACTTACTACCTGCTCAGTGATTATTAGTTTACTTTGTTATTATCCTTTGATTGCATATGAACCTAGAGTTAAGGGACTACCTTCTGTAGTGTATCGCATACACCTTGACACAGTTGTATCACGAAGATGTGTGAGATGAGTAGCAAGTAGAGGTTCTTACGTGTGGGCTGATCCCCCATGCGCATGCGTTAGGGCTAACTGCTAATAGAGGCATGTTAGGAGACTTAGCAGTTAGTAGAGGTATATGAGTCAGGGATGTGACTCTGATAGGCATTGGATGGAAAGAACAGTTTATTAACGTATGGGCCACGTATGCACTTTCTATTGCCGGTTATCTCCGCGAAAGATACGGTCCTGGATCCTGATACCTGATTTACTGCTGGCCTCTGACATTCGACGAATGTTATGCTTTGAGGTCCCTGGTATCCTGATAGGGCCATACCTGAGATTACTGCTCCTGAGCCAGAGTGTCCATGCGTTGAAGGTTTATTCTTATTGCATAAACATATTAGAGTGGTCAGGTAACCCTCGTCAAATATCATGTCACCCCGTCCCATTCGTAGCTTGGGACAATGTCTCATCGCGGTATAGTGTGCTACCCCTTGTCCTTGTTTGGTTGCAGGGGTAGTCCATTGTTTCGATGATGAGGTATTAGATCTTATTACGAGTTGGACTATTTACTATACTTGTGATTTATGACATAGTATATATATTCAGTTATATGGCATGTTCGTCCTGTATCTTGTTACGTCCCTCTGAGGACCTGGTTATCTCTCCAGGTGTGTGCTTCTGTGATATTACAGGTGTTCTAGCCGTGGCCATGATCACCTCTATCTCTTCGAAGATGATTGCACTTCGATCGTCTTCGCTTCGTTCGCCAAACTCTTTCTTTTATGATGTATTCTTTTCATAGTTGGTAGTGGATTTGTCTCCGCCCAACTACATGTACCAATGACAATTTATAGTAGATTATATGATATTATTTATACTTTCATTTGTGTGGATGAGATTAGATTACTCTTGGTTCACTGTATTTTACAGCTTATGTATTCATATGAGATTTCCATATATTGGAGTATACTTCGTATGTATGTAGCTGGCATAGATACGTACCTAGTCCTAAGTATTTTGGGACTAGGACGTTACAGTGCTTTATTTGTTATGAAATAGTTGACAAGGATATGTTTAAATCCTTTGGGTATAATTAAGTGATATTGTATATATGATATGATATTATATATATATATATATAGGAAATAGATTTATTATGAGTCATTTTCTGTTATGGGTAAATAAATATTATTTATAGGTACATATTTTGTGTTGAAGCCTTACACTCGAAATATATATATATATATATATATATATATATATATATATATATATATATATATATATATATATATATATATATATATATATATATATTTTATATATATATATATATATATATATATATATATTTATATTTATATTTATATTTATATTTATATTTATATTTATATTTATATTTATATTTATATTTATAAATAAAAAATATATATATAAATAAATATAAATATAAATATAAATATATATATATATATATATATATATATATATATATATATGTATATTTTTATATATATATATGTATATTTATATATATATATATATATATATATATATATATATATATATATATATATATATATATATATATATATATATATATATATATATATATATATATATACCTGTATATTTATCTATACATACACATATATATATCTATATATTCACACACATATACATATATATATTTCTATATATATATATATATATATATGTGTGTGTGTGTGTGTGTGTGTGTGTGTGTGTGTGTGTGTGTGTGTGTGTGTGTGTATATATATATATATATATATATATATATATATATATATATATATATATATATATATATATATATATATATATATATATATATATCATGTTCTCCTCTCAGCCGGCCCTAGATCCCTCTTGGAGATTCCCCTCCCCCCTCTCCCGACTGAGTCCCCCCTCCTCCGGCGGTCATGGAGGCGGAGGTGCTCGACTTCACCGGAGCCCCGCCCGTCTCTCCCCTCCTCCCTCTCCTCCCCCTTTCCCCTTCTCCCTACCATGGCGAAGCCCCACTGTCGTTTCCTCCATTTCGGCTCCTCATTGCTTTCGTCGGCGGAAGCGCCACCCTCGGGTGGGCTAGGCGCTGCCGCCTCTGAGTCAGGCGCCGCGGCCCCGGCGACAGCGGGCGGAGATCCGTCCCCCTCGTGCCCTCGGGGTCCCATCTCCAAGATTCGGACGCGGCCGACAGCGCGGCGACACCCCCCCGGGCCTGCTAATAGTCATCGTCGGCGGATCTCTCTCGCCGTAGGACAGGGCAACTTTGAGCCCCAGCGGGACACCCTCTCTTGGTCGTCGGATCAGTCCACGGTGGCACACCCCCTCATCTCGGTCCCTTTTGTCGCGTCGAGGCTTGCCGGCGGCTCCGGTCGACATCCGCCCCTCGGGCAGCTCGTCCGTCACCCCTTCCAGCCACTTCGTCCCCCTCCCTCGCTCCTCATCCCCCCCTCCGTGATCAGTGAGTCGGAACGGGATCGCAGCGCTGGCCTGCTGCGGCGCGCCCGCTACTATGCGGAGGTGGCTGCTACCGTGCCCCCTTTCCCCCGGCGCCCCCACAGGTTCCCGCAACGGAGGTGCGGGACGCCGGCTCTGGATCACAGCGACGAGCCTGTACCTTTACGGGAGTATCCGCGGTCACTCATTTCCCTCCTCTGGTTCTTCCTCTGCGGCAGTTCTCCGTCCAGGGAGGCGCCCCGTCGATTTCATTCTCGGAGGCGGAGTGGGATGCTCTCTCCGCCCCTTTTCGTCTCGCTCTGGTTGGAGAATTCTTCCCCGCGAGACCTTCGATCGTCGTGGTTCAAAGCGTAATCGTAAAGATGGGCTTCTCCGGCCCGATCTCGGTTGGCGTCATCGGCGATCGACATCTTCTTCTCAGGCCCTGCCAGGAAGCGGACTACGTTCGACTCCGATCTAAGGAGGTATGGACATTGGCGTAGGCCCACATGAAAGTGACCAGATGGTCACCGGACTTTGATCCAAAGCAGGCACCCGCGGTGGTACCGCTCTGGATGGCTCTCCTCGGGCTTCCTATCGCGCTCTTCGCCAAGGAGGCCCTATTCCTTCTCGTGCAGTGTGTCGGCTGCCCGATCCTGGTGGACCGTGCCACGGAGGTCGTCTCTCGTCCT
Source organism: Iris pallida (assembly GCA_029216955.1). Lineage (NCBI taxonomy): Eukaryota > Viridiplantae > Streptophyta > Magnoliopsida > Asparagales > Iridaceae > Iris > Iris pallida. The sequence continues at coordinate 4,099 of JANAVB010036158.1, forward strand.
AGCTGCGCTCGGGTGCTCGTCGACATCGACCTGTGCCGCCCCGCCCCCTCCCGGATTTTCATCAACTTACCAGACTTGGACAGCATCTGGCAAGACTTGGTGATCGAGCATCACCCGGAGGTGTGCAGCTCCTGCCTCCTTCCTGGGCATACGATCGGTCGGTGCTCCGAGCCCGCGGTTGACACGCTCTCCGACCCGACGGGCCCTCCAGACGTCACCGTCGACCCTTTGGCCGCTGCAGCTGGGTAGTCCGTGCTGGAAGCCGATCAGTTCGCGGGTACCGCGTTCGAAGCGCCAGCAGTGTCGTCGAGCGCGCCCTCTGGCGGCAGGGCCCTCTCAGGGAGGGAGGGCGGTGACGTGTCAGCGAAGGCAGTGTCGGAGGAGCCGATACCGCAGATCACTATCGGGGAACTGGCAAAGGGTACCCCGGCAGAAGGCTCCTCCACCGCCAGCATTCCCGTCAGCTCGTCGACTCCTCCTTCAGATAGTCCCCTTGGGATTGGTCTCAAGGCGATTCGAGACGCTCCGTTCTATCTTCGTACCTACTATGAGCGGATCGCAGCGGCGTACTCACTTGAGACCGCCATCCTGGAGCTCGATCTCATTCGACGCTTGCCAGCCTCAAAGTTTCCTGCCAGGATGTTGGGGGTCAAGCTTGCAATCGATGCGGCTCATGGCATCCAGAACAGCGACCACACCACCCCTGAGGCCTACATGGCGGCCAAGCAGAGAGCTGCCTTCGCGGCATCCTTTCGTGTGCTCGCTACAGACTCCCTGGCTCCGCCATAGCCCTTCGCGGCGAGGATCCCCTACTGATCCTTACCGTCGCCGAGTATCGCCCCCTCTTCCGCTCCTTCCACCCTTTTCTTCCCCCTATTCCCCGGTCTGTCGGGCTGGGTTGTCTGTGTCTGTTAGAATTTTGGCGCTCTGAGCGTACTTGTAAGCTAAGGCTTTCCTTGGGATGAATAAAATGGGGTTTGTATTAAAAATAATATATATATATATATATATATATATATATATATATATATATTTATATATATATATATATATATATAAATGTAAGCTAATAGAAAGAAAGCAGCAGCAACCCCAAGCCCGGCCCAAACCGAGCTCAGCTGAACCCATGCTCATCCCCCGCACAGGAAATCCCCACAGCCCGAGCGCAAGTTCCCCGACCTTGTTCATATATATACGACGACAACAAGAGACTAAAACCCTAATCCTAACTATTCCTTTCGATCCCAGACCCCCCAGCGCCGCCCTGCGAAGTCTTCTCGGTCGCCTGTCCCGGCCGGAGGTCGCCGAAAACCACCGCAGGAGGCCGCAAGCAAAGAACTGAAACGACAGCAGCGCAGCATTAGCGGTGGTAATGGCCAACTTTGAAGGTATAGTTCTCTTTCACCTCGCAGCCAATGTCCAAACTATTTAGTACTTTGTAAACACAACACATAGGCCCTCGACCCCTGTGAAATAGTTTTTGATCTTGGTGACCAGATCACAAGAAATTCGAGGTTGAAATCTCAAGAAAACCTAGTTTTTAAAGAGACGAGAACAGGACAACACCCAACCCAAACCTAGTTTTGGAAGGGTAATTGTGGACAGAACAGTTAGGATCTTCGAAATCCATTTAAACACGTTTTTAGACAACCTAACCATGATGGAAACCATACTTTTAGTTTTTACCTTAATTGATTATATTATGTTTTATATCAGTTCCAAAATCAAAAAAAAAATACGAAAAACAGTTTTCAAAAACTAGAAATTCATCGATACGATGTGCGTGTTTTACTTAACAAAAAGCCTTTACAACTTCAAGAAAAGAAAACGAGAAAAAGTACAAAAGTACAAATTTGATTCTGGGAATGTATTGCTATGGAAGTCTGATTCACAAATGATCACTTTGTTCCTTGGACCACACAACGATGTTGAAGAAACTTGCTGTCTTGAGGAAGAAGGAAGAACAACTGAAGAACGGAGACCTTAGAAAAGTATCGACAAAGTTGGCACTGATGGCACAAGTCGAATGCTTTCCTGCTCTACTTCACTTTGTTCTTGAGAAGAAGAAGTAAAAGAGAACACTCGGGAATTATAACAATTCTTTTGATTCTCTCCGTCCGATCCTCCTCTTTTTGCTGTCAAAATTATTGCCTATTTATAGGTTTAAGTCTTCCGAGAAATAAGCAGCAAAATAAGGCTATTACGCATATTACGTATGCAACTGCCACACACGATCTCATTTAGAGCTTTACGCAAGTGCCATGTGTCCCACATACTGCTAACTGCTCGGTTCAACACAATGCAAGTATTTTGGAAGCTTTACGCAGACAATGCCACGTAGCCCACATATATACAACTGCTCAGCACGATCATATTCAGAGTCTTACGCAGACGCCATGTGTCCCACGTACTGTAAAAACATAATCTCGTATGCGTGTATCCTGCCACGTACCCTATAATTATGGTAATTTACGTACAGAAGAAAAAATGATTAAACTCAATTAATGCTCCCCTGCGTATAGTGGCTAATCAGCCTTGGGTATTAAAATAACCCAAATAAACTAATACGCGTATACTTAAGAGTGGCTAATATAGCCTTAAGCATTTAATTAGCTTAAATAGACTCTTGCGTATAGGGAAAATAATTGAGCGTAATACTTCTCCTCTGTTAGTACACTAACCAATGAATATTGAGTTACGTGAGATGTCTTTTCGTAAACAGTGAAAACCATCATTATAGCCGTCTGCGTATCTCAATAAATCTCAGCTGCGTAAAGCTTTTATGTATAAAATAGCATTTCCTCGATTCCAATATGTCTCCCCGACTTCTGTGCCATTAAATGTCAGAGGAAAGAATAATGTTTGTCAGATCCTATATCTCTGCATTAAATATAGAGATAACAGCTTGTTCCATTGCGTAAAGCAAACAAGACAGCTGTCAACTGCGTAATGCCCAACAATTGAAGTCTGCGTAGAGACTAATTTGTCTTGTAGTGCTGCGTAAAACCCAGTCTTCATTTGTCTTGCGTAAAGTGTCTTCTGCGTAAAGCTAATTGTTTTATTCTTATTGCTTCTACAAAACCCCCTTCAAAGTTTTCAAATATACTTTAAAATATTTGATATACTTTAAAATATTTGAAATACTTTGAATAGAAGCATAAAGAACGGGATATCCAACCGTCATTAGCCAGATTTTTCGAAATACATTTCTATAAATAAGCCTCTATTTCATCAAAGAAGAACTTTACTTTTATCTCTTCTCAAATTTTCAAAAACCCTTTCATCTTCTCCTTCTCAAAAATTCTCCCTAATGGCTCCAAAAAGCAAGACTGTCGCCGGTAAAGGAAAGAAGAAGGCAACTGCAGCACCGCCGACTGATCACGTCGAGACGACCACTCTGCAATCGGAAGAAACTCCAGAGATTCTCCCAATTGTGGCTCATCCTATAAGAGGTAGGAATTTCTTCGACTCTTGATCATCATTGGGGACGAATCTTTGATCAGAGTGTAATCAATGAGGATGACGAGGATAACAATGGACAAATTAAGAACTTAACCATCATAAACCCTGAAACTCTCGCCCACGCTGTGCGTGTTAGCGTAGAGATTTGGGAAAATAATGATGCCCACGTGTATACGTGTCAGCATACAAAAATATCAACACAATACGCCCACGTGTATACGTGTCAGCGTAAAGTGTTTATTCATCAAATACGCACACATAAAAATGTGTAAGCGTATAGCCTTTATGCGCAGATATAAAGACTATTTAATGTGAATTAATTCAGTAATTTGCATAAAGCAAAAAATGAAAACTTGAATCTTTATGCACAAACTTGCGTATGACGTAAGAATAATCTGCATAAAGTTGTATGCGTAGACACTGCGTAGAGTCATCTGCGTAAGGCTGTCTGCGTAGACATTGTGTAAAGTCATCTGCGTAGAGTAGTCCATTTAACCATCTGCGTAAGAGATTTTGGCTATTTGACTAACTTTATCATCTCTTTCATTGCAGTAAATTTACAAATTCATCCATTGGCAGAAATATTTGGTTCTCCTTGTGGAATTATGGGCTCCAATTATCTGGAAGATTTATCACATGTTAACTTCCCACAGACCAATCCAATTTATCCTGAAGAAAGGAGTAATTTGATCACATCACAAGGGGAGAGAATGTTGTTATCTTTGATGAATGGGGAAATATTGATGTCTTTAACTTTAAAGCAATATTTAAAGCCCTCATTTTTATTTGGAGATGCAATTGATAATGAATCCCAAACAAACCCAAAGAAGGAGTCGTGGGTATTCAAATTTGAAAATACGGCAATGTACCTCCCCGAAATGAATAGGGATTATCCGATTGCTGCCTTTTTTCATGCTACACATCCTAGAAGGATGGCATGGAATCTGACTCCTTATACAAACGGAAAACCTGGCAAGATAGTATTCAGAAGAGAACAGGCTAACTGTATGGGATACTTCACCAGTACTAGTTATGGAGGTGTGGTCCCGTTCCAAGGGTTAATGCCTGGAGAAAATCCCAGTGAAGACTCTTCCTTGATCCAACCGGTCCAAATAAAAATGAACATAAATCGGTTTATGAACAAAGGAGTATTATATCCTTCAGGGAATCCTAGACTCCAAGGATGGATGAATCCTCAGAATAAAAATTGGATCATGTTGACAGCCTGGGTGTTGAAGTATTTTAAATCAGAGCTGCAGACCATTGGACTATATAATGCAGTTACTGCTACTAGTCAAGGAATCCATATAAATCATAATTTATTCCTGGCTCTGATGGAACTGTACATCAATTCCACTGGTACCATTTCAACTCCAATTGGTGAGATGGGGTTTGCACTCCATGAAATGGAATATATTTCAAGATTACCAATGGGAGAACTCCCTTATGAAGAGTATACCCCTACCAACCAAGAATTGGCAGAGATTCAGAAGCAGAATCCTCAGTTGGTTGAAGTATATCAAGAATTAATGTGTCACTATCTGACTTGTACTACCATGTATGAAAGTCCTTCAAATTTAGCCTACGTCAATAAATGGACAACATATTTATTCTATCACAAGAATAGACTTCTCAAAGAAGACGGAGAAAGGTTCCAAGAGAACAAGTCTCAAATTGTCAATCTCATGACCACAATGCCTGGGGATGTAATAGTTGCTTTGATGAATCAACACAAGATCCCGGACAGATATCTGTCATCAAAAACTGGTGACTTTCCAGCAGGGATAGAAACCCTCAGTTATCTTCGTCATAGCAGAAAGCACATCTCGAAAGAGGCCCTACTAGCTGGCTACTTATCCTTGTGGCTACGCAAATGGATTGTTCCTGGATCTACTTCTATAGATAGAATCCATCGAGACATATTATGGCCAGCAGTACGTCTAGTTTTCAGGGCTAAATTGAGTCTGCTTCCAGCTATGGTGTGTCGGCTTCAATCTGGTTTAAGGAGTTTCAGTGATGAATTAGTTCTAGGAGCTAAAGCTCGTAGCGAATTTCCCAGAGTGGAGCTACCCTTCCTGTTTTTGATGGGTTGGTTATTACTTCATAATAACCGCTTGATGTCTCCAGGCCCGGAAGATCCATCAGGGTTATTTCTTCTGAAATATAACAAAGCTTCATGGAAGATGACCTCTGTTGCTGACACTCGAGCATCGTTAAATTACTCCCATGGTTGGAGTTTTTTCTGCACCCCACCCTCAGTTCCATCAAACCTTCTGGGTATACGTCTTGAAGATGGAGGTCAAGATAGAACATCACTCCCTCGACCGGCATTTAAATGGCTTTTATACATCAGACCATCTCATTTGATGTACAGGAATGGTGAACGCTGTATATTCGAACCTTATCTGCCAAGTAGATTTGCAAGGCAGTTTGGATATGACCAGCTTCATGTTGGAAATGCTTCAACAGTCTTCAATAGTTACGGGAAGTTAGTTGATGGAGCCAGGGTTTGGCGATATTTTAGTACTGGATGTACAGGAGCCCAATTCTATATACCAACTACTTCCATTACTACTGAATTGAAAATACTACGATCGTACACAATCTTCTATTCTTCTATCCGTTCTTTTTCCCACGGATATGATTTAAGAAGAAGTCTCCGAATCAGAAAAGAAGGAGATCCAGAAGAAGTTGTTCGAGTACCAGAAGATGCCCCAATAAATGACGCTGTTCCAAATGAATTTCTGGAAGTTATTGTCACAGATAAAGAAGAAGCTCCCGTACTTACTGCTAAAGGTGGGAAGAAACGGGGATTATCTTTGACAATCAGTTCCCCAAAGAAAAAGAGGAGAGCAATAAAAAGACCGCTTCTCCTGGATGAGTCAGAATTTGAAGAGGAAGTTTCTAATGTCAATCTTCCATCAACTATAGATCCTGAGGTAGGATCTTCATCTGCAGTTGCACCACAAGTTCAATATCTGGGATCCACCACTGATACTCATGCACAAATTGTAAATGAACCAGCTATTCCTCCACAAATAACTGTTTCTCAGCCGATAACTGTTACTACCACAGTTTCAGAAATTACTCCAAATATAGAAAATGTAGAGTCTTCCACAGCTCCTTTTGAAGAAGGTTCTTCTGTAGCTCCAAGGACCATTACTGAAGTCATTGAGTGGGATACTCCCACTGAGAATGAACCCATTCCCTCTGATGAACCAGCTTTAGATTTGGGTGAGGATGATTGGGAGGATATGGACTCTGATGATGACTTTTTATCAGGTCCAAATCTTTCTTTTATATAAAATAGATTTTATTCATATGATCAGATATTATAACTATTTTATTTATTTTCTTTACAGGGACAAGTTCTATACTCAAGAAAATCATTTCTCCTGTCAAGAAAACCCCTCTTCAGAAGATTACTCCTCCTGTTAAACCACATGTAAAAGAAGTGGATGATTCAGATGAGGAAGATTCTGAAACTGAAAAATCAATTGAAAAATCTTCTGAAGAAGTTCCTGCAGAACTATCTATTGTTCTTAAGAAAGACTCGGCTGTCGTTATGAACCTAACAGAACAATCAGTTACAGATGTTGCAGCTCTGAATGTCATAAACGAAATGGAAGATACTCCAGTTAATATTGAAGAATCAGCAACTGAAGATGTCGTAGTTACAGCTGCTGAAATTGAAACCACAACAGGAACACTTTCTACTGATATAACATCAGTTCCTGTAGAAATAGTGTCTGAACTAGCTCCTGTCATTGAAGTGAGCCTCCCTCTTGCTTTAATTCAAACATCAGCTCAAGAGATAGCTGTAGAAATTACAAACATAGCTACTACAAATCTGATGATTGAAACTTCTATCTCAGCAACTACAACTCAGACTGCTCCAATAATACAAGCTTTTACTGCAGAAGCTACTACAGTAGCAACTTCGAGTTTTTCTTTGCCAATGACAACAAGTGTAGCTACTCCAAGCTCGATCAATGATATGAATTTTCTAGCCCAAGTTCATACGGATACCTTCTACACCACCTTGATAACTTTGACAAAAATGATTTTGAGGGGGAGCTATCAGTATAAAGATTTGAAGGCCACAATCACCCCGGTTATTGGAAACGTTGCCATATTCCATAGTACCGAGAAAGCCACAACGTTGCAGGCCATAGTTGAAAGTCTTGAGCAACCTTTACAAGAATATGAAGAAATTTATCATGGCACTATAGAGAGTTTTATTCAAACCGAATATGACACTCTAACTGCTGAACACACAGCTCGAGAATTATCATTTCAAGAAACTCTCCAGGAGTATAATGCTAAAGTTGCACAAGAAACAGCTTTTCTTTATGGAAGCAAACCTCTGTTAGAACAGCACCGAGTCACTTATGAAAAATCACATGTACGGCTTATGGAACAGGAAGACAAAATTCGTGAGGCTGAAGCTGTATTGGCTCGTTTGAAAGAGGAACGAGAACAAATAATTACTGAACGAAATAAATCTTTGGCCCAAGGTTCTGTCTTGGAAGAACAGATTTGTGGTTCGGAAAGTACCCTCAAAATTCTGAACGATGCAAAAGAAGGGTTAGTTATGAGTTTTACGGAGCTTTCTCGTAAATATTCTGAAGAATCAAAGCGCCAAATTGCTTCTCAAAATGCACCCATCATTCGAGAAAGAAGAATAGCAGAACTGAGAAAAATGATCGAGGACATGATCACTCCTCCTTTGTAAAATTTTGTAAAAGAATTTCTTTCTTTCTAAACTTTTCTTCCATGCTGATGTGATATGTCAATCATATGAATAACACATTTTGGATTTTTTTTGTGACTCTATCAAAATAATAGAGGTAGGACAATTATCAGAGGTATTATGGACGTGATAAGCCTTCACAAATAAATTGTATCCATCCAAAGATAGCTAATCTTACTCCTTGTAGGGTATACAATACTGTCAGAGGTAAATGTGGACGTAACAGATTGGATTAACCCGTAATAGATAGATAAGTATCTATGGACGTGATGGATAGCAAATTTAACATCAGCTGGTGAAAGAAAAGAATTTAAAAATAGAAAAAACTCTTCTAAACAAAATTTCTTTCAAAACTTTTAAGTCAACCTGCTATAAATAGTTTTTAGAGAAAAGGCCTAGCATTTATTTCGGCAGCTTATTTTCTAATAAATGGATGAACTTGTAATCAATGGATGAACCCGATGAATTTGTAATTAATGGATGAACCTGTCGGTTTCGAGAAGACAGATTGTTTCAAATTCCAAAACCATCCAAAACCATCCATTTAACATTCATCCATAAATAACTCTTTACTATAAATAGTTTAGAGTTTTCTTATAAAGCATCATTCTTTCTTTCTTTCTTTCTTTATTCAAAGAAACAAAAATGTCTTCCAAGGACGTGCCACAGAAAACTGAAGCCTCTGAGAGAGCAATTGAGAAGGCGGTTGAGACAACCCCCATGGAGCCGCCTCCGCACAAAAAGAAAAAGATGGGCGAAGGATCTTCTGCATTAAAGCCGGGCGAAGGATCCTCTGCATCAGAGCCACCTAAGGATATCTTTGACTTCTTGATGGGGCCTGGGAAAACGCCTGAGGAGGAGGCTAAGAGGATAGCTGCCTGTAAACTCCTGCTAAGTTCAAGCACAGATGACTTCAACTCCTTTGCTGACTACGTCTGTTGGAAGGAAGGACTTGGCCCTCGTCCTAAGCTTGATAGGGATGACAGTGATCTCCCTTAGTATCATGTAATATCGTCTTTGATGAATAAAAAGGAATTTTATTTATAAACTGTCTGTCCATTCCCCAATAAATCTCTGTACATCTATACATAGTACTTCTTGAGAAATTTGCCATTAATAGGCAACATGAGTAAATCACCATTAGGCTTCGACAATTGATAAGCGCCATTAGAAAACACAGTCTCGATTACATAAGGACCTTCCCATTTAGCTTGGAATTTCCCTTTACTTTTATGAGTCATAACCATAGGTCTTCGGACAGCTAGAACCAACTCGCCAACTTTAAATATTCTTTCTTTGACTTTACGATTAAAAGCCCGAGAAATACGTGCTTGATATAATTCAATATGTTGTTGCGCTTGAAGACGCTTTTCATCCAAACCTTCAAGTTCTTGAAGCCGCAATCGGTCATTGTTCTCTGAAGTTAGCTCATTGGCAATAGCTATTCTAAGAGATGGGATCTGAATTTCCAAGGGAAGAACAGCTTCACATCCATAAACCAACGAGAATGGCGTAAAACCAGTCGGATTTCGGACCGTTGTACGATATGCCCACAAACATTCTCCAAGTTTCTCGTTCCAATCACGTTTATTGGAAGAGACAAACTTTTTGAGAAGTTTGATAATCGTTTTATTAAAAGCCTCAGCTAAACCATTAGCAGCTGGGTTATAAGCTGTAGAAGCCAGATTCTGAATTCGATTCTTTTCACAGAATTTATAAAATGAATGGCTAGCAAATTGTGGTCCATTGTCATGGATTATCCTTCTGGGAATCCCAAAACGATAAATCACATGATGTTTAATAAAACTAATAACATTGGAAGTCTTCACCTCAATCAAAGGAATTGCTTCCGCCCATTTAGAAAAGTAATCGGTTATAGCAAGAATGAACCGATGTCCTTTAACAGAAGGGGGGTTGATAGGGCCAATTATATCCATGCCCCAAGCTTCAAATGGCCATGAGGCTGCCGTGGGATGAAGAAATTCAGAAGGTTGATGTATAAAGTCTGCATGAATTTGACAGGCTTTACACCTCTTTGCATAATCTATAGCATCTGCTATCATTGTAGGCCAGTAATACCCCATTCTACGAATGCGGTCTTGTAATTTTGGACCAGGTTGATGTGCACCACATACTCCATCATGAGCTTCACGGAGTGTTTGTTTAGCTTCATTTTCAGAAAGACATCGTAACAAAAGCCCGTCATAAGAACGACGATATAGCATATTCATAGAAGTATCATAATAGAATCGGAATGATCGTCGCTTGACTGATGCCGCTTCTTTAGGATCTTCAGGTAGAATTCCATAGACAGCATAGTCTATAAATGGACTTCTCCAATCTCTTTGTTGAGGAGTTAATTCTGAAGCATAACTATGTTCGATATGTAAGTTATTTTTAATACAGAATAAATCCCGATCTAACAAAATTATTGAATTTTGTCTTCTGATTGGAACCGCTAGATCTGCTGCTAAACTAGCAAGGGCATCAGCTTCTAAATTTTGAGAGCGTGGTACGAATTCTATGAAGAATCCTTTGAACAATAGAGCTAGTTCAATCACTACCTGATGGTAAGGAATTAAGTCAGGATTCCTGACTTCATAAGTTCCTCTGACCTGATTGATGATTAGCTGAGAATCTCCATAAGCTTCTAAAAACTCAATATCTAGTTCTTTTGCTACTTGAAGACCAATTAACAAAGCATTGTACTCAGCTACATTATTTGAACAAGGCTCATTGAGTGAATAGGCACGGTATATAACTAGTTTATCAGGAGAAACCAAGACTACTCCCACTCCAGAGACAATATTGCCCTTGGGTCCGACTCGTGAGGCTCCATCAAAATACAGTTGCCAAATATCATCTCCCATAGCCATATTGCAATCTGCAACCTCATCAGGAATGTCTTCATATAACTTGGAAGTTTCAGGGATAGGGTGAGCAGCCAAGAAATCTGCTAACGCTTGACCCTTTACTGACTTCTGTGATACATAAACCATATCATATGGTGTAAGCAACATCGCCCAAGTAGCTAATCGAGAATTAAGAATACTTGGTTTCTTCATTAACACTCGAATAGGATTTATCCTAGAAATAACATGAATAGTTTGTCCTGTTACATAATGTCGTGTCTTTTGAATGGAAAAGACCAATGCCAGACATTCCTTTTCTACTGGAGTATACCTATGTTCAGCTCCGATCATCATTCGACTAAGATAATAAATTGCCTGTTCATGACCCATATCACTTTTTTGTGCAAGAAGAGCACCAAGAGAGTGATCCATTGCCCGAACATAAAGCAAGAATGGCTTTCCCATTATTGGAGGGACCAGAACAGGTGGATTTGTGAGATACTGCTTAATGTCATTGAATGCTTTTTGACAAGCTTCATCCCAAACAAATGATACACCTTTCTTCATTAAACGGGAAAAAGGTTGACATCTTCCAGAAAGATTTGAAATAAATCTTCTGATGTAAGCAATACGACCCTGAAAGCCACGGAGTTCTTTCAGATTTCGTGGAGGACGCATTTCATGAATTGCCTTGATTTTACCTGGATCCACATGGATGCCTTCAGAGGTGATCACAAACCCCAGAAACTTGCCACTAGAAACCCCTAAGAAAGACTTAGTAGGGTTCATTTTCAACTGATGTTGATGCATCAAGTCAAACACTGTCTTCAAGTCTTGAATATGATCATCTTTTGATCGACTTTTAACAGCAATGTCGTCTACATAACATTCTACTGTCTTCCGTAGATGTTTCTGAAAAATGTTGCACATAGCTCGTTGATATGTAGCTCCGGCATTCTTCAAACCAAAGGGCATAACTGTATAACAATATACCCCTAAAGGAGTACGAAAAGCAGTATGTCTTTCATCTTCAGGATGCATCTTGATTTGATTATATCCTGAAAATCCATCCATGAAAGACATGCGTTCAAAGCCACAAGTATTATCCACCATAACATCTGTGATCGGAAGAGGAAATTCATCTTTTGGACAGGCTGTATTAAGATCTCGAAAATCTATACAAACTCTGACTTTACCGTTCTTTTTCATGACTGGTACTATGTTAGCTACCCAATCAGGATGTTGTTCTTCACGAACAAAGCCGCAAGTAATCAGCTTTTTTACTTCTGCTTCAATCGCATCCATCATGTCTGGTCGAAAACGCCTTTGCTGTTGCTTTACCGGCTTAGCATTAGGAAATATATTGAGTTTGTGAGTAGCTATTTTGGGATCCAGACCCGGCATATCCTCATAGCTCCAGGCAAATATATCAATATATTCTTTTATCAATGTTATTAATGACTCTCTTTCATCTTTAGAAAGATTCTTGCTAATGAATATTGGCTTAGAAATATTTTCATCACCTACATCTATTTGAATAACTTCGTCATCCGTAGGAGGTTGTCGTTGTTCAAACCGCAATTCCCATTGATTATCCATCTGCTGAACCCAAGGATCATTTTCAAATGACTCAGACTCATCATCAGTTTGAACCATATTAACAGAGAAGATTTGTTCAGCTTCATCATACTGATTCTCTTCTGAATCAGAGGATTGTGACGTACTGGAGGAATATTCCTCTTCATCTTCATTATTCACTTTATGTGCATCATATCCTAAACCGTATCGGGTTTTCTGATAAAATGGATCTCCATGTAATGGCATCCGTCTACCTTTTCCCATATTGAGGCCCGGCATAGTTTTCAAATCATATCCCATTTTCTGAATAATCTTTTGAGATTGTTGGCTATATCTGTTAATTCTGATATTTCCTTTATCCTTCTCATCAAGATCATTATTTTGTGTTATGGGAATATTTCTTGCTAAACCGAATACAATCTGTCGTTTGTAAGTTTTGGTAGAAGGAATCAAGAAATATGATTCTTCCTGCTGTTTATAGGCTACACAAGCTTGAGATGATGATGTAACAGGTAAGAGATAAGGTTCACATTTCAGGTATTTCTGAGCATATGGTCCTACATCAATGTGTGGAGGAAAAGAGTTTTCCTTATGATCAACATATAAAGGTTCCTCTGAAAAAGAAGTTAAAAAAGCTTTGACATCCATATACTCCAAAAGAAAATCTTCATTAGATTGAATAAATACATGCCCAGTATTTACATCATTTACGGACTTCTTTACATTAGACGCTGATGGACTAACATCTTTCTTAGGCGTAGACTTGCCAAGGTTGATAACCAATGGCTCAGGATCAGTAGGACGGGATGTACGTCCTTTAACTTTGATGATCAAGGGCTGGTCATTCATGTCAGTTCGGATTTGACTTGTGACAGGGATCTTCAAAGGCTCTTCAGATGCGATTTGAATTTTACCTTTAACCTTTATTACCAAAGGTTGATCATCAATCGTCTGAGACTGAGTTCGTCCCTTGACTTTGATTTTCAAAGGTTGGTCTTCTACTGGTACCGAACTTCCAGCAGATGATTGATCTTCCAATGAAGATTTGTCTTCAGCAATTTCAGAGATCTCCTTCATATATTCCTCTTTATAGAGTCGTGCATCCATGAAGTAAGCTTCAAAGTTCTTGAAAGGTTCAGAATCAGCAAACTCAGTCCTTACGTTCCCCTGTGAGTCTACATACTTGAAGCACTGATGAAGGGTAGAGGGTACTATATTATTCTCATGTATCCAAGGTCTTCCCAACAGGATATTGTAAGACACATCGGAGTTAATAACATAGCATGTCACTATTGTCCGGAGATCTCCGATCTGGATCTTCAAACGAGTCTTCCCCAAAGGTTTGCTCCTGCCAGCATTAAAACCAACAATAGTTGTGTTAGTATAAGTTAAATCACTGGTAGAGATTCTCAATGGTCTCAACATGCTTTGGAGAATAATGCTGATAGAAGATCCCGTATCTATGAGGATTCTGTCCACCTCAGTCATTCCAATATACCCTGTATAATACAAGGGTCTGTCATGACGATTGTGGCCAAGTAACATGTCATCCTGTGTGAAGGTAATGTTTGGAAGAGTTTCCATCACACTATGACATTGAGGACAAGATGGAGGCGTACTATCAGGAGCTTTAAGTTGGGTCAAACAAGAATCTGCTTGGAGCAAAGCCTCGCTCAAAGCTTCCCTACTATCCTTTGAGAGACGAAGTAATTCAAAGATAGAAAGTCTTGCCGGCGTGTTAGCCAGTTGAGCTAGAATGTCAAATTTGTAGGGTTTCATCATCCCCTGACTTTGGTTTGACTTCAGAGGTACATCAAAGCGTACTGCTCGTTGTTTCCCCTTCTCATTTGCTGACGGTTTAGAAGACTTCTGATTAATAGGTATTTGAGAAGAGGTAGGTTGATTTGGAGGTTCAACCGTATCTTCCATTTCCTTAGAAGTTTCTTCATAGTCCTTAAGATATTCTTTTTCGGACCTTGTTCCGGTGAGAACTTCTTCTGCAGACTCAGGAGATACTACTACCATATTGCAGGTTGTAGTTTTCTTTCCCTTTGGTCTTTTCTTATGAGACTTTTTATGCTGACTAGGGATCTCACATCCTAATCCAGTAGTGCTCTTCTGAGATTGCATTTGTAAAGGAAGCCGTATCCCTTTGCCATAATTTAATCCTTCGGCTTTCTGGAAATCATAACCCATCAACTTCATGAGGCGCACTGATTGTTGGCTATAGATATGCATGGGAATAGAACTTTCAGAAGATGCTTCAGTAATATTTGGAGTATCAAAAACAACAATTTGTGACTCCGGCAGTGGTAAAACTTCATCGAGTAGAAGAGCATCAGAAGTGCTTTGAGTCTCAGCAACATGAGTCTTCAACTTAGGAGGTGGTAAAATTCCAAAGGGTGCCTTTTCATATGCAGCAAAGATTTGCTGAGCTCTATATAAAGGCACACTGCACATAGCTGTTTGTTGCTGATGAGTGAGTTTCAATTTGACAGGAGGGGCTAGACTCGGAGGACATATATTAAGACCTCTTAATCTCTCCTCCAAAGGGATACCACCCCATAGATGATCAAGATCATCATAGTCTTCAGATATAATATGCGAGATCATGTTACAAGTAAAAACATTTTTATTTTTCTTGGATTTAGAAGTTTTATTTTCTTTCTCCAAATCAGGTATTAAATCGGGATGTACCCACATGATTTCCCCATTTTTCAAAGTAAGAGGGACTAATCCCTCAACTTGATCTCTGGCTGGTGGAAGATTTACAATCTCCAAAGTAGCTTTAGGGATTGGAATTACTCCATCAGGAATTTGTTGTGGAGGGAAATCTCCAAATTGTATAGAAGTCATGTTTGTTGTGACAGTGTGATCATCATTAGTCAATGAAATGACTTTAGCATTGATCAATTCTTGAATTTTCTTCTTCAAGACATAACATGCTCGAGTGGGATGGTTAATGTATCTATGATAGATACAATACTTGGGATTATCAGTCAAATTGACCTCATCAGGTCTTTTAGGATCTGGGAGTTGGAGTTTGCCACTCTTCATCAGACATTCAAATATACTTGGAATATCGCTTTCATCGAAAGAATATTCTTCTTTTGGTTTCGATGGCTCAATATTAGCTGGTGCAGGTTTGTTTTTGGAAAGGTTTACCACCAGTGTCTCCTTTCCTTTATCTCCTTTTCCACCACCCTTATTGTTATGATTTGGGCCAGCAGATGGCTTCTTTCCTTTATCTTCGGAAGTAAACATAATTCCATTTTCTCGTGCCAATCTGCCGTTATCTTCGGCTGAAGCAGCAGCCATAATAAAAGAAGGCCAATCAGTGAATTGAGTGGGCCCAATAAAGACAGCAATGGTGGGATGCAAGTCCATCTTACATGTATCAATCAACGCTGCATCTGGCATCCCAGGAGGCAATTTTAGAGTCGCTTGTCGAAATCGATCAATAAATGCCCGAGCTTCTTCTTTATCTCTTTGTTTAATTGCTATCAAGGAGGACATGTTCATGTCCATTCCTACTTCGTAAAAGCGAGACAAAAACATTGCTTTGAATTCTTCAAATGATGATATGCAATTATCAGGTAAACTACGATACCAATCATAAGCAATGCCTGTTAGATAACCAATAAAAGCTCTAGTGAGGAGGGCGTCATTTTTTTCTAAATGAATAGTCATCATTTCAAAATGGTTTATGAATTGATTCGGAGAAGTTTTCCCATCAAACAAAACCATGGATGGTGGTTTATATTTGGAAGGAAAGGGAACGTCATTCCAGTGGGGAGGATATGGCTGTTTAATCCCTAATTTTTGGAGATGAGTTTTATGCTTCATACTCTCCAATTCTGCTTTTAATTCTCTTACTTCTTGCAATATACCATTGGATTGGAGAGTAACAGGGAGGATTGGAACTCCCATTTGAGGAAGTGGAGCACTTTCTGGATGAAGAGGTTCAGGAGATGCTGAATCTTGATTAGCAATGGGTTCAGGATTGTTTAGGGGTGTGTCTACCCCCTGTCCATCCTGGTTTGGTGTGACTACTTGAACCGGAGGTGGAACTGTATGCTGAGCTGTTAAAGTTTGCTGCATGTTTTGCATCATAGTCATCAGCTCCTTCATGGTTTGTTCGACTATAATTAGTCTTTGTTCTGTGTTACCGGAAGATTCCGGTTCATCACCTGCAACATAAATTTCTGCCTCTTTTGAACTTACAGATGGACTAGTGTAGAGATTAGAGTCCACACTATCAGTTTCAGAATCAAAATTCTGAGTACCCCCAGCCTCAGAATCTGAAGAGGGCATAATAGATTGATGATTCCTTGATCGAGTATTCTGATAAACACCTTCAAAATTGTCAACGATCCTGTTAAATCTCTGTTGACTTGGAGTCTGAGACGAATTACGTCTCGTTCCTCTTCGTCTAGGTATGTGAGAAGCCATATTAACAGAAGCATATGACAATTCAAAATCACATTCATCATGTTGTTGAGACACATCATAATTTAATCGGTCAAAAACAGACCGCTTTGTATTAGAGCAACAACATTTTATTACAATTTGATGACTTTCGCAGTGATGATCATCATTATGCAGAGTCATAGGAACATTTCTATCACTACGCTTTTGATTTAACATTTGGCGTAAGTCAACAGTAGGAGAAGGCAGCATCTTCTTCTTCTGATTTGGTGCAGCAAATCTTTGAGCCCCATGAGTATAAAGTGAGTTGCTGATCTCATTGGCGTAAGTGGCTGGATTTTTCTTGGCCTGAATCTGCGTACGCAAGTCAGAAGTTGGCTTTTGTGCACAACGTTTACCATCAACATTGCGCGTAATCCTGAGATTAGGAATTCTGCGTGGTGTTTTGTTTGGAATTTGTGGGTTAAAAACCGAAGTTTTGCCCGCAAAACGAAAGGAATTGTCTACGCTGTTTTCAACAGGAGACTGTTTGTTACGCTGTGTGCGTAGAGATGAATCTACCTTGCCACATGCAGGAGACTTTCCCTTACGCGCAAGACGTAAAGTATTGATGTCTGCCACGTCAATGACGGGAGACGTACCCTTACGCAAGACAGGAGTATCTGCCACATCGTAGACGGGAGATTTTCCTTTATGCGCAGGGTGAGTTGCCACAGTGTCTACCACGCCAAAGGCGGGAGACTGACCTCTACGAACAGAGTTAGAGCCTGCCATTGAGACTGCCACACCACTGGCGGGAGTCTCAGCAACAGGAGTGGGAAGAATCCCATCAGATTGTGAAGAAGGTACGTCAGATTTAGGCATCCAGACCTTTCGTACCTTACGCGACTTCAACACTTTGGATTGGCGATTGCCACCCCCAGCATGAAGCATCTCCTCATAGGCAGTCTGGTCGAAAGAAACGACCAGAGTCTTCTTCGTCGATCCGATCGACGCATCGTCGTGTTGAGCAATTACTTTCTCATCAGAGGAGAAAGTCGTCCCCAGCAGAGTCGCCATTTTGTTTTACTTAACAAAAAGCCTTTACAACTTCAAGAAAAGAAAACGAGAAAAAGTACAAAAGTACAAATTTGATTCTGGGAATGTATTGCTATGGAAGTCTGATTCACAAATGATCACTTTGTTCCTTGGACCACACAACGATGTTGAAGAAACTTGCTGTCTTGAGGAAGAAGGAAGAACAACTGAAGAACGGAGACCTTAGAAAAGTATCGACAAAGTTGGCACTGATGGCACAAGTCGAATGCTTTCCTGCTCTACTTCACTTTGTTCTTGAGAAGAAGAAGTAAAAGAGAACACTCGGGAATTATAACAATTCTTTTGATTCTCTCCGTCCGATCCTCCTCTTTTTGCTGTCAAAATTATTGCCTATTTATAGGTTTAAGTCTTCCGAGAAATAAGCAGCAAAATAAGGCTATTACGCATATTACGTATGCAACTGCCACACACGATCTCATTTAGAGCTTTACGCAAGTGCCATGTGTCCCACATACTGCTAACTGCTCGGTTCAACACAATGCAAGTATTTTGGAAGCTTTACGCAGACAATGCCACGTAGCCCACATATATACAACTGCTCAGCACGATCATATTCAGAGTCTTACGCAGACGCCATGTGTCCCACGTACTGTAAAAACATAATCTCGTATGCGTGTATCCTGCCACGTACCCTATAATTATGGTAATTTACGTACAGAAGAAAAAATGATTAAACTCAATTAATGCTCCCCTGCGTATAGTGGCTAATCAGCCTTGGGTATTAAAATAACCCAAATAAACTAATACGCGTATACTTAAGAGTGGCTAATATAGCCTTAAGCATTTAATTAGCTTAAATAGACTCTTGCGTATAGGGAAAATAATTGAGCGTAATACTTCTCCTCTGTTAGTACACTAACCAATGAATATTGAGTTACGTGAGATGTCTTTTCGTAAACAGTGAAAACCATCATTATAGCCGTCTGCGTATCTCAATAAATCTCAGCTGCGTAAAGATTTTATGTATAAAATAGCATTTCCTCGATTCCAATATGTCTCCCCGACTTCTGTGCCATTAAATGTCAGAGGAAAGAATAATGTTTGTCAGATCCTATATCTCTGCATTAAATATAGAGATAACAGCTTGTTCCATTGCGTAAAGCAAACAAGACAGCTGTCAACTGCGTAATGCCCAACAATTGAAGTCTGCGTAGAGACTAATTTGTCTTGTAGTGCTGCGTAAAACCCAGTCTTCATTTGTCTTGCGTAAAGTGTCTTCTGCGTAAAGCTAATTGTTTTATTCTTATTGCTTCTACAGTGCGTCCGCCAATCTGGGCGATGTGGTTACACACCGTAAGCATCGAAAGGCATGTACGGCTATTGCAGACATGTGAGCTTTGAAAGAATTCAAATTGGTCGCGTGTGCGCGACGAATTTGATACGTATCCGTCAAAATTTACCGTATCGGCCTCTGTATAAATTTTCCAATTACTTTTTGCACGTTCGTCAGATCGAGATAAAACTTGCACCAATAGGACCATATCATTTTTGTGGTCCTATATGCCAAGTTTGGTCCGATTCTGAGATAGTTGATCGGATCGCCGTTTTACGGGCCCCACGATCCGATTCAACGGGCAATTTTGTGCACGGCCCACCGAAATTAAAAATTGGACATACCTTGGGTTCGTATCATTAAAACAAATTTGTAGACATATAGTTTGATGACTTTAGAGACCATTGACTTTGGCACACTTTTCGGTACAAAGCGGGTCCAACGGCGGATACCGTTTTGGCCCAAAATGACCGTTTTGCCCCTGTGTCTAGAATTGGACTTAAAGACAGGCAATCTTAGCTAATTTGACTATTCTGAGAATGTTAGCAATATCTGTTTCAGCTTTTGGAGACAATTGTGAGATTTAGACTTTATGGCGTACTAGTTGACGGTATATTATTGGATCTTCGCGCTACCACCAGGCAAGATACCTTGCCTTCCTCTACAGTTTAATTACATGCTTATAGTCTTTTATTTTATATATTAATATCCAGTTCTCTAGTTGTGATGGATTTATGTTCTCTTTAGTTCTCTAGTTAAATTGACTTGATATGTTCTCTTCATACCATGTTCACCTGTTTATTATCTTGCTTGAATTGATAGTGTAGTTATACTAGACTTGTTCACATCATAGTTCATGCTAGAGTAGTCCTATTCTGTGTCTTGATCGAGTTATACTTTGTCTCACATGTACTCTGATTGAGTCGTGTCTTGGAACGAGTACATGTAGTTGAACTGCTATTTTTCTGTATCGTTTTCCTCAACCAGAGAGTCCACACTCGGAACGAGGGTTGATCAGTTGCACCAGAGGGTCCACACTCAGGATAAGGGTGTTTGTTTTCTTGGCACCAGTAAGTCCACTCGGGACGAGGGTGTTTGTCTTGATCTATTTACATCCGTGAGTCCACACTAGGGACGAGGATGTTGTACTTGCACCAGAGAGTCCACACTCAGGACGAGGGTGCCTTGCCATGAACTAACCTGCGAGTCCACACTCGGGGCGAGGGTTAGTGATTAGTTCAAACCTGCGAGTCCACTCGGGGAGAGGGTTTGGTATTCCATTGATCTCGTGTTCACTTGTTCATCCTGCAGTTCAGTTACGTGTAGTTTTTCTTGTATTCCAGTTCATAGTCGTCTGTCAGTAGCCACTTGTCGTTAGTGACTTGTTAGCAGTTTGGTCATAGTCTCTTGTCATGTTAAGTATCGTTCATTATTTATATCATGTTTATATTATCATGCATGATTAAACTGCTAGATAAGCATGTTTTTATGTATCTTGCTATGTCTCCTGAGGACCTGATGATCTCTTCAAGTTTAGCGATTGTATGGAGTTAGCTAGTAGTTCTGGATGGCGGATGTGATGATACGCTTGCGGGATTCAGGTATCGTAATTACGTTTATTATCCGCTCTTGCTTTCATACCTTATCATGAGATATCCTGTTTCTTGATTCAGTTTTTAGACTCTTGTTACTTTCTTTAGAGTCTTATCGGACATATATGCTAGTGGACTGCAGACCACGACCTACAGTGTTCATTCATGTTTTGTACACTTATTGTGGATTTAAGATAGAGATTTACTTTACCATGATTAGGCCTTGACAGCGTTTACGTATTCGAGTTGGGCTGGAGTCCACTCGATACGTAGCTGGCTTGTTCACGAGCTCGTACCCGAAAAGCGGGTGTGGGTCGTGACACTAAACAAGACAAGTCTAACTACGATGCACCTGACAAATATCAGAAATCTTTACACATATAATGAAAATACGTATAACGAAAAAAGGGAGTGACAACTCTACCCACCTTAAAAGAATTTTGTCCTCAGAATTTAATCAAGAGGCTAGAGATGTCGGGACAAGCTACACTAACCATAGGCAATCTATGACTTGCAATTAATCAAGCAATCATTTATGCAAGCAAGGAGTTAAGATCATAAGGCATAAGGAAGAAATTATACCTCATGAGTCAAAAAGGTGTGGATATCGCGATCGGATATCATCCTCACGTTCCCAAGTTGACTCACCCAAAGAGTGATGACCCCAAGCAACACGGACTAACTTAATAGTCTTGTTCTTGAGTACCTTCTCTCTTCGGTCCAATATGGATACGGGCCTTTTCTCATACGAAAGGTTGGTACCAACAACCAATTCCGAATGATCAAATATATGGCTTGGATTCGGGATATACCGTCGCAATTGGGATACATGGAATCCCACATGTACCTTACGTAACGACGGTGAAAGAGCCAGATGATAGGACACATCGCCTACTCACTCGAGAATATCAAACGGCCCTATAAACACAGGACTAAGCTTTCCCCGTATGCCGAATCGAATAACGCCACGGGTAGGCGAGATCCTAAGGAATACGTGGTCACCGATAGAAAACTCAAGAGAACATCGATGAGAATTGGCCCAATGACGCTGACGATCTTGTGCAACTCGAAGATGATTTCTAACTTATCTGACCACCTCGATAATTTGAGTAACCATTTCTAGACCAAGCATCTACCTCTCGCCTATATCGTCCCAGGCTAAAGGTGATCTGTACTTTCTTCTATACAGTGCCTCAAACGGTGTCATCTGGATACTGGCCTGGAAACTGTTATTGTAGGAGAACTCCACCAAGTGTAGGTGATCTTCCCACGAACCACCAAAATCGAGTGTACATGATTGTAACATATCTTCAAGAGTTTGAATCGTATGCTCCGACTGACCATCTGTCTGCGAATGATAAGCTGAACTAAACTTGAGATGAGTCCCCAAGCTCTCTTGAAGACTCCGCCAAAAGTATGATATAAATCTTGAATCTCTGTCTGATACAATACTGACTGGCACTCCATGCAACCTGATAATCTGTTTGAGGTACATCTCTGCTAGCTGATCCGTCGAATGACCAATCCTGAAGGGAAGAAAATGAGCTACCTTCATGAGTCTGTCAACTATAACCCAGATAGCATCTCTTCCAGCTGGAGATTTAAGTAACCCAGTTACAAAATCTATGGTAATGTGCTCCTATTTCTATTCTGGGATCGATAAAGGTTGAAAAAGTTCGGCTGGTCTCTGATGTTCAGTTTTAACTTGTTGGCAAACTAAACAACGACAGACAAACCGGGCTAACTCCCTCTTCATGCCATTCCACCAGAAATGCTGATGGATAGCATGATACATCTTCGTGCCACCGGGATAAATTAAATACTGCGAACTATGAGCCTCTGCCATGATCTCCTATCTGATATCACCGCTGGGTACACAAAGATGCCTTCCATGTCGGAGAGTATCGTCTTCATGAATACATAACTCTGTTCTCCTTCCTGCTTCACATTCTCCCTAAGCCGCTGAAGCTTAGAATCTGTTGATTAAGCTATCTTGATCCTCTCAACTATACTGGACTGAACTTGCATACTGGACATTAATGTCACATTGGTAGGGAGAACTATCTCTATTCCCATCTTCTGAAGATCTGCTAATAACTCTGGCTGTATTATTAGAAAATAAGCTCTTGGTCTTCTACTCAACGCATCTGCAACTACGTTGGCCTTTCCATGATGATACTGTAATTTGATGTCGTAATCCACAAGTAGCTCTAGCCATCTCCTGTGACACATGTTAAGATCCTTCTGAGTAAACACATACTTAAGACTCTTGTGGTCGGTGAAAATCTCTACCTGATGTCCGTACAAGTAATGCCTCCACAACTTAAGTACGAAGACCACCACTGCTAACTCCAAGTCGTAGGTTGGATAATTTCTATCATGATCACGAAGCTGACGTGATGCATAAGCTACTACCTTACCATGCTGCATTAAGACACATCCCAATCCTCTGCCGGAAGCGTCATAATAAACCGAAAATCCTTCAGTCCCATCTGGAAGTGTGAGAATGGCTGCCGTCATCAATCATTGCTTCAACTTCTCGAATGAACTCTGATACTCTACTTTCCAAGCAAACTGTACATCCTTGCGGGTCAACTGCATCAATGGTGCCGAAATCCAAGCAAAGTCTGACACAAATCGTCGGTAATAGCCGGCCAATCCTAGGAAAATACGAACTTCTACGACGGTGCTGGAAACTGGCCATGTCTCTATGGCAACTATCTTCTGGGGGTCCACTTCCACTCCACCTCGGGTGATGATGTGACCTAAGTACAAAATACGATCAAGCCAAAATTTGTACTTACTGAACTTTGCGTACAACTGGTGCTCTCTGAGAATCTGTAGGACTATTCGGAGATGCTGCTCATGCTCTGCTTCATTCTTACTATAGACTAAGATGTCGTCTATGAACACTATCACGAACTGATCCAAATAGGGCATGAATATGCGATTCATGAGATCCATGAATACTGTTGGTGCATTGGTCGCTCCGAATGGCATAACAAGAAACTCCCAATGTCCATATCTAGATCTGAATGTTGTCTTCGGAATGTCTTGCTCTCTAACTCTGATCTGATAGTATCCCGACCGCAAGTCAATCTTCGAGAATACTGCTGCCCCACTGAGTTGATAGAACAAGTCATCTATCCTTGGTAGTGGATATCTGTTCTTGATTGTTACAGAATTCAAGGTACGATAATCAACACATAATCTTGATGTACCATCCTTCTTCTTCACAAGAAGTATCGGGGCTCCCCAAGGTGATCCACTAGCATGAATGAATCCCTTGGTTCTGAGTTCTTCAATCATCTTATACATGATCTCCAACTTTGATGGTGCCATTCTATAGACTCTCTCTGATATCGGTACCGTCCCTGGAAGCAAATCAATGGTGAACTCTATCTCTCTCTCTGGCGGTATGCCTGGAAGCTCTTCGGAAAATACGTCAGAAAATTCTTCTACCACTCTGGGAAACTGAACTGCTTTTGCCACTGCCATCCGCAAGACTGGTGGTGAAGGTTCTACTTCGCCTCTGGAAAATGAAAACTCTTCTTCGTTGGAAATACCAAAAATAATCATGCCAATATGGCAGTCTATTCTTGCGTATTGATCCTTTAACCAATCCATTCCTAGGACCACATCATAGTCGGCCATCGAAAATTCTATCAATCTAGCAAAAAACTATCTACCGCTAACTACGATTCGACATGAGGAAAAGACTCTATCTACTCCCACAAGACCATTACCAGTAAGTATATTGAGCCTTACTGATAATGACTCGGGCTCCAGTCATATTCGTATAGCGAATCGTGTGGACATAAATGAATGTGATGCATCCTAATCAAATAATACTGATGCTGGAAAAGAGTTGACGAGAATGGTACCTGCCACCACCTCACCTGATGCCAATTCTTCTGCCATGGTTAGAGCCATAGCTTGACCTTGTCCTCTCGGTGGTGGTCCCCTCTGTTGGTGATCTCTCTGCCTGTTCTGAATATGAGCTTAGGCCTGAGCATACTGTTGTGGCCTCTGCTACTGGAAAGCTTGAGCCTGAGGCGGTAATGGCATCGGAGGCTGGTACTGCTGCTGTACTGGTACTGGTCTCCTAACCGATGGACTGGTTAGGATTGATAAAGAGGAACTGGCTCTATACGGGTAGGACCCTATCATGTGATCTGGTGCCCCACAAGCCAAGCACAACCTCTGTGCTTTGTGACACTCTGAGGCTACGTGTCCTGGCTTTCCACAATGAGTGCAGCCCATCGCAGAAGATTGCTTTTGCTTCTGCTTCTGTTGCTGAGGGTACGTCGGTGTCGAATGCTGAACCGACAAAACTGTGGTCGTCCTCCTAGGAGCTCCAATGGTCAAAGCCCTAGCTGTCGGGGCTGGTAATGATGACTGGGACAATTGTCCATAAGACCTCTTCCTTCCTCCAGTTCGATCTATTATCATCCGGGAGGTATACTCATGCCTCTTTGTTGCTCGCAAGACGGCATCAAACGTCTGGTGCTCAAACTACTCCACTGCTAGAATGATCTCTGGGTGGAGTCCCTGCTGGAATCGCTATGCTCGGTCCAATTCGGTTGCCACCAAGGTGGGAGCAAATCGACTAAGCCTAGAAAACTCGTCCGCATATCCATCGACCGTCCTTCCCATCTGCTTGAGATTGTCGAATCTGATCTGCATATCATACCGAGCTACTGCATCAAAGTACTTCGTCTGGAACTTGTCGCTGAATACCGCCCATAAGACAGGCGTCTCCAATCCAACTGCTTGCATCACCCACCAGCTGTGGGCTAAGTCCAATAACTGTAGGCGCATGACGGCCACCTTCTCACCTTCAAGAATCCTAACTGCTTCCAGGATAACCTCTGTGTACTGAAGACATGCATCAGCAGAAATAGCATCTTCAGTTCCGTCAATGAAAGGAGGGTTCAGACGCTTGAAGCTGTTAGCCGTATTGTTCCCTTGATAACCAACTCTGCCCATGGCATCTTATACTGTCTGGTGCTGGACATCACCCCGACGATCCAGTGACGTAAGCAAATCTCGGATAATTCCTACCAGGACTCCATTGTCAAGCTCTGCAGGCTGAGCTGGCTGAACTAGTGGCTTTGGATCCCGGAAAGGCATAACTCGGGAGGTTGCTCCTGAGAGCTGGGCTTGGTCTCCTTGTTGAGGCTGGTTCACTGGTGGTTCTCCTTCCGGCTGATCGACAGGACCAGGAGCAATGCCACTGAAAAAAATGACATGGAGAATATTAAGGAAGGACCATGATAGATCGAGGATATAAACATGTGATCAGGTCAAGATTTGGAAAAATCAGAAGACACAAGTAGAGATCAAGGACGAGTGCTGATTGAGACATTTATTCAGTGAAACCCTCACACATCTTGATTTACAAGACCTGTATGGGCCACCACTTAAATCGTGTCACGCTCCAGAACCAGAATACTGGAGAGCGGGGGACAGACACAGCCAGCTACGTACATTGAAGTATAATCCACCTCGATATACGGTCACGGCTGTCTAGATGCATGAGGGTTTATCTACAAGCCAATAGTCTCTTATGGTCATGAACAAGTGTCTCAATCTGAACAAACAAGTAATTGTTACAAGATGTAAGATCATCAGACGTATAAGGTAAGGCGTCCCAAACATTATATATTCAGATGATCATGAAGCTAGTCATACAAAATACGAAGACTAGCAAGAGTTGAAGTCATACATGATCAACCCTAGGATTTGTCAATTGTGTTACAGCCCTTAGGCAAACAGGAATTAAGTTTCAACACGAGCTAACACTTGCTCGGCAGCTAAATGCCGCAAAAGAATAATTTACAATAGAGTGGGAGAGCAAAATAAGAAATCTACTAGTTGCCAGGATTACGTCTGGTGTTCACCATCTGGCTGATAAGCTGGAAGATCCTCGGGTATCACTCCAAAATCTGGTCATACAAAACCAGCTGAGTCAGACCCCAGAAAGAGCAAGTGCCACAAGAGAGGCTTCACTTAGGAACTAAAACCAGCATATAATGAAAGAAGAACTGATAAAAAAGCATAGTTAAATAACATGAGGGACTGAGTTATCATAAAACATTAGCTGCCGTAGGAGGAACAAGAGGTGGAATATAATTCTCATGTTAATCATTAGATAATTCATTCAAGCACGGCCAATCAAGTCCTACGGCTTGCTATTGTTAGCTAACTAGGATTATCACAAGCTTAGTTACTAACAAGATGCAATTGAGATGTTCCCACAGTCATAAGCCCTATAGACTATCCAGGTTATCCATGCGAGGAGATTTATTAGAGTTATCAAGCTTACTGGTGTACTTTTAGTACTTATGTTTTCAAGAAGTTCCCCACATGACAGTGGGCTGGAAATGTGCCCTACTCGTCGGCAGGCTACACACTACCAAAATAAGTTATATCAGTGACGAGTTTAGCGACGCTTAATGAAAACGTCGCTATTATTTGGCAATTTAGCGACGTATAATTTTTACGTCGCTGGACGTCACTACTACCGACGTTCAGCGACGTATTGCGACTAATTTTTTATAACAAAATATTACGTCACCCAAAAGTCAGTAAAAGTTGCTATTGTTTTACTATTAGCGACGTTTTTGCGACACTAGAATACGACGTCACTATATTTTTAGAATATAGCGACGTTCAGCGACGCCTTTCACTGACATCGGTAAATCTTTTCCATTAACCCGATCGGGTTTTCCTTTCCCCCTATTCTCACATGAAAATTTCCCAAAAATTTTGTTTTCCCCCCATTATATTTAAACCAAAGTTGGATAAGGCTTAGCATTTGACAAAAGTTGAATATTTTCAATGTTTAATAGACTGGACCTAATATTGAACTTTTGTCAAAAATATAAATTTGATAAACATACACTGAATTTTTACATTTCAATCATTTACAACAAAATACATCACTAAATTATTACATTTCAATCATTGGGCATGTAATATCACAGAATTGTGAAAGCGTTGGAACAAAGGCCTCGTTTGGTTCACAAAATGGAAGGAAAAGGAAATCAATTCCTTGGCATTTCCTTTCCTTTGAAAAATTGCAATTCCCACTGATTTTCTTTTCCATTGTTTGGAAATGGTAAGGAATTTGGAAAGGAAAGTGAATACTTTAATGTGGAAAAGTGTTTCCTTGCTTGGATGGATGTAATCACTTTTCCTCCTAATTTCCCTTCCATTGGGAATCATTTTTCTTTCCTCCTCAATTTTTTTGGCATCCAAACATAGGAAAGTAATCACTTTCCTTTCCCAATATACATGATTAGAAATGATATCCCAAATTAAGAATACCTGAATATTTTAGTTAACCATAGTGAATATATATCTCAAATTCTTAAGAAAGAACATACATACTAAGAATGAGATGAATTGAACTAGAAAGAAAACAAATTATTTTTTTAGAGAAAACTAAACTGAGAGAAACATGTATTTAAGTGATGTTCCCAACTTGAGATTTTGGAAACACTTGAAAAGGATTTCCCTTTTGAAAGTCTCATATGTAGTTATGTTTCTCTAAGAGAAGAGCCTTGTCCAACTTTGTACTAATTCTTTCTAAATCGAGTTAGTTATCCTTCTTCCTTCATGATTAAAGTTCGGTCATCATAGTCATGATTATGGATATCCGATATCTTAACCAAAGTAAAATATATCTGAAATGTTAATAACATACATCTTATAAATTAAGCAAGGAAGTAAACAAACACAAATGATCCGAGAAATTGTATACGAGCACATTGGACTTGGACACGAGCACATTGGACTTGGACACGATACATTAGACTTGGACTATTAATCTAACATATACATCATAGGAATGGTCGATATTACCGATTTCGATATCGATACTCATAGGAATGGTATGTTACCGATTTCGATATCGATGCTCATAGGAATGGTCTGATACCGATTTCGATATTGATACTCATAGGAATGGTCGATATGACCGATTTCAACATCGATACTCATAGGAATGGTGTGATGCTGATTTCGATATCGATACTCATAGGAATGGTCTGATACCGATTTCAATATCGATACTCATAGGAATGGTGTGATACCGATTTCGATATCGATACTAATAGGAATATCCTCAAATGGTCCCCTGCAGTAGGCAGTAAGGGCATTTCAAGTATATATTTCCTTACCTTATTGGTGTGATACCGATTTCGATATCGATACTAATAGGAATATCCTCAAATGCTTAATTTTACAAGTGTTTCAACGATGTGCTTGTATCTATCTTACAGAATTATCCTCAAATGGATATGGAGCTGAACTACTATCTGCGGAATCGTTCGTGGATGTACAACCGTCACCCTGATGACATGTGCGGTGTGCGGGATGAATTCATAGAGGGTATACACCAGTTCCTGCAGTTTGCCAAGGCGTTCCCTCAGTACATGGACGGTACCAAAATTAAGTGTCCGTGTGTGAGATGTCGTAACTTGAAATATCATCCAGAAGTGGATGTCACGTATCATTTATACTCGAAGGGTTTCACGCCAAATTACTATCAGTGGAGCGAGCACAGAGAACTTGTGTCTTTAGCATCGGAGTACGAGCCTTATGCGGATGTCCACGACAACGTTCCTTACGACGATGGATTGGTGAACATGGTTTTTGATGCGGCCGGGCCTAGTTTCGATCCCGGATGATCATGATGCACCTGAGGAGCCACTGAACCCCGATGTTGCACAGTTCATGGAGTTGCCGGAGAATGCAAGGACTCCATTATATCGTGGTTATGAGGATCATTCACCGTTGGAGGTGGTTACAAGATTGTTAAGCATCAAGTCTGATTTTAACATATCGCAAGATTGCTACAACCGCCTTATGGAGTTGCTTATTATCTCTTCTTTGATATTCAGGTCGATCGTCTAATTTCATCTGAGATTGAATTAATTAGAACTCTTGCCAAGGGACCAATTACTTTTGTTAAAATATGGCCAAGTTACTGTGTCAATGGCTTTTGGTTCAAGTCGACAAATGCTCCGATCAGAGACAGCTTCCTGGATCTTGATTCCACGAAAAACAGTTGTTTGTGTATCAAGTCTTCGAACTACAAAGACGTCGATCCAGGAAATAATTTCTTTGTCATCTTGCGAGAGATTGTGAAGTTATCATATAATAATGGCAGAGAACCTGCAAAGATCGTGTTGTTCAAGTGTGAATGGTTTGATCCGATTGAAAATTAAGGTTGGAAAATTGACAAGCATGGTCTTGTGGATATAAACTACATGCGTAGATATCAAGGCTACGAACTGTTTGTCCTAGCAACTCAGGCTCAGCTCGTGTACTTCACAGCTTATCTGAGACGGGGAGCAACGAAGTCTGACTGGTGGGCAGTATGCAAGACTAAAGCTAGAGATACTTTTGATGTTGACGAAAAAGCTTACCAGGACGACGAGCTACCTCTTGTAACCAATATTGACGATTGGACTCCACGAAAGTTACGCATTACATGACACATAATGTAGAAGATGTAGAATTATTCGAAGAGGAAGACGAAGCCGACGAAGGCGAAGATGAAAGTGAAGATGAGGAGGAAGAGGAAGATGAGGTCGAGAAAGACGAACAAGATGATTATTCTGAAGATGATTGAGAGAGATATACTTATCTGAACTTAGATGTTTCTTCTAGAATATATTATCTGGACTTAGATGTTTATTGTAGAATGTATCATCATATGTTGTCTTGGTTATTATCTTGTCTTTGTTGTACTTTCATATTTCTAGTCTCTATTATTTGTTGCATTATCATATGCTGTTATCAGGTATGGCAGGTCGTCGCGGATCGTTCCGAAAAGGGGGAAGACGAGGTCATGATCCTCCGGTACTTCCTACAGGTACTTCTAGAGGACGGGGTTTTCCTTCGGTACCTCCTACTGGTACCGGCTCTGGATCCTCATCGCCGATTACTCTACCATATCGGACAGAAGCTGGGCCTGCTGGGACGACGTCACGTGGCATATCTCCTGGGACGAGTAGTTCCAGGCCTAATGAGAGTGTTCGCCCGTCTAGCGTTCCTGCTGCTGATACGACGATGGAGACGGATGAGCAGATGGCGGAGGCTGCACCGACGGCCGAGGCGGCTGCGCCGACGGCCAACCAGCATCATGCAGATGATGCGTGCGCACCTCCGGAGGAGAGGAGGACGGAGATCTGGGCCGACGGTACAAAGTAGGTGTTTTAGTTTATAATTTTTTCTGTTTTAATCATAAATTAATTTTGTTCATGAATATAATATGTCTGTATAGATATCGTCCACCAGAGGTACAGAGACGCCTAGGCCACATGCTGAGGCATAATGATGGTAGTCCTTGGATTAACTACTCTGATGCTCCAGACGAAAGGAAGAACTACTGGTTTACGTGCTTCAAGGTTAAAATAGATTTGCTTTTAATATGAATCATATAATTAATTCATATTATATATAACTGATAAATATTTGGTTTGCGCTCTTCTAGGATATGTTTTTCTATCCACCGTACCGGGCCGAGCTTATCGAGGGGATGTTTCCTGCCGTCGTTGCCAAGCTGATCCGCGACGCTATTAATGATCAGAAGGATCGTGATCGTGCCGGAAAGCCGATCCAAGGTTGGATCACCCCGGATCAGTGGAATGCGATAAAGGCTCGATTCGATAAGCCAAGGTACAAGGAGAAGTCAGAGAAGGCCAAGGCGGCTAGGCAACATGCCTCGAAGTGGTACGGTGGGTCGATTCCGATGACGGAACATTTTCGTCGTCTGGTATGTCTTTCTCTTTTAGAAATATTATTTTAATGCAAATCTGATAAATTATTACTAAGATAATATATTTAATTATAGATAAGGAAGGTCGGTAACGTCGACATGGTGACCGTCTTCCTGGCCACCCATCGGAAGGGCGAAGGCCTTATTGACGAGAGGGCCGAGCAGACCTATGTAAGTATTACAATACGTTATCTTAATTTAATACTTCGTGTCAATTTTAATATAACTTAGTAAATATGATACAAATAAATATTCATGTAGTTAGTAATAATAAGTACATTAATTAGAAATTAGAAATTATAGAGTATTATCCATACTTTCTAGGCCGAGTATCAGAGGCTACGGGAATGGGCGGCTGCTAGTGCACCTAATGCAGGAGAGGCTGGTACTTCCTCGCAGCCCACTCAAGCTCCATCGGTGGACGAGCTGAGGATGATCGTCGCTGGTGGACTCCATAGGGGTACGTACTACGGTACGGGATCCTATGGCACCCTAGTTGCGACCCAGTCCTCTAGGGCATCTTCTGCTAGTGTGCATGGTCCACAGCCTCCCAGGAGTCTGTCCGAGTCCACCAGATGATGGAGTCTCTCCGTGACGACCTGCTACGACGGATCGAGGAGCAGTCTCAGCACCCTACGGACGATCCTGTGCTGCTAGCACGATTGGATGCGCTCGACCGCGGCATTATGGAGCTCATGGAGACGACTAAGAGGACAGAGCGCAGCGTTGGAGGGTTAGAGCGCACGGTGACGGAGCTACAGACAGCACAGGTGACCATGACCGATAGGCTGAGATTGGTGACGGATTCGATGGTCCAGAGCAGTGATAAACTGTTATCTACCATGGATTCATATAACCAGCGACTTACAGCGTTGGAGCGTGCTGGTCCTCCGGGTGCGCCTTCATCGTCGTCGACTCCGCCGTCTCCACCGCCTTCTTCATCGACACCGACTCCACCGACGTCACTGCCTGCTCCATCGGTATCGATTTCACTTGAGGAGTATGAGTTGTTCTTATCCATTCGTCGCGGCGGTACCCCTCCTGCACCAGATCCCTAGTAGTCCTAGTTAGGACTATTTGTTTGTGTTTGTTTGATCCTTTGTTTGTGACTTGGATATTTGTTGGTTGTGTAGACTTGGATGTTTGGATCCTATTTATTGGATCCTATTTTATTTGTTGGTTGTGTGTAGACTTTGGTTATTTGGTTGTAGACTTTGTTATTTGGTGTAGACTTGGTTATTTGGATACTTGTTGGTTGTGCCTATTCTATTTGTTGGATCATATTCTATTTATTGGATCCTATTTTATTTGTTGCCTACTATATTGTGTTATACTGTTGTTTATGTTATTATTCGTTTCAATTGGATATTAATGTGCTTCTGTGGTTTACGTTACCGGTGTTGAGTGTTCCACCGAAGGGGTCGGCGAACCCAGGGAGAAAAGGATATCAGTTATACTGTGTCTTTATGGTTATCTTTTTAAACTGCAGGAAGAAAAGGACATTCTGTATTTTATTTTTTTATTTTTTTGCAGATTTATCGACGTTTACCGACGTTTACCGACGTCCACCGACGTACGTTTGCGTCGGTAAACGTCGGTAAATCTGCAAAACTTTCCAGGGTACGGACGTTTACCGACGTCCTTATACGTCGGAGACCGTCGGTAAAAGTCGGTGAACGTCGGTAATAATCCCAGGAATTATCGACATTTAGTGACATAATAGTCGTTGCTAATCCACCGACGTAAAAGTCGGTAAATGTCGGCAATAATCCCAGGATTTTACCGACGTGTAGCGACTTTCAACACGTCGCTAATCCACCGACGAAATGACGGTAGACGTCAGTAATATCCCAGGATATACCGACGTAATCATACGTCGGTGAACGTCGGTATTTGCGACGTTCGGCGACGTTTTAAAGATCAGCGACTTACGTTTCCGCGACAAGTCCAAAACGTCGGTAATTGCGTCGGTAAATATTTTTAGCGACGTAATTTGTCGTTTTAGCGACGTCTTTAGGCGTCGCTAAAACGACTTATTCTGGTAGTGACAAGTCCTTCTGGTGTGGCCGGGATAATGGGATTGCCTATAACTTGGAAAATCTCTCTATATGAACTACTTGATCAATCTAGTCATTAACCTAGTCAGATTCATTATGAATCCCTGACCGTGGTAACCAGGAATTTATGTCCTAGACATGATGCAAGACGAGACAGGTAGCTTATACAGGCACAATCAAGAAAATCAACCACGATGTCAAGACAAGAGTTACTTAGCAAGTCAGGGTAGCTGTCGCAACAACGTTCAAGATTATCATGTCATGTCAGGTTACTTGTTACTTGTCAAGATTGCTTGTCAGGAGTGCGCCTCGATGGGCCACTATCAAGTTACTTATCATGTCAAGAGTGCTTGCCAAAAGTGCGCCTCGACGGGCCACTATCAAGATTGTACATGTCGTGTTCATGTCAAGTCGTGTTTATGTCATGGTCAATACTGGCAAGTCATGCTATGCTCAGCCAGTTATCGAGCCGGGTCGTCACAAGATGGGTCAAGTACAAGTTACATGCAATGCATATACATCAAGAACTATGAGAACATGCATGGGGGCAAGGGGTATCATGGCAACAAGTGGCGCTGGTCAACTGGCGCCAAGGAAATGACTGGTGGCACCAAGGGGAACAGGTGGCGCCTAAGTTGGGTTGCGCCAGGCTGGGGTGCGCCAGGTCAGGTTGCACCAAGTCAGGTTGCAACTGAAGGGGGTGCGCCTGGTCAGGTTGCGCCAAGTCAGGTTGCGCCTGACTGGGGTGCGCCAGGTCAGGTTGCGCCAAGTTAGGTTGCGCCAGATCAGGTTGCGCCAAGTCAGGTTGCACCTGTCTGGGGTGCGCCAAGTCAAGTTGCGCCATATCAGGTTACGACAAGTCAGGTTGCACCTGACTTGGGTGCGCCAGGTCAGATTGTGCCAAGTCAGGTTGCGCCAGAACCCGCGCAACCTGATGGTGCGACACTAAAAAGTGCGCACAACCACTGGTCATCTTCTCCAACCAGCATAAAAATGCTTGGTTGAACCCATGAACTTCAAAAGTCCATAATTTTCTCAAAATAAATCGAAATCTAACTTTTCAAAGGTCAAAATTGGGTAGAACAAAATTTCCTACAACATGAAGCAACTAGTTTTCGAAAATACCAAGTTTTAGTAGATCAAAACCAAGAAGAATGAGAAAAGATTAAAACTTAGATCTACAAAAATTCATCCATCAAAACCAAAAATGACAAGTTCTAAAGAGGCTTAGAATCAAGTAAGGAAGACAATAGAAAAGTAAAATTTGAGATCCATCATGAAGTAAGTTGCACTTGCCTAGGACTTAGGTGTAGGTGGGAGGAGTAAATGAAGAAGATGGAGAAGTAAATGAAAGTTATGGAGGAGAGAGAGAGAGAAGTTGACTTATATATATCAACCCCTTCTCATCTCAAACCAAACCAAGCCAAGCCAAGTCATGTTCAACCAAACCAAATAAACCAAGGCAAGATTAAACCAAGACTAGGCTAAGCAAGACAAGTCTAACTATGATCCACCTGACAAATGTCAGAAATTCGTACACGTATAATAAAAATACATATAACAGAAAAACGGGAGTGACAGAAGACGCGAGACACAGAGCATCTATTAAAAGCATCACATCAACTCAGGATCCAAATGAAAGATGCCCAATATCAATCCCCAAGCCGTCCAGCTCTGATTAGATGGACACAGATCTCTTCAGTTCCCCACCATCCGACATGGAACCGTAAGTCTTGGGAGTGGTGGTAGCCCACGTCCCAACTCTTGGTTTCGACCATGTTCAAGGTGGTCCACCTCCCTTATCTTCGATGCCCCACCCCTCCGTCCTCCCTATATCAACCACCTACGAGGCCAGTTCATCCCTACCTTATAACTCTGGTGCCGTCATCCGCCTTGCAAACCCTAGAAAGATCTCATGGAAACGCCTAGCCCGCAAGAATAATCTCCACGCATACTCATCCACCCATGAAGTCCAGCAGTTCAATAAGCGTCCCCCACCATCCCAAATGGTGTCTCCGTGCGGCAAGAAGCTTTGCTCATCTCCCTCCCAATCTCCAAGTGTGGAACAGGTCATGGCGGCTGACCTTCAACAGCCGTAAGAAAAATGTTAGTGCTTTCTTGGAACTGTCGAGGTACAAGAAATGACTCGACAGCCCAAATCCTTAGATCATTTCTCTCCGCCACTTGCCCTTCCATCCTCTTTATAGCCGAAACTATGTCGCCTCCCCCCCACACTGATCGCATCCTCCCTAACTTAGGTTTTCCAAATTTTTTCTCTGTCCCTCCGCGTGGCCGCTCAGGTGGCTTGTGGCTGGCTTGGGATTCTCAAATAAATGCTTCGGTCTCCTTCTCCTCCCACAACCTAATCCTCCTCTCCATTAAAGAGAATCATGGCATCCCGGACTGGAATCTCCTATGTACCTACGGGTGCCCAAGGAAGAATGAGCGTCCCAAACTTTGGTCTCAAGTTACTGAGATGGCCCAATCATTTACAGTGTCGTGGTGTTGCATCGGGGACTTTAACGAAACGTTAACCCCAGAAGACAAACAAGGGGGTCGACGCTTCGATATTCACACAGCATTCTCATTTTGCAAGATGATTGATAGTTGTGGTCTTATTGATCTTGGTTGCAAAGGTCCTGCTTATACCTGGTCTAATAAAAGGAGCCCAGCTTTCCACATCCGTGAAAGACTCGACAGAGCGTTAGCAAACTCGTAATGGTGCTGCACCTTCCCAAATACCATAGTGTCTACCATGCCGCGCCTAAATAGTGATCACGCACCGATACTCCTCAATACCGATAACAAGTTTAATCAGGGTAGAAGACCCTACCGACTAGAAGTTTATTGGATGTCCTCTCCAGTCTTTGCCGATGAGTTCAAATCAGCATGGGAGGAAGAAAATAACAAGGTACATCTCTACTTTTCTCAGAAACTAAACTTCACCCTCACTAAACTGTATAGGTGGAGCCGATCTCATTTTGGCAATATTAAACACCGACTGCTGAATCTGCAAGAGACACTCTTATCTATACAAGCTTCAACTCCTACCGATCAGCTTTTAAAAGAAGAGTGAAGTATCACCGCTGAGATCAACGACTTACTCGCCTTAGAAGAAATGTTCTGGAGCCAAAGAGCAAAGTGCAAATGGGTTCAAGACGGTGACAAAATACTAAATACTTTCACATAAAAGCCACCATCAGGAAGAGGAAAAACGAGATCCTAGCACTCTAACAATCAGATGGCACTTGGGTCCAAGGTCAAGAGAGTATAGCAAAGCTTCTTATCGCCCACTTCGAATCTATTTTCAGCTCGGATGATTCCCAACAAATGGATCCAAACTTCTCAATATCGGACTCACCAATATCCGAAGACGAAAACTCCCTGCTGGGTTTAGTTCCATCTCATGATGAAATCAAGCAAACAATTAAAATTATGGGCGCTCTCAAAGCTCCTGGGCCTGATGGCTTGTCACGACCCGCACCCGCTTTTCGGATACGAGACGTGTCCAAGCCAGCCTACGTCGCAGAGTCGGCGGTAGAACGCTGTCAAGCCCGCAAGAAAATAGATGCTCAAAATAAAACAATTGCTGCTCATTCATATTTCTAAATTTATTACAATATTTACAACATTTAAATTAAAGGAAATACAGGTTCTTGCAATTAATAAAAATGAAACCACTGCTATCTATTTCTAGGTTATCCTCAGCATACCCAAGCCTTCCCCAGTGTTAAGAGTGATCGCGACTAAACCTGAAAAATGTTGGTTTCCAGTCAGGAATGGAACAAGTACACAAACCGACGACAATGCAAAAATACAATAGAATTAACAAGACATGAAAATAACATAGGAGAGATAAAAACTGGTAGATAACTGATGACATAGCACGATAGAGAAATAAACAAGGAAAAACTAATAAAAGATATCTATCTAGGTGGTGTGAAATATCTGTTTCGACATGTGAACGGCTAGGGGTAAATACGGCTCACTGCACGTGTCGTGTGTAGCTGCTATCATGCAAGAATAGACTCATGGGAAAGTTCTGGGCAGTTCACATGTTTACTAAGATATTTCTCCTTCCGACTACTCCGTGTGACGAGCGTGTCACCAAGCAGCAAGATATATGTATAGACATAAAATAAAAAGACTACTATGAATTGGAAAGTAATCAGAAAGTGCACTTGCCTGAGGTCCTTAGCCGGAGAAACCAATAATACCATACCACTCGATAAGCCACAATCAGTCAACACATGCAGAAGTCATTAGATGCTGAAATAAATAGTACCAATGTTCTTAGAATAGTCAAATTAGCTAGGATTGCTTGTCCTTAAGTCCAATTCTGGATACAGGGGCAAAACGGTAATTTTGGACAAAAACGATGTCCGCCGTTGGACTCGCTTTGCACCGAATAGCGTACCAGAGTCAACGGTCTCTAAAGTCGTCAAACTATATGTCTACGGATCCAGTTTTTCGATACGAACCCAACCGTATGTCCAAAGTTGGATTTCGGCGGGCCGTGCACAAAATCGTCCTTAGTGGGACCGTGGGGCCCGCAAAACGACGTACGATTCAACTGTCTCAGAATTGGACCAAACTTGACATGCAGGACCAGAAAAATGATACGGTCCTGTTGGCATAAGTTTCGTCTCGACTGACGAGCGTACACAAAGTAATTAGAGAATTTACAAAGTGTACGATACGGTGAATTTTGACGGATACGCATCAAATTCGTCGCGCACACGCGATCAATTTGAATTCCGCCAAAGCCCACACGACCACGAAGCCGTTACGCAGCTTACGATGCTTACGGTTCGCGACCACGTCGCCCGGAATGGCGGGACGCACGTCGTGTGGATGAATTTTTATGTTTTTGAAAACTGTTTTTCATGGTTTTTTCTTGATTTCCAAAGCTGATTTCTCTGTGCATACTTAATGAAATCCGAATCGACAAAATTTTCTGATCTCCTATATATGATCTAAAAGTGTGTTCAAATGGAAATTCTAAAAGGTTACTGGATCGATCGAAATCGATCATCGAACACGGGTGATTGGACTGTCCTACGCTCTGTTTTCGAACGGGTTTTTGGTCAACTTCGTGTCAATTTCGCGCCAATATAACGCATATCGATTCGATCTAATTAAAATAAAATACTCTTGTATAGGTTAGGGACGTACCCGAGGAAACGAATCAAAAAATTATGGAGCGAGTAGATCGCAATCCGGCCGCGAAGTCAGCCCCATTGCTGCTTGCTTCCGTATGCGCGTGTGCGCGTGCGAAGGGTTCTGTCGCCGCCGGCCACGGTCGGCCGCCACGGGTGGCGGGGGGCGCAGGCAGGGCGGGCTGGGATGGGTCATGAACCAGTGGGTCGAGGCTGGGTTAGGGTTTTGAGGAGTTTGAGTTGCTGCACACCATCTCGTCTTGTATACATATACCAATATATATGTTTGGCTGTGAACTCCTAAGGGCTCGGGGCTCTGTTGGTTTCCCATGGCTTTGCTCGGTTGAGCTTGGGCTCAGCCCATTGAAAGGGCTGGGATGAGCTGTTCGGCCCCCTACTGCTTGCTTCTTTCTTTCTTTTTTTATTCATTTTCTTTTTCCTTTTTCTTTTAATACTTATACACATATATTCATATATATATATACATATATACGTATACATTTTATATTTATTCATATATACACACAATACATTTATCTATATATATATATATTATATATATATATATATATATATATATATATATATATATATTATATATATATATATATATATATTTTCACGTATATATTCCTATATAATATTTATATATATACACCATATACATATATATTTATACACATTTATGTATACAATCACATATGTTTTTATATATATACACGTACACACATATCTTTATATATCACACATATCTTTATATCTTTATAAAAAAAAAATATACACAGGTACACCTATATATATATTCATCATAGTGTCTTATTCCTAAAAATATGTATACACACACATATATATATATATATTATATATAATATATATATATAATTATTATATATATAATATATATATACATATCATATATATAATAAAATAATAATAAAATACAATAAACCAATAATAAAATAATGATCCTAATGAAATCAATAATAGGCTGATTGTCATTCTAAATGGATACAATGCGCACACTACTTATCTAGTTTTAGAAGATCATACAAAATTTGTAAAACATTATTTAATAATAATATACATATAATGTACATATAACAAATATTTAGAAAATAATTGCCAATTCCTAAATATATATACAAAATATTTGCATTAACCAAACATGTCTACAAGGCCGTACTTGGTCCCACTACATGCCTACCTGGGCTTGGATTTGACTTGGGTCCAATCTGGACAGGTTTGGTACGACAGGGTTCCCGAAAACTCAATAATATATAATAAATACAAACCTTCGGCACGGGTTAAGTCACAACTTGGCCGGGTTTTCCTAGTTAGGACACCCCTATAGCTTTGCATTCCCTACCATGGCTAAACACTAGTCAAAGCACGCCACGGCACTATCCGTGCCATGACCATGCTCAAGGTCGTCTACCGTAATAATTAACAAAATAATTATTATAAAATCTAAAAAATCACCATTTAACTCAATTAAATAAATAAGAAAATATTTTCAAAAATTTCGGGAAGGGGAGCTACATGGCTTCCCGACGGCTATATACCAAAACCAATGGGGGACCATAGGCAATGATCTATCAGAGATGGTTCAACGTTTCTTTACAACAACAACCATCCCCCAAAGATTAAACCACACGCATCTAGCACTGATTCTGAAGAAGGCGAACCCCTCATCTCCAGTGGATTTTCGACCCATTGCACTCTGCAATTTCTTATAAACCCATCTCGAAGATCATAACAAATCAGTTAAAGCCCCTATGCACAAGCTTGTATCCCCTTATCAGAATACAATCATACCAGGCAGACAATAACCGATAACACAATCATTGCTCAGGAGATTGTTCAATCCATGAAGTATCTTCCAAAGAAGAGGAACACATTCTCACTCAAAATAGATATGTCGAAGGCATACGATTGACTTTTGTGGCAATTCATCAAACGAGTCCTCTATGGCATGGCAATTCAAGGTCACAGTAATGAGATCATCATGCAATGCATCATGACACCCTCTTATTCTGTCCTGGTGAATGGGACCTCGGAAGGTCTCTTCGTGGCTTCGCGTGGGATACGTCAAGGCTGCCCCTTATCCCCTTTTATTTTTGTTCTATGTTCGGAAGTCTTATCCAGACTGTTCTTCAATTATGAGCGGGATAACCTCTTCCATGGGGTGAGATTGAACAGGTATACACCCTCCATATCCTACCTGCTTTTTGCTGATGACATTCTAGTCTTTGGCCAGGCAACCCAGTCGTCACTCGCGGTTGTCCACAACATCTTTAACACTTTCTCTTTGTGGTCCAGCCAAGTGATAAACTACTCAAAGTCGAGTATTCATTTTAGTAAACATGTCTCCGATAGGGACCTTATTTTGATATCATCTTCGCTCCAGTTCTCCTCTATGTTAGATGCTGATATATATTAGGACACTCTCTTTTGACTTCCAAAGCCAGAACTATATCACACACCGCTCTGATAGAGAAACACATTTCAAGACTGCAAGGGTGAAAAACTAAACTCCTATCTCATGCAGGCGAACCATGCTCATCAAAGCGTCTTTGGGCTCTATACCGATCTACTACATGTTAGCCTACTTATTACCTAAAGAAGTTATCAATAAGATGGCAAGAAAACAATGATCCTTTTGGTGGAGGCATGACGCAGAGGCCAAAGGGCTCCACTTTCTCAACTGGAATATAATCACACAACCAAAGCGAGTGGGTGGGCTCGGTATCAGAAGACTTGATTGGGTTAACAAAATGCTGGTCGACAAGCTTCTATGGAGATTCTTAGAGAAGCCAGACCTCCTCTGGGTTTGACTACACAAAGGTGTCTACCTCCAAAATCGTTCATTATGGACGGTTAAGAAATCTAAGAAGGCGTCGGCAACATGGACAAGTATTCTGAACTTGAGAAGCATAATGGGCGACAACATCCTATGGAGGATCAAAGGTAGTTGAGTCAATATTTACGATGACCCATGGATCCCAACTCTTCCAAATTTTCGGATCACTGACAGCAGTCCAACTCCAAATGGCCCAAGGATCGTTCGGGAGCTCATGAATCTGTTACGAGAGAATGGGATCTACCTCTGATTAGATCCACATTCTCCGCTATTGAAGCGGCAGCCATTGCCAAAATCAATCTACAAGACGGAGACGGTGAGGACCCACTCATATGGACCAGCTCAAAAAATGGAAAGTTCTCCCCAAAGTCGCTCTACGAAACCATTCGGAGGGATATCCCTGGAAGCTCTGCTCACTGTTTTGATTCATAAACTTGGGGCTCCCTATGGCGCCTTATACACATCTCGCCCAGAATTTAAATGTTCCTATGGCGTCTACTTCACAATGCTTTGCCTCTATTCACAGCTCTACACAAACGAATGCCTCTGACAAATGAATCTTGCCCGTTCTGTCTTCTTCATGACGAAGACATTAACCATCTCTTCCTTCACTGCAGCATTGTAATGGCCGTATGGTCCGCATCTCCTGTTGGGTTGAGGATAGAAGAAAGAATGGAGACTGTTCAGCTCATCAAAGACTGGTTGAAGCATGCTCACAGAAGAGGCAATACTAAGGGGAGCACTACTATGGGCCCTGTGGAAAGCTAGATGCGCTTGCGTCTTCGAAAAAGTGGCTCCTCAAGTTCATAGAATTATTCAACAAGCCAATAGCTTGTACCACACCTACGCAGGAAATAGCAATGACAGTCTTGAGCATATCAAAGGTCTGCATAAGGAACTGGAAGATTGGATCTAGAAGTCCCCCGACAGGGACTGCATCAAAATCAACATCGATAGAGCCGTTGCTACGGCAGCTGTGGTAGCAGCGGCCGTAGCTAGAGACAAGAATAGTGCATTTGTGGCAGCAAAATCTAGCTTAGCGTCGTCCACCAACTACTTTGAAGCAGAGAGATCTTTGTTAGCAGAGATTTCAGCTATACATCAAGGGGTCCTGATGGCAAACCAACTTGAACAGAAGAGCTTCATCGAGGGGAACTCTCTCATGGTATACCAGATTTTCACAGGGAAGAGTCTCTTATACCATGGAGACTGCTTGATCTCATTGCCACCATTCAATCTGAAAAGAAGAAGAAAGGGAAGATTATAACCCATGCTTTCATCCGTAGAGAAGGAAAACAGTTGCACACACACTAGCTACTTTCTCCTTAGCTAATCTTATGAATATAATGTTGCTACTCCACCGAGCTGTATTCTCACCCAAGTTGAGAAAGAAGCTGGAGTTTGGCTCCCACCACAATAG
The DNA here is from genome assembly GCA_029216955.1 of Iris pallida. Classification (NCBI taxonomy): domain Eukaryota; kingdom Viridiplantae; phylum Streptophyta; class Magnoliopsida; order Asparagales; family Iridaceae; genus Iris; species Iris pallida. The sequence goes on from JANAVB010036158.1 coordinate 47,423, forward strand.
CAAGTAATAATAAAGAGCCTTTCATTCAAAAAAGAAAAAGAAAACTGACTTAGATATGTTTGGTAGATAGTGCTACAACACATGCAATTTTGAAGAATCAAAAGTTTATACCAAATTTAGTATTTGATATGCATAAAGTGCCAACAAATAGCTGGGTCAGCCCATATAATTGAGGGCTTTGGAAGAGCACACATCATGTTACCTAATGGTACTCAAACTATTTGCAGAATGTGTTATACAAGTAGTTCCGGAAAGGAATTTGTTACGTTTTAAGGATATACGCAAAAATGGTTACCGTATTGAAACTCGAAATGATAACAACAAATAGTCATTATGTTGCACATCTAATGTTGGGAGCAAAAGGCTCACATTAGAAGAATTTTCTTGTCTTTCGGTGGGTTTGTATTTTACCACCATTGGCATAATTGAATCTAATACGAATGTGTCAAAATATAAAGCCAATGATCCTGTCTTATATAACATTTGGCATGACCCTTTGGGTCTTCCGGGACAAACTATGTTCAATCGGAACATTGATAATCTTTGTAGATATTTATTGGATAATTACGATATTGGCTTATCAAAGAATCACCTATGTGTTTCTTGTTTACAAGGAAAATTTATAACTAGACCATTTTTTCTAATAGTTAAGAATGAGTCTCCTACTTTCTTATAAAGAATACAAGAAGACATTTGTGATCATACTTGGATATTCACCCAGCTAGTGGCCATTCAGGTATTCCATGGTCCTCATAGATGCATCTACTAGGTGATCACATGTTTGTTTATTGTCTACTAGAAATCTTGTATTTTTTTTGTCCTTTTATCCAAATTATTAAAGTTAGATCTCAGTTTCCCGATAACACGTTAAATAAATTAGACTTTATAATGTTGTAGAGTTTACCTCACAAATTTTTAATGATTATTGTACATTATTAGGGATTGAGGTAGAGCATCATGTTTTTCATGTGCACCACAAAATATGTTAGTTGAGTTATTTATTAAATATCTCCAACTTATAGCTAGACATCTACTAAAGCAATCGAGTTTGCCAATTGAGGCTTGAAGATATGCTATTTTACATGATGCATCTCTAGAAATTTAGAATGACTACCTACCATATTTTTACCTATACAACTTGTTAGTCGTAAACAACCAAACGTTTCATATTTGAGAAAGTTTGGATGTGCGGTATAGTCCCAAATTCTATCTCCTGAAAGAACTAAGATCAATAATTTGGGAATATACATTAGTTTTGAGTCTTCTCCCATAATAAGGTATTTAAAATCAATAACTGGTGATACTTTACTATAAGATTTGATGATTACCAATTTGTTGAGAGAGTCTTCCTACCGTTAGGGGAAGGTAAGCAACAAATTGTTCATATAGAACAAACCATTGCTAATAAACGGCGTGAATTGACATAGAATACGCCTACTCTATCTCATCAAATCCAAGAACTCCACAATGTGATTATGAGACAAGAAGAGTGATACATTTGCAAGAAATTACAAATCAATTACCTGATGTATTTGATGTCGTAAAGGTAACTAGATTACATATGCCAGCTATGAATGTGACAGCCAGCATCATTATTCCAATTGGACAAAATCCAAACAATGCGGCAAATGAATCTACTACTACACATCAAAAGCGTGGTAAACCTATAGGTTCCAAGGATAGTGCTCCTAGAAAGAGGACAGCTCATGAACATCTTGGCCTAATAAAAGCCCAATAATGGCTGGAGCTCCAAAAAAGTAATGAAGATGTGCATGTTTCTAAATTCACTGAAATGCCTATGGATGCCTCTCAAGAGGCACATGTACCTGAAAATGAAGAAATCTCGATATCCATGCATGTTCAGGTGAATTATGGAATAGAAAAGTACTTATCAACGATGACATGTTGCTATGCAGTAGCTACTGAAATATCAAAGGACAATGATGATTGTAAAAATGAACCACGTAGTATAAATGAATGTCAACAAAAAAAAATTGACCAATCTGGAAAGATGCTATTCAAGCATAATTAAAATCTTTAGAAAAATATGGTGTGTTTGAACCTATAGTAGAAACACCAAAGGGTAAACCATGTTAGTTTTAAATGGATATTTGTGAGAAAATGAAATAAGAGGAACGAAGTTGAAAGATAAAGTCTGACTTGTAGCATAAGGTTTCTCTCAAAGATCTGGAATTGACTACATTGAGACATGCTCTCCAGTTACGGATGTCATTTTAGATATCTAATTAGTCTCGCAGTTTCTAAAAATCTTGATATAAGATTTATGGATATTGTAACTACATATTTGTACGAAAATTTAGATACTAACATCTATATAAAAATTCCAGAAGGATTTAGAATGCCAAAGACTAAGCCTAAGGGCATGTGTTCAAATTAGACGAGCATTATATGGATTAAAATAATTCGAAAGAATGTGTATTAATCGTCTTATTATATATTTGACTAAGGAATGATACAAAATAGTCAAATTTATCCATGTGTCTTATTAAGAAATTCGAAAATAGATTCTCGATAGTAGCAGTATATATGGATGATATAAAACCTGATCAAGTCACCTATAGAATTGGAGAAAACTGTAAACTATTTGAAGAATGAATTTGAAATAAAAGACTTGGGAAGACAAAGTTAGTCTCGATTTGCATACGCCTATGGTTATACGCAGTTTGGATTTGGATAAAGATCCATTCCGACCAAAGGGAGAAGATGAAAAAGTTCTTGGTCCTTAAATACCATATTAAGTGCTATTGGAGCACTACTATATCTAGCTAATACACAAGACCATGAATTGCATTTTTTGTTAATTTATTATCTAGATATATTTTGCACTTACACTTAGACATTGGAATGGAGTTAAAACATGTATTGAGATATCTCGTGGAATAACTGACGTGGTATTATTTTACTCATGTGATTCCACTAACAATTCTTGTCTAATTGGTTGTGTAGACTCAAATATTTTTCTGACCCTCATAAGGGTTGCTCCCAAATAGGTTACGTGTTTATTAATAACCATGCAGCTATATTTGGTGATCAACAAAGCAAGGTTAAGTAGCAACTCCCTCTAACCATGCAGAATTAATTGCATTACAAGAAGCAACAAGAGAAAGTGTGTGGTTGCGATCGATCATTTATCATATACGAGTAAATTGTCAACTACCTATAGTTACAAATGAGCCTACAATAATACTTAAAGACATATGGCTTGCATTATGCAAGTTTAAGAGGGATTCATCAAAGGAGATTGAATAAGCACCTTCTACCAAAATTATTTTATGCACATGAGCTCCTAAGGATGGAAGTGATCGAAGTCAAGAAAATCCATTATATCGAGGAGGAGTATGACTCATGAAGAATATTTTTGAGTTTTGCACGTTGTACTCTTTTTCCTTGACTAAGATTTTTTCCACTGGGTTTTTTCTTAGTAAGATTTCAACGAGGCAACAAATGCGCATAAACCACCAAATAATTAATGGTGAATATCCAAGGAGGAGTGTTGCAAATATGGATAATTTACCATAATTATTTGGCCTGTAACCTATGTCTTTTGGTTATCTGTAACCTATGACATTAGGTTATCCATAACCTGTTTTTTGGCATTTCTCCTTTAATTGTCATGATGATGTTAAACCTTCATTGTAAGCCTATATAAATGGCTATTCTCAAGTTGATTATGATATAAGTGAATGAAGAAACAATCCCTCCATTTTCTATCTCCATCTCTTTACTTTACAATAAAAATTTCTAATGTAACTTTGAGTTGGATAATTTACATAAACACCACCTGGACTATAGGAGATATGCAACGAAGTCGTCCAAACTTTTGTGTGTGATAATTTACCATCAAGATTTCACGAGTGGTGTCCATTGACCACCTTTATCTACATTTTTTGTCACAAATGTCAATTTCGACCATA
>JANAVB010036159.1:0-36265 GCA_029216955.1 Iris pallida
CTCAGGTAGGGATGGCAAATATCTCCTCGAACCCGACGGGAACCCGATTTTTATCCGATGGGGACGGGTTTGGGGACTTAAAAACGGGGATGGGCACAGGAATGGAGATTAAAATAAATCTCCGATCGGGTTCGGGGACGGATATGGATATAGTACTCCCTGTCCCGATAAATCCCCGACCCCGGTTACTTATACTCATACCATATGTGCAACCCATTAGAAATGATATGCTCTCTTGGCCTATCTAGTAGTATATATTTAGTTTATGAAAAGCATTATTAACATGCCTTGTAATTTTTTGAATGAAAATAATTCTTTTAAGCTTATAATGTACATAAAAAATTGCTAACCGAACGAGAGACGGAGACGAGAAAATTCAGTCCCGAAAGTGCTAACGGGACGGGGACGGGGACGGAGATGGGGAATGTATTGTTTAACGGGGATGGAGATGGGGGTAAAAAATTGAACCCAACAGGAAACGGGGACGGGGATGAGGATTCAGACACTACTCGAAAACGGGGATGGGGGATATGGTCCCCGACCCCTACCCACCCCGTTGCCATCCCTACTCTCAGGAACGATTTTTTACTCCAGTGTCATGTTCCCAAAAGTACGTACTCGAAACTTCTTGCAGTATACTATTGGTCGTCTATTTCTGCTCTTTATAAGGTCTAAAAATGACTAGCCGTCTAAGCCGTATGTATATACTCACGTAATTAAAAAAAATTAAAAATAAATAAATTATAACTAATAACTACCTAATATTATCTAATTACAGTCAAATATTTCTAACTCATGTGGTTAAGATAGAGAGCATTCTCTTTGGCCGGATGGGTTAGATTCCACGGGCTTTTTTGAGATGCCCGACGATACGCACGGGGCTTTGTGCACGCTGCATTGCATGCTTGTTGGGCCCATTGCCCCCAACTCCCACCAAATAAATGGAAGGAATAATACGCCCCCGTGGATCGATCCACTGATCTTCTGCCACCCAGCCGGGTTCGATTCCACGGGTTAGTGCTAATTATAACAAATTCTAATTTAATTTTTTTTTAACAATTTTTTTTACATGCGTGGGGATGAATTATTATCCTAATAATTTGAGTCCTAGTAATGGACATTAATAAATATCGTAGCAAAATATAGGTAAAGCGAAACCCTATTAAATTCTTCAAGCTTGGCTCTAAAATCAAACTAGAGAGAGAGAGAGAGAGAGAGAGAGAGAGAGAGTGGTGGATGAAAATTACGGGAGGAGTCGAGGAGCAGGAAGCGGGAGGAGGCGTCGTCGACGACGAGGATGTCGTTGTGCAGGCTCTTCATCGCCGCCACGACGGAGAAGGAGGGGGCACCGTCGTCTTCCTTGCCGTCCGCTGCGGCCGCCGCCGAAGGAGGGTCGAGATGGGCTCTGGGAGGAGTGGGGAGAGCGCGCGCTCTCGCACGCGACTTGGGCCGCAGGGACCGGGAGGAGAGGACACGGCCGGCGTTTTGGGAGGAATAATGGGGAGGGAGCGGAATTGGAATTGCTGTCAGTGCCATGGCCGCCACTATCTATGGCTCTGTGTTGTGTGTGTGTCCGTCCTTATTTCCGGGGATTGGGGATGAGATGAGATAATAATATAGTTATTTATATTTACCTCCACTTGTTTTTTGGGGCCGGCTATACACACCCCCAACCATTTCTAAGGACACCCCATGTTCTAAGTTTATCCCAATTAAAATAATTTAAATGATGAATATTACTAAGGGCACCCCAACACTTGACTAAAATACCCTTCATATTAAAATATACAATCTATCATTTTCCACATCCCACACCCCATACGTCACTCCACCCCCACACGATTCTCCTCTTCTCCAACCCTAACCAGCCCCTACCCCCTCTCTCCAAGCCCTTCACAACCCATAAATCGAACGCCCTAATTAGTTCAAACTCTTCACTATTTTGTTTTTAATCATTGTTTATGATTCGAACTCTATAAATTGTTGTTGAAACAAAAAAAAATAAAAAAAATTTGGGTGTATTCACGGATAGGTTCGACCATGTTTTGTCGACCTCACAAAGGAATGTTCGACCCACGACAGTCGAACTATAGTGTGTATGTTCGACCAGAATGTGTCGAACAGAAGATGTCATGTTCGAATAGAATTTGTTCGACCCGTATTTGTCGAACAGAAGAAAACATGTTCGACCAGTATTTGTCGAACAGAAGAAGACATGTTCGACCAATACTTGTTGAACAGGCCATTGTCCGTTCGACCAGTATCTGTCGTGCTCATCGCAGATTTTTCTTTTTGTGGTGGGGTGTTCTTAGAAAGACTTAGCGTATATTGGTCTTTTAACATGAATCTATTTTTTCATTTAAGTTATGTGGGGTGTCCTTAGAAATGGTTGGGGTGTGTATAGCCGGCCCCTTGTTTTTTTTTTAAGATGCTGGCATTAGGTACGGGAGTTTGTGCACGCTACACTGTATATGTTGTTCCACTATTTTTATAAATTGAAGAAACGTCCACGTGGCTTGATCCATTGATCTTCCATCATCCAGCTAGGTCTTATGTCTCTCCCGATAACCACAAGGGTCACTGGAGTTCAGCAACTCGACATTTAGTGTTAAATAATGGGGATAAATACAACTCCCCATTTAGGGTCTTCTTGGAGTGAGGGGGAAAGAAATAAACAGAGTTAACTGCGGTTAAGTGAAGGAAAGATAATGGAGGGAGAGCAGAGTCAATACATATAATCTTGCTTGTATTGTAGGGACAGTTAAGTGGGATATGTTTGATAACTCTTCATTGGATTGGAAGTTTGAGTGAGAAGAAGATTAATAAAAATATAATAGTTATCAAAATACTCTTATTACATGCAACATGTTTGGACGTTCCTCAGAAAAGTGAATGGTTAAAGTTTACTTTCTTTGTTTAGTTTAGAACGTATTTGGATTTAGATGTGAGTTGAACCGACACTGTCACGCCCCGACCCGGAATCACCCATCGTCCTCGCATGGGGCGTGATGCCGCACGAGCCTGGAGTTGCGCTCGTGCAAGGCAAGATAACAAGTTCTCAAATGGTTATCTTTTGATTCAATATTAACAACGAAAGGAAAACAGCGTATACGAAACAATTCTCTTATTGATATCCGAAACTGAGATTACAAAGGCTTTCGATAGCCTAACAATATATGCCAGATTGGCTACAACACTCGGGTTCTTCTTGCCCACAAAGGATTTCACCGTTCCATACATCATGCCTTCTATATCTCGACCGCATCAATCCTGTTGCATAGTCCGAGCATCAATGCGATCGCACACTTCAATACGCTTCGGCATTCCAAGCCTCAACGTGTTCAAGCAACGCTTCGCTGCGAGCCATCTATTTTCTACACCTGCATGAAGCTGGTGGGGGATCAGTACGTTCGTCCTCGCCTGTACTGATGCAAAGATCTTCTTCCAAACCGACATTATAGTATTTATGTTGAATCATGCAACAGCTTATGATCTTGCTATGTTCTCCTTAGGGTCAATTTCATGGCATATTCGAAAGCATAAAGCATGTTAGCATGGCAAGCATGTTATTCGAATTGAAATAGGCAAGCAGGCAAGCAATCTCGTGTTGTTTCGTGGCGCGACTTCTTACCAAGTCGACGCACTCGCCCTTGCACTGATGCAAGGTGAATGCGCCCCATTCATTCCTTGTCATGTTATAAGTGCATCTCTAAGCAGAATCTATGTGTGCGGGACACGTATGTGCCTACACTTTCAATCCATCGTTCCTTAGCTATATGAAGGCCGTTGGCGTATCCGCGCCGGAATGGACTAAAGGAGTTCCTTACTTTCTTTTCTCTCCTTTTCTCGAATTTGGTCGAGCTACCCGGCGTTTAACGGGTGGGTTGCGGTCCCAACAACCGAAACGTTTCCGTTGCAAACCATCATTTGCGGCTTTTCCCCATCTATAAGCTAGTGCTACTCATCCTAAGGATGTGCGCCTACAAAGATTATTCATTTCCCTCCTAGGCCAAGTGGTTCCGGGGTGCTCCGACGTTTAACCGTTTGGGGGAAACACCCGTGCACGGAAGATTATCACATTTAATCTCTCGTCCATTCCATTCGACCATGCAACGCCCTTATTATTCAAGCAATCAAATTCAAACAACCAAACATAGTCTTGAGTCCGAGACTCAGACTTTATCATCTCGTATTCCTTCCAATTAACTTTCTATGTTCTTACATTTCATACTTCGTTTCAACGTTCGATGGCATCATGCCTCAACTCAATGTTCGTCAATCGAACGACCGAAGGTTTCGAGGCATTATGTCATATCCGACAGTTCTGCCACATTCATGCCACAACTGTATTCTCTCACAACGAAGCCATCTTTTATGATCTCGTGCACGAAGGCACGTTTCGACGTATTTCCATGTTCTATGACTTAGTATTCAATGTCTGTGGCTTGCGCGCTAGGGCGCTCGCCTATTGTCTTTCAATGTTCTAGCCTTTCTAACTCGTGCGCGAAGGCACGGAATGGTTCGTGCACTAAGGCACTTGTCGAATACAGTTATCCTATGTTCTTGCGGCTTACGCACCGAGGCGTTCGCCTTTGCGATATCCAATGTCCCATAGCTACTCGTGCATTTGATGCACGTTTCATTTCAATTGTTCTAACTAGTGTTCGACACACAATACGATTTATCTTCCGATCGGACCACACCCGTGGCGTCGATAGGTTAATTAATAGCATACAATGATATAATTTGACTTATCGCATGAAGGAGTAAAAAAAGAAGAGTCAATCCTCCCACCTTGAGTCGATACGCCTTTGTCGTTTTGCCGAGCCGATGCGGCTCGATTTCATAACTTTGTTGCACGGCCACTCTCCTGACTTAGCCATTCGAGCACTTCGTGCTTCATTGAATTATACGTCCGATTTGGCTTACCGTGCCCAAGTCCCAGTCTGTCGTAAGGCGGTGATTTGGTTTCGCGGACCCCTTACTAAATATGGCAAAAGATCGACCTCTAATATTTTCGCGTCAACGTATAACCTGCACACGAAACCAACTAAAATCAATACTTGCATCGATTCGGACTTGCGCCTTGGTCGATTCGATTTCTTAGAATCTTCGAGCCGATTCAACGCACTCATCCTTCGGGGCAACGTGGCGCTTCGCATCGATTCACTCGATGCATTCTTTCGGATAAGGCAAGGTAACTCTTCGCATCGACTTAGTTCGATGCGTTCCTCGGAACAACGTAACTCTCGTATCGATTACATCGATACATTTTATTCGGTCAACGCGACTCGTTGAGTCAACGCTTCAGCGTAATGTGTCGTACGGAGCGGGGCATTACAGAATATACCACTCAAAACAAGGTTCGTCCTCGAACCAAAACCAACACTCCGACTAAGTGTTTTATAGATCGTTTCATGATCTCGTCCCACCAATGTTGTTCAATTTCACACTATCTTGCAAGCTTTCATTAACATTTCAAAGTCTTTTCTGCAGCTCGATTTGAATTTGTATACAACTCGATTGGATCCGTACCTATATTCAAGACATCCCGAAGATATAAGTATTTCGACCAAGTCCAGTGGTAGCAAATTGGAACAAAGCTGGCCGATAAAATTCAATATGCTTGCCATTTCGTACTCTCGATCGGACTTGGACTATAGTGCTTGTTCTCGCAATTTTATTGCATATTGATACACACGCGATCATCCAACAAAAGTCAAGGCACCTGATGCGATTCAAAAATCACATTCCTCATTTCGTATGTTTCGTATGGACTATCAACTTTATGCGTCGCATCGAGCCGTCGCGCATCCGATCGCAACGATCCCTCGCAACGCTTTGCGTTCGAAGTCGCCACTCAACTTTTTTTGAAGTCTTGCTACGCAACTTATCTCGATAAGATTTTCTTATCAAAATTCGGGACTACGCTCGCTAGGTTACTTACCTAGACACCATGCTTAACTTCTCTCGACACAATTCAAACTGACATTGCACAAAGGCCACAATCTATTCGACACGAAAATTTACATAAAGGCGACGGTGCTCAAGGCAACGATCGCCTTGACATGGAGGTCTTTACGATACGCCTTACGTTCGATTCCTATCGAGTAGGAAATTCACTAGCCAAATTTCCAACTTATCCGTCTCGCAACATCGAATATAAGTTCGATTCACGCAAGCTCAATTGCAAGGTGAATCTGAGTCTAATAACATGACTCGTAAGTCATTCCCTTATCGTTCTCTCTCGTGCATAGCACGATTCTTGCACTCGTCTATCCGAATCACCAAGTTCGTTGGTGAATTTCTAGTTTGATCGTCGACCAACATAACCATTCAAGCATTCATCTGACGAATACTCAAAGATCTAACTATATATTCTCAATCGAAAGTTGTTGCAACAATTCTCGATCGCCTAGACTTATCGTCAAAATGCACCGTATTATATTTGTTATCGGTGCAATCTCATATGCGATATCGTATGGGTCATCTTACTGTCTGCAGCATTCAATTTGATTTGGCGGTCAAGTCTTCTAGGGTCAGCCGCCCCGAAGCTACGCTCGATAATTGTGGATCATTAACGAAGGACAGTTTACTATGAACCATGCTATATCTTATTTCGGAGCCAAATCACGTTCCGACGATTCTATGCGACTACCCAATTTTGGACAAAATCGTTTCTATCGGCGCAACTGATGCGCAACTATCCTCCGAGTAAATTTATGCACTACCGTCGATGATTCTGCTATTCACGACGCATCTACTCGCATTGAGTTCGGGCTTATCTTATTTGCGGGTCGACACACGAGATGCTATACGCATCGAGCAATCGTCGATGACTTATAGTCTCGTCTTGATCAATCACGATGTTTACGATCAACCAGTTCGTTCCTTCTCGTATCGTTATTTACAAAACTTTGATAGCGCAAGGCGCACTCCATTTTGTATTCTCACATTGTGCTTACGTTTCCTTACGTATCGATCTCGATACGTCGTATCAATTTCGATTGCGTAAGGGTCAACTTTGAATCCATTTCAATGTCGACAACTTGTATTGCATACGTCCAAGTTCGCAACGAACTTTTCCATACGTATCAACTCATTTTCCGATTCGCCGCATCCCGTTATACTTTGATCGCGTAACTGAGTTACCGATTATCCAACATCGAACCCTCAAGTCATACGATCTCTCGCCCTCTAAGTTTTGCGTGTTTTTCAGTCGTACTCAAATGAGTTTTGCCGTAACGTAACCAACTATTTCTTAGGCACGATTACTCGCGTCAACCAACTCTTCAACGAAGTCGCACATCGTGCGATTCGATTAAATTCGCATCGCCCAACATTTCTATCGAAATTGCAAGTCGTGCGATTCGATTCGTCTCGCCCAACATTTCTATCGAGATCGCAAGTCGTGCGATTCGATTCGCCTAGCCGAACATTTCTATCGAGATCGCAAGTCGTACGATCCGATTCGTCTCGTCCAACATTTCTATCGAGATCGCAAGTCATGCGACTCATTTGTAAGCTCGAGTTTTCCTTTTCCGTCGGTCCGATTATTGCTTCAAGGCATAATCGTTTCGCTAGTCTCGGTCGTCCGACCGACTTATAAATTTTGTCCGACGTATCATTCATTGATACGAGTCTCGCCTTATCGTCCCAACCGATTTTCGAAGAATACTTGCATCAACATACCTTTATACAAATTTCCAATCGAGTCTCGGTACTCTTCCGTCCGTTGCGGACAAACCTTCCACAATTCTCACAACGCGTCGATGCAATTCATCGCACAAGTGGTATACCATATACCACTCAAAATTGAGTCATTTATCGCATACGTGGTATGGCATATACTGTCACGCCCCGAGTCGACAAACCGTTCGTCCCCGGTGTTATTTTGCCGAATTGATCGTCCTCGCTAAGGCATGATGTCGTACGAGTCTGAAATTGCACTCGTACAAGGCAAGAACGTTACATTGAGACTTTATATTTGTCACGATCCGCACCCTGTATAGGGGCACGAGAAGTGGGTACGTCCAGCCTACGCCGCAGTGTCGGCGGGTAGTAAGCTGTCCTAGGTTGCTAACTAATCTCATGCAGTGTATATAATGTACTTGTCCAGATGTCAGCTCCGAATGGAGGACAAGTAAAGGATATGATATACTCAAACACAGTCTAAAACACGATAAGATAACACAGAAGTTATACCTAAGGAATTAAAGACAACAACAACTAACTACTAAAATAATACAACAATGTCTCAAACAAACTTAATACAAACTCAATATCTTAACTTTAATACAAGTCAAAACATGAAAGCTAAAGTAGTCTACTAGCTAATCTTCTGAATCACTCCTGAGAGTCGGGACCAAAGGTAGCTAATCCCTCGCCAGGTCCATGGTAAGTAGGGCATGTGTCCTCAGGATTATCATCTGTAATATTTTCAACAGGTCCATCAGGACAGGACGACGAACTCTCTAGAAAATCCAAGTAAATGACAAAGAACTATAAAGCAGTTATAGACAGTTTTATTGATGAGCATGGCAGTTTATACAGGTAATGATGGCATAGAGAAACAGTAAGATATAAGAAAAGAAAGGTAACTAAAACAAGAGAAGAATTATGGCAATGAAGACGGTAATAAAAGCTAACTGAACTAGAATAATATGTATGAGTCCAGACAGTACAATATAAGTCTAATGTAATCCCAGTGTGAGTCCAGTCCATATAATCCGATACCAGATGATTTCCGGTACAAGATGAGTCCAACAGTGATCAATGAATCCAGGGTGAGTCCAACTATGATCTAACAGTGTATTTTAAAATACCGAGGTCGACATGTAAATGGTTGTAGGTATCAGGCACATCTCTCACTGATCAGGCAAGAGATGGCTATGCTTCCGGTAGATTCCAGTGGGAGATTCCGAATTTGGGGTATGTCTACATGTCTTACTCAATATTTTCCCGCGCAGCAAGTGAATCCAAAATCGACAAAAGAATCGAGATGAGTCCGGCCAATACATGATGATTCCATAAATGATTCCGAAATGATTCCAATGACTCTAGTAATAGAGGCCAGCAAGTAAGGTATGTGTCGAAACATGAATCCAGAAATATCCATACGTGTTGATACAGAGAATCACATAGAACTAACTAGAACTGAAATACAGTAATTGACAAATAAATGAGAGAACTATCAGAGAATGTACTCGCCTGATACTCTGAAAAGAGTAGTGTAATATCAGATGTCTGTACCAGGGTCACAATGTCCTAAAATAGAGCAATACAGTTATGACATGTCTAATATGAAGGTAAATGAAATCTATAATGCAATCTATATGAATTCTAGGCCAATCTAGGTCAAAGTCAAACTTGGTCAACTCTTTAGTCAAACTAAGTCAAATTAAGTCATACTAGGTCACAAGAAGTTAAACTAAGTCATACAAAGTCAAACAAGGTTAAACAAGTCTAATCTAGGTTAAAGTCAACTCTTGGTCAAACATTCTAGCCAAACTAGTCAAGTTATCTAGGGTTTAGTCAATAATGGTCAAACTAGGTCAAAGTCTTGACTAACTAAGATTTTGGTTAATCATAGACTAGTCAATAAGGTAATTAGGTCCAGGGTTAACTCTATAAGGCTAACTCAAACCATTCATAGGCTATCATGTCTTAGGATACCAAGGATTCTATACCACAAAGCTAAGACATAACCAATTTCCCATACAAGTATATCACACAAATATATATATATATTAGTACAAAACCAACCTTAATCCTGTAATCAAGCTAATCCCATACTCCAACTCAAGTCATGACTCAACTCTAAGTATCTCACTTAATCCCATACATATCTTAATCTACATAGGATTATCCTCATAATCCATATGGTTAACCTAATCATCTAGTTAGGGTTTAGTCAAACTTAAGTCATCAAGTCATCTAAAATCCATCTAAGTCAATTCTAGGTCAAGGTTGACCTATAGTTGACTTTGGTCAACAATAGTCAACAAGGGTCAACTTGCTAGTCAACCTAGGTCTACTAAGCCTATTGGTCAATTCCAAACTCACTAACCATAGGCTATAGGCTAGTGTAACTAGATACCATGTATAGGTATCTCATATAGGTGTCTATAGCCATACATCTATACAATATATATCTAATACCCTATATTCTCACCGATATATAACCTACATATACCCAACTATATATAATACCCACATATAACCCCTCTATATATACTACCATATATATATATATGATACACTATATATAATACTCTATATATATATATGTATACTACATATATATATAGAGAGAGAGAAAGGAGAGTGAGAGTGTGTATGAATAAAGGAGTGTAAGAGTGCGGGTGATGGGGGTCATGACAGCAAGGGGGGAGTTGATCTCAGGAAAACTGAGAAATTGGACCACACAACACACACACACATATATGCATATATACATAGACCTATACATACCTATAATATACATTTTCATACACATACACATACCCACACACTCATATACATATACACATACATATACTATGTATATACACACAAACATACATACATATATACATAAAAATTGGTATGAAATTCATTTTAAATACTGGAAAAAAAACCAGGAATTACTGTTCATAACTGAACCCATAGGTAACCACCCAAAATCGATCTAAACCCAACTAAAACCTAAAACCAAGGGTTGGTAATCGTGCCCCCATGTGTACACGTGTCGTAGGTGTCCATGGGAGTCCACCACGACACGACACGGCGTGTCCAATGGTTAAAATACCAAATCGGGTAAGTACAGTGCACTGTGCAGTGTCACAGCGTCGTGCAGAGATGCACACGCGTGTAGGACACGACACACGTGTCCATGTGTCTCGTGGTCGTGTCCCTAGGTTCGCCTAGGGTTGGTCTAGGTGTCCCACAGCCTGAAACGTGTCCAAGTGTCGTACAGTGTCGTGTCCGAGCCCGTATCAGAGCCCAATTTCTACGTGTGTGCTGTCAGTGTAAATTCGATGCACACACGAATTCGTGTCCGACACAACACTAGAAGCCACGAAACTTGGGGGGCATGTTCGCAGACATTGCCCCCTCATGTCCACCAAGTGTCACCCCTCCACGTGTCGTGTCGTGTCCTACGTGAGCCCCGAGCAGCAGGGGACTGAACGTGTGCGTGGTGCGGTCTCGTGCAGCGAGGACAGAGGCTCGTGGACACGACACACGCATGGATACGTGTCGTGCTTGTGTCAGGGTGTAGCTTAGGTCTAGGGCTAGGTTTTAGGCCTGACACTTTGTGTCCACGTCGTGTCTAGACACGACACGAAGGCCGTGTCAGTGCGTGTTTAACACTGTGTACAGTGTAGTGTGTGGTCAGTGCGTGTCGGATTTCTCGTCCGACACGACACGAGGTGACATGGCACTTGGGGGCTGACATGTCAGTCATGGCCCCTTCGTGTCCACCAAATTTGGTGTATCGAAGTGTCGTGTACAGTGAGAAATGGGGCTCGAGCAGCAGGACATAGTGTAGGTGTGTGTACAGTATATTCGTGTCCGTTTTGGACACGGACACGACACGATAACGTGCTCAGTCCTAGTGTTTTGAATTCAGGATGTCTAGGGCTACCCAAAAATGTATTTGTTTTGGAAAACAACAACTTTTATTCCTAAGTGGCATTTCACCAAACACTGTAATTAAAACACTAATACGTGTCCGATACGGACACCAAACCAAATCTATTTCCTACCAAACTTGGCCTACAGGTCCATGGTACCAAGATGCATGCAACCATGAAGAGAAAACACAATCTTAATAGGTTTTGTGAGTGTTTACCTATTGAGTGAAAACTCAATAAAACAAGGTTTTTTTTGGGGGGGTGTCCTCTTCACTTGATGGTGCCCAAATGTCTTGAAAACCTTGCTAGCTAGCCTCCCTTAGTATCCTCAATGGTAGGGGGTTCCAATGCAAGAAACTAGGCTCAATTTGGAGTTAAAATGGCTAAGGAGTGAGGTCTTGAAGTTGTAGGGAAAACTAGGTTTTTTGTGTAAATGATATGAGGTATGTTGTGATGAGAGGGTGGTCATATAGGATGGGGGGTAGGGTTGGCTGCCATGGGAAGGGTATGGGTAGATATTAGGGTTCCTTGTAGGTGAAGTAACTTAACTTCTAAGGTAAAGACCAATAGATCTTCTTTAGGTCTACCTAAATATCTAAGTATACATAGTATCTAGATATTTATCTAACCTTAGATATTTATGACATAAAGCAATATCTTCCACTTAGTCTTCTAGGTTAGTGGCTAACCTCTAGATTAGGCTAAACTAGGTTAAGGGCTAATATGACACATAACAACTAATTAAATAATAATAAATTACATAAATCCAAATAAATTCTAATAAATTACCAAAATACCCTTTTGACTAAAAAGTGGTAATTTGATATCCTAATCACATAGTTAGGCTCATATGGTCATAGTTAGTCTCTAAGTCATATAATCTCTAGGGTTACACTAGTAGTTAACCAAAGTCATAAGCCATGACTTAAAATAGTTTTAAACTATCTAAAAATTACCAAAATTCATAACATGACTAAATTACCATTATTTAATAAAAAATAATAAATTTTTAAAATATCCCAATTTCAGAAAACTGGGTGTTACAATATTGAAACGTCAAGTTGAAACTTCACAATTCACATCAGAATATAAGACGCAATATAGAAAGATAGAAATTTACTTTTCATTCATAGCTTGCAACGAAGTGCAAGTCGTAATTACATTGGATGCCGTTGTGGCTACATTGATTAAAAACAGAAAGAAATACATTCGACAAGCTGCCTAAACTAACACTTGTCGTTCCATACATCCGCCCCTTTATACATAAGCCGTCGATTGAATTGGCTTCAAAATACTTCAGCATAGGAAGAGCTTCAAAATGCCTCTCCGCACTTCAGCTCCAGTTTAGTTCGAGCGCCCGTCGCACCTGGGGAAATTGGGGGAGGGGATTAGCACACTTGCTAAGTGGACGAGACGAACCCACTCGTCTAAATCGACTCTGATTGTTAGGGTAGGCATGCTTTAGAGTTGTCTTTCTATTAGAACTAAATGAATTCAGTTCATATTCGATAGCCATCTTTGAGTAATAAAGCATACAGTGAAACATAGCAGTTTATCATTTTTTACCACGGCCGTGCTCGTCCCTGCATGAAAACACAGATAATATTTACTACCTGCATAAGACAATAGGTGAGCATGCTCTATCTTATATGTGCGGTCATTGATGCTACGCATCACGAGGGACTTTATATGGCATTACGACGTGCCTGTCAGCGTGGGTTGCAAGCCCTGCTGCAGGTCTCGTAATGCCTCGCGCCGAAGCACGACTTTATCTTTTGCCCCTAGGTCGATTCGATTCCGATGCCCCGGATACCGCATCGAGAAAAGTTCAACTTGTGCACAAGCTGTCCATGACCATGCCAATGCGTGAACTTGTTTAATATGTACGGGCAGATTTGTATAGCACGGACAGTATTGAATGACATTATCATTTTCCCCCAACTCATGCAACAATTCATTTTCTCCGAAACCGTACTCTCGATTTAGCGTCCCGCAGGCACCAAATTGTCTGAGGCATCATAACCCATAATCAACGTTTCATAATATTTTGCAGCACTTGAAATAGTCTATCTTTTTCCGAAAACCTTAAACTTTCTGAGTTATGTGATAAACTTGTATTTTCAGAGTAGATTACTCTAACATGATACGTTTTTTCCGAGTTCTTGACTTAGTGGATTGGCATGCAATTAACTTGGCATCATTCGATTTGAATGAATTCGAGGCAAGGAATTAGTTTGCGGGACAGAATAGAAAAGAAGGCCGAATCACCCACCGATTACTTTGCTTTGTGCCGGTCGTCGAAGCGCTACGCAACGTCAATCCTTAGTTATGCGAGCTCCTGCAATGGCACCAACGCTTTGTTAGAATTCCTTCTTTTCTCCTTGTATCGAAATTTGTAATTGCATCAATGAAAACGACGCAAAAGCACTTCATCAAGCCCAGCGGCAAAGCTCCAAGAAACCATACAGCGGTCCGGTCCCGTTGAAGGGACTCTTATAGAGAGCTCACTCGCCGAGACGCAGCCCGCTGCATCTAGGACTTATTCCAACAGAAGTCGTTCCATTAGTTGGATCGATTCTTGTAACTTTCGTCCAAATCGATTTGAATCGATGCCGCAAGGCGTTATCGTTTACCAAGCTTAGCGATCGAGTCAGATGACCATCTAAGTTCCCGGTCGATCTGACTCGGCGCAAGTATATTATAAAGTTCCGTCGCCTATCGAAAGCGGGGCACTACATAATATACCACTAAGAAAAAGTTTTGTCCCGAAACTTAAGAACAAGGGTCTGACCTTAATTTAGACGAACAACGCAGGGTACTTCTCTTTCATCTCCGCCTCCATCTCCCACGTCGACTCCTCGACTGAATTGTTCCGCCAAAGCACGCGGACCAAGGACATCGACCGATTGCGTAGCACCTTCTCCTTGCGGTCCAAAATTTGAATATGCTCCTCCGAGTAAGACAAGTCAGTACGTAGCTCCAACTGATCGAAGCTAACCACATGACTTGGATCGTGCACGTATTTTCGAAGTTGTAAAACGTGGAAAACATCGTGCACTTCAGCTAAGGAAGGAGGTAGTGCGATCCGATAAGCAACCGTCGCAACTCGCTCAATGATCTCGAAGGGGCCTACAAATCTCGGGCTCAACTTGCCTTTAACGCCGAACCGCATCACACTGCGCATGGGCGTTACTTTCAGAAACACATGGTCCCCGACCAAGAACTCTAGCGGTCGTCGACGAAGATCAGTGTAGCTCTTTTGTCGACTTTGCGCGATGCGGAGTCTATCTCGAATCAAGCGGACTTTTTTGACGGCCTGCTCCACTAGTTCCGGTCCAAGCACTTGTCGCTCTCCGACTTCATCCCAGCATATCGGCGAACGACACTTCCTCCCATAGAGTGCTTTGTATGGAGCCATCTGAATGCTCGACTGATAACTGTTGTTATATGCAAACTCCGTAAGCGACAAATACGTATCCTAACAAGTCTTTAGGTCGATCGCACACAGACGCAGCATGTCTTCTAGGATTTGATTTATCCTCTCCGTCTGACCGTCTGTTTGGGGATGGTACGCCGAACTAAAGTTCAGTTTGGTCCCCATCGCCGCTTGGAGGCTCGTCCAGAAACGCGATAGGATTCGCCCGTCTTTGTCCGAAATTATTGAGGCCGGTACCCCATGCAGTCGAACAATCTCATCGACGTAGATTTGTGCTAACCGATCGACGCTCCATCCTACTTTAATTGCGATGAAGTGAGCCAACTTGGTCAATCTATCAACAATGACCCAAATCGCATCATTCTCCCGTGGCGTCTTCGAAAATCCCACAATAAAATCCATCGATATGTTGTCCCACTTCCATTCGGGAATGGCGATGTTCTGCAGCTCTCCGCCTGGCCTTTGGTGTTCCGCCTTCACCTGCTGACACGCCATGCATTGCGATACGAACGTAGCCACGTCTTTCTTCATGCCGTGCTACCAAAAGTTTGTGCGCAAGTCCTTGTACATCTTGGTGCTTCCAGGATGTAACGAGTACTTCGCATAATGCGCCTCCGTCAGAATTTCTTTTCTGATTTTGGCAGTTTCAGGAATGCAGAGCCTTTCCTTTAATCGCATCGTCCCGTCTCCGTCTTCCGCAAAGTCAGTCGCCCTTCCCGTTGAAATCAGCTCGCACATTTTCTTCAGGAATGAGTCGTCCTCTTGTGCGATCTTTATCTTGCTAAGCAGGCTCGATCCAAACTTCAGCTGAGCTAGGTGCAGGTTTCGATACTCAATTCTGAGTTCGATACCCATCGCTTCAAGGTCTCGTCGTATCTCCTTGTTTATGGCCAGTGTTCCCATAAACATTCTGCTAAGTGCGTCGGCCACTACGTTTCTCTTGCCCGGCGTATACTCGATTGTTAGCTCGTAATCTTTTATGAGTTCGAGCCAACGTCGCTGTCATAGGTTGAGTTCCCGTTGCGTAAATAAGTATTTCAGGCTTTTGTGATCTGTGTAGATTCTGCATGCCACACCATAGAGATAGTGCCGCCATAACTTTAACGCAAAGACGATCTTCGCCAATTCTAGTGTCGTCGGGTAGTTTTTCTCGTGCTGCTTCAACTGCCGTGAAGCGTAGGAGATGACTTTGTCTCTCTGCATGAGTACGCACCCGAGACCAGTTTCCGACGCGTCGCTGAATATCTGAAAGCCTTCTGGACCATCTGGAAGTGCAAGGATTGGAGCTGAGACGAGCCGTTGCTTCAACTCTTGAAAGCTGGATTCACAGTCGTCGCTCCATTCAAATACTACTCCCTTCTGGGTGAGGCGAGTCAGAGGCGACGCTAGTTTTGAAAAGCTTCGTACGAACCTACGGTAGTAGTCCGCTAAGCCCAGAAAACTCCGAATGTCGCTAGCCGAGGCAGGCCGTTTCCAATCCACCACCGCATCAATCTTCTTTGGGTCCACCGTGACACCTTCGGCAGAGATTACGTGCCCGAGGAATGTCACGCTACTCATCCAGAACTCGCACTTACTCTGCTTGGCGTATAATTTATTTTCACGCAGAATCTGCAGTACCGTCTTCAAGTGTTCTGCGTGCTCTTCTCGATTCTTTGAGTAGATAAGGATATCGTCGATGACGACTGCAAATTTATCGATTTGAGGTCGGAAGACTCGGTTCATCAGATCCATGAACGCGGCTGGGGCATTCGTCAAACCGAACGGCATGACGAGGAATCCGTAATGACCATATCGAGTGCGGAAGGCAGACTTCGATACGTCGTCGGACTTGATCTTCAATTGATGAAAGCCTGAGCGAAGATCGATTTTTAAAAATACTGACGTGCCTTGCAGTTGGTCAAACAAGTCGTCGATTCGCGACAAAGGATACTTGTTCCGCACGGTCGCCTTGTTGAGTTCTCGATAGTCGATACATAGCCGCATCGACCCATCCTTCTTCTTCACGAACAATACGGGAGCTCCCTACGGAGAGACGCTAGGGCGAATAAATCTGCGGTCTAGCAACTCTTGTAATTGCACCTTTAGCTCCTTCAGTTCAGCTGGAGCCATTTGGTACGGCGCCTTTGATATCGGCCGTGTATCCGGAAAGGTGTCGATGCTGAATTCTATTTCTCGATCCGGCGGCATCCCGGGCATCTCATCAGGAAAAACGTCGAGAAAATCTGCCACAACATCAGTCTGTATTGCGTTTGTATTATCCTTCCGCGTGTCTCGAACTGATGCCAAGTATCCCGTGCAGCCGGAACGCAACATACGCCTTGTCGAGATTGTCGATACCATCATTGCCGTCTTCGAGACTGTACCGCACGAATAGGAGAACTCCGTCTCACCAGGAAGACGAAACACCACTCTCTTCTCCGCGCACTCGATCGTTGTATGACAAGCGCCCAACCAATCCATGTCCAGGATTATGTCGTACTCTTTGATGTCTAGTACGACGGCATCCAAGAATAGATATCTTCTCCCAATGCAAATGTGGCCATCCCTACAAATAAAGTTCGCAGGCATATCGACTCCCGATGGAGTGCTAACGCTAATATTCATATCTAGTGATCGCATGGTGATTTTATTTTCTTCTCATAATCAGTAGATATAAAGCTATGCGTCGTACCCGAATCGAATAGTACTCGAGCAGGTATATTTTTGTAGAGTAATATACCTGTTACAACGGTATCGGACGCGAATGCCTCGTCCCGAGTTAATGCATAAACTCGGCCTTGAGCCCCATGGCGTTGATTCTGTTGATTGACGGTCACCGCATTTGCGTCTTGCAGCATCGGCGCTTTGTGCGGATTCAGAACGTTCCTTGGTGGGTTCTGTTGGTCCGGAACATTTCTCGGACATTGCGACTTTGAATGGCCCTTCTCGCCACACCCGTAACATGTCATGTGGTAACAATCGCTCGGACGATGCCCATGCATGCCACAGGTACTGCAGTGTAATCCTGGATACGGACGTCGATTCCTAGACGTGTTTGGACGCTTTTGTACTCCCGATCCTCCAGCGTCATTAGGACGCTTGTTGAAATTGTTGCAAACGACAGGCACGACCCTTTGTGACATGCGGCCAAAGATCCGTTCGCTATCAAGTACGGCTTCGTAGGATTCACGATAAGTTCGGCATCGTTGGTTCATGACGTCCCTTCGCAGTTCGTCGTTCAGGCATTGTTGGAAGCGTTCATACCATGCTTCCTTGTTGGGCAGGAAGGTGCCGGCAAACTTTGCCAGCTTTGAGAAGCTCGAGTCGTAATCTTCGACAGGCATATTTCCCTGTCGCAGCATCATGAACTCGTCTTCTTTTTGACGACGGACGGCACGAGTAACGTACTGTTCGAGGAAAGCTTCCTTGAATATTTTCTAGGAAATCGTGGCGTCTGTATCGGCTTCGTAGATTTCCTGCTTTTTAGCTGCCCACCAGTCGTACGCCCTCAGTTGCAGCTGTAACGCCGCACAAGTTACCCTCTGGGACCCTTCAATGCTAAACAGATTAAACAGGTCCTCCATCTCCGTGAGCCATCCCACGATCACATCAGGCTCTGCTCGGCCGTTGAACTTTGGTGGATTCATCTTGCGGAACTCCTTTGCCTTGAACAAGAAAGAAGAATTTATCATTTCCTGTTGAGCTTCTTCTTCTTCGTTTTCTTCTTGATCGCCATGTTTCTCCTCGGGTCCTTCATCCGTCGTCTTGGTATTGCCCGCCATTCTGCTCACTATCTGAGTCAGGGCGTTCATCTGTTTCTGCTGCACATCAAATTGTGCTTTGAATTGTATCTGAAGCTGCTGCTGCTGCAGTTCCATCAACTGTAGCATCTTCTCCATAGTCGTCTCGCTAGGGCCAGTGCTTTTCGTGCTCGACGTACTATCTACAGTTTGGGTTGTTGGGCCGGGATTATTTTTTTTCTTAGTCATTCCTACAAAACAGAGTAAACCCGTTAGTATTTTTCAAAAATATCTACGGGCTTACCTGTATGGAACTTTTATTTCACGCAGCATGTCGACAAGCAATTCAATCAAGCCATCGCAACAGACATTCCAATAATGAAACATCTTTCAAAAATTCGAGGAAACATAACTGTGCTCTGATACAAATTTGTCACGCCCCGAGTCGACAAACCGTTCGTCCCCGGTGTTATTTTGCCGAATCGATCGTCCTCGCTAAGGCGTGATGCCGTACGAGTCTGGAATTGCACTCGTACAAGGCAAGAACGTTACGTTGAGCCTTTATATTGAAATGCCAAGTTAAAATTTCACAATTCACATCAGAATATAAGACGCAGTATATGAAGATAGAAATTTGCTTTTCATTCATAGCTTGCAACGAAGTGCAAGTCGTAATTACATTGGATGCCGTTGCGGCTACATTGATTGAAAACAAAAAAATACATTCGACAAGCTGCCTAAACTAACACTTGTCGTTCCATACATTCGCCCCTTTATACATAAGCCGTCGATTAAATTGGCTTCAAAATACTTCAGCATAGGAAGAGCTTCAAAACGCCTCTCCGCACTTCAGCTCCAGTTTAGTTTCGAGCGCCCGTCGCACCTGGGGAAATTGGGGGAGGAGATTAGCACACTTGCTAAGTGGACGAGACGAACCCACTCGTCTAAACCGACTCTGATTGTTAGGGTAGGCATGCTTTAGAGTTGTCTTTCTATTAGAACTAAATGAATTCAGTTCATATTCGATAGACATCTTTGAGTAATAAAGCATACAGTGAAACATAGCAGTTTATCATATTTCTTACCACGGCCGTGCTCGTCCCTGCATGAAAACACAGATAATATTTACTACTTGCATAAGACAATAGGTGAGCATGCTCTATCTTACATGTGCGGGCATTGATGCTATGCATCACGAGGGACTTTATATGGCATTACGACATGCCTATCAGCGTGGGTTGCAAGCCCTGCTGCAGGTCTCGTAATGCCTCGCGCCGAAGCACGACTTTATCTTTCCTCCTAGGTCGATTCGGTTCTGATACCCCGGATACCGCATCGAGAAAAGTTCAATTTGTGCACAAGCTGTCCATGACCATGCCAATGCGTGAACTTGTTTAATATGTGCGGGCAGATTTGTATAGCGCGGACAGTATTGAATGACATTATCATTTTCCTCCAACTCATGCAACAATTCATTTTCTCCGAAATCGTACTCTCGATTTAGCGTCCCGCAGGCACCAAATTGTCCGAGGCATCATAATCCATAATCAACGTTTCATAATACTTTGCAGCACTTGAAATAGTCTATCTTTTTTCGAAAACCTTAAACTTTCTGAGTTATGTGATAAACTTGTATTTTTCAGAGTAGATTACTCTAAAATGATACGTTTTTCCCGAGTTCTTGACTTAGTGGATTGGCATGCAATTAACTTGGCATCGTTCGATTTGAATGAATTCGAGGCAAGGAATTAGTTTGCGGGATAAAATAGAAAAGAAGGTCGAATCACCCACCGATTACTTTGCTTTGTGCCGGTCGTCGAAGCGCTACGCAACGTCAATCCTTAGTTACGCGAGCTCCTGTAATGGCACCAACGCTTTGTTAGAATTCCTTCTTTTCCCCTTGCATCGAAATTTGTAATTGCATCCATAAAAACGACGCGAAAGCACTTCATCAAGCCCAGCGGCAAAGCTCCAAGAAAACCATACATCGGTACGGTCCCATCGAAGGGACTCTTATAGAGAGCTCACTCACCGAGATGCAGCCCGCTGCATCTAGGACTTATTCCAACAAAAGTCGTTCCTTTAGTTGGATCGATTCTCGTAACTTCCATCCAAATCGATTTGAATCGATGCCGTAAGGCGTTATCGTTTACCAAGCTTAGCGATCGAGTCAGATGGCCATCTAAGTTCCCGGTCGATCTGACTCGGCACAAGCATATTATGAAGTTCCGTCGCCTATCGAAAGCGGGGCGCTACATATACCACTCGGAAATCAAGTCATTTCCTTCGCATTCTACTCACTATGAACCAACGATCTCTTCCGACTCACGATTTCTGCAGTGATCGTGCTTGATCACAACCGTAACTTTGATTAAATCAAATCCGACACAACTCGGTCAATGTTCTCGTTTGCCAACACAAGTTTGGTGTGCGATCGAATGATTCATTCTATCGATTTATGATTTTTAGTTCCTTTACGTTGCATCTCGTGCAACGATTTATTTTCAATCTCCTTTGCACTCCGTGCAACGATTAATTTGATATGCATTGCACCATGTGCAATAATTTTACTTCTGACACGCGTTGCACATCGTGCAACGATTTATTCCCGACTTTCAAAGTCAATGCCCAAATTCGTTCAACACATTCGGTATTGGCTTATCACTTTCATTTTAACTCATATTCACAATTAACTCGTTGTACTTCGTGCATCATTTTATTTCTCATTCAACATGTTACATTGCAACAACATCTCAAATCGTATTTCACAATTTGTTGCACTTGCAGCAACTAACATTTTTACAGCTCGTTGCATTCAATGCAATATATCCTTCGCGACTTTTTAGCAAACATCATGTAATTTCCAAAACACATG
Organism: Iris pallida; assembly: GCA_029216955.1. Taxonomy (NCBI): domain Eukaryota; kingdom Viridiplantae; phylum Streptophyta; class Magnoliopsida; order Asparagales; family Iridaceae; genus Iris; species Iris pallida. Next base: position 21,649 of record JANAVB010036159.1, read on the forward strand.
CGGCAAAATTACACGATTTGTATTAGACTTATTGTATGGAACATCCAGTACGGCATCAAGTAGAGTCAAGAGTGATTTCGATTTGTGGTGGGCAACTCTTTGGAATTGAAACAAAGCAAACGTCCAGAGGAAATTAAGCCTAGAGCTCTGATACCAATTTGTCACGCCTCGACCCGGAATCACCCGAATCATCGTCCTCGCAGGGGCGTGATGCCGCACGAGCCTGGAGTTGCGCTCGTGCAAGGCAAGATGACAAGTTCTCAAATGGTTATCTTTTGATTCGATATTAACAACGAAAGGAAAACAGAGTATACGAAACAATTTCCTTTATTGATATCCAAAACTGAGATTACAAAGGCTTTCGATAGCCTAACAATATATGCCACATTGGCTACAACACTCAGGTTCTCTCTTGTCCACAAAGGATTTTACCGTTCCACACATCATGCCTTCTATATCTCAGCCACATCAATCCTGTTGCATAGTCCGAGTGTAACCTCCGTTAATTGATTTCTTAAAATTCTTTTTATTTTTATTTTATTTTATTTCGTATTTTTCAAAACTTTGAATTTTCTAAATCTCGAAGAGCGTGCAAATTCTAATTTTTGGGAAAACAAATTTGACCGTGATTGCTATCGGTCCTTGTTGGCTTTGGTTTACTATTTTAAGCGATTTTGTCCTATTGAAATTTTCCTGTCATTTTTCTTGAATCAATAAGTTTTAATTATTGTTCTATATGGAAAACGTTTATTGGATTTCGAAATTTCAAAATATATTATTTAGTAAATAAATGATTGTTAAATATATTTAAATAATTAAGTGAATATATTAGTATTTTATTAATTAGAAAAATCTCGGCTAAATTGTAATTAGCTATTTGTTAAATTAGTATTAACTAGTAATTTAATTGTTAATTTATAACTAATATTTATTTTAGTACTAATTATTTGGCAGATAGTGATATGGTTAGCAGTTAGCAGTTAGCTTGGGGTTAGCAGTTAGTAGTTTTCCACTAATCCTCCTAATCTCTATTACATGTACATTTAACATTTTAGGGCTTTTCTCCCACTTCCCTATAAGTAGCACACATCCCCAAATATTACATCTTGCACAAATCCCAAAACCTAATTTCTTTTCCACCAGCCGCCACACTCCCATCCTCCCTGTCTCCATGTCTCCGGAACAACCACCACCATTACCAACTCCACTGGCCCATCACCACCGCCCCATTTTCGATTGCCACCCCCGCCACCACAGAACAGGCCACCACCGGCCATCCCCTGGCCGATGCAACCCAACCACCCTCACCACAACTGCCAACACCACCACCCGACCACCGCCATCGACCACACGCCATCACCGCCGTCGTCCTCATCCCTCCGGCCGTCATTCCAGAATACGCCACCACCACCGTAGTCACCCTTCGCCACCACCGCCACCATCAGATCCATCACTCACCGAACCACCACTGCCATCAAACCCATCACCACCACCGTTGGCCACCACCGTCACCACCGATAGACACCACCACCACCAATCCTAGAGAGAGAGAGGGAGAGAGAGGACCTGACCGGCGTCGCCGCCGCGCGAGTCCATCCACGCGCCGCCCTGGCCGAGCTCGCGCCGCCGCGCGAGCCCTCCATCCGTCGCCCAGACCCAGCGCCGCTCCGCCTGGCCGTGCGCGAAGCCGCCTCCGTCGCATCAGAGCCAGTGCCGCCCCAGGCCGCCACTCCTCCGTCGGAGCGCAAGGCCGAGCCGCGCTCCGCCACCCCTCCGCCGAGAAACCCCCGTTCGTGAGCCCCTCTCTCCCCTTTTTGTGTTGTTCTGTTGTTTTGGGGGAGAACAGAGCCCCCCTGTTAGTATTAATATATATTATTTATATATAATAGTTATTTATCAGTTATGTAATAGTTTATTATTAGTTGTATGATAGTTTAAATTATAATGTATATAATATAATGTGTATTGGTTTATATATAATATATATATGTTTATGTATTAATGTATATTTGTACATATATTAGTTTATGTATTAATATATATTGGTATATATATTAGTTTATGTATTAATGTATAATTGTATATATATTTGTTTATGGATTGATATATAATAGTATAAATTATTAATTGTGTTATAGTGGAAATAATTTGGTATTATAGTTATTTCATTATTATTATTATTAAAGGTATTATTTGTAATATTATTACTAGTATTATTAATGTTATTGATTAATTGTTAATTTATATTTAGGAAATTTTTAGTTAAATAGTTATTGTTATCCAGTTTGACCTAAATATTTATATTTGATAATTGAGTCTTGGTACAAATGTTTTCTATATATATTCAAACATATATCTAAATATATTATGGTTTATAAAATAAATATCAAAATAGTTTCTAATATTATATAATAATTTTCTAAATAGAATATCTATAATTAGTTATACTTTTTCTAAAATCAAATCGTGACTATGATAGTCATTTTCTACCTCTTGTTTTGATTGTCGTACCAATCCTAATTTTAGACTTTTATATACCAAACTAGGCTATTTGGACTACTCTGGACTCATTGGGACTGCTCGTGTCGTCGTCTGGGATCCTCTGTAGAGCATAGTAGTGTACCTACCTCGTGTCGACACGTTCGTGTCGTGCACGTCGACTCCAATCAAATCGAGACGAGTACATTCTCTGATCATTTCATATCCTACTTAGAATTATTTTCCTGCTTTAAATTACTTTACTTGTTACTGTCACGTTGGTCACACGGATTGGTACTATATGGATCCCTTCTTGAGATATTATCCTTAGGGAGTATCGGGTACTACATGTTCTGTGCGTTTCACTTACATGGCATATCACTATGCTTCATTGGTTCATTGATCACTTGTGACATATACTCTTATGATCACAGAGTCTCCTTGAATCCTTATCCCATTTACTGGGTATCCTAGAATCTCCTAGAATCCCCATTTATGGGACATCCATGTATCACCCTTCGGAGGCCTTTGCATGGAATCATAACATAACCTGGTTGGATCCTTGTGTATTGATTGGGGGTACGGGAGAGTAGAAGTAGACATGTGAATAATACCCAAGTAGTATCTCATCAGAATCTTTCCATAGTGTCTCATCAGAATCTCCTATGCCATTTACATGTCTATATTGTACTCTGACTCACTAGCCACTGTTAGTTCTCTATTGTATAGTTGATATTTCTATTATAGTTCTCTCTCTGTTTACATACTGTATTTCTTCAGTTCATGTATCTTACTTTTCTATATGATTATGTTTCTAACCTGCTATGATCTGTTGAGATATACTGTACTCGTTTCCGTCCTGACTGGACCTGTTGAAAATTTTACAGATAGCTTGGAGGTTGCCTGCTAGCCTAGAGGAGACACAGTAGAGGTCGTATGGATAGCTAGGGTTTTGCTCATAGTTTATTTTCAGTTGTCTTGAGTTGTATTTATGGATTACTGTATTTGAGCTTTGAGATGTATTTTTGGGTTGTGTATCTTAGACACTTAGACTTCTATCTGCTGTATCTCTTTTGGATTTCATGTTTTATCTATCTTCCATTATGCTCTACCTTAGATGTGATTGAGTTTATATTCTGCTATGTCACCCCCATTCGGAGAGTATAAACTGTTTAGCCTTATACTGTTAGATGCATGAGACCTAGGACAACGTTCTAATGCCGACACTGCGACGTAGGCTGGGCGTTGTTATGTTCTCGTACCCTTACTCTAGGGTGTGGGTCGTGACACCGAGCGTCAATACGATCGTACGCTTCAATACGCTTTGGCATTCCAAGCCTCAACGCGTTCAAGCAACGCTTCGCTGCGAGCCATCCATTCCCTGCACCCTGCATGAAGCTGGTGGGGGATCAGTACGTTCGTCCTCGCCTGTACTGATGCAAAGATCTTCTTTCCAAATCGATATTTTAGTATTTATGTTGAATCATGCAACTTAGCTTATGATCTTGCTATGTTCTCCTTAGGGTCAATTTTATGGCATATTCGAAAGCGTAAAGCATGTTAGCATGGCAAGCATGTTATTCGAATTGAAATAGGCAAGCAGGCAAGCAATCTCGTGTTTGTTTCGTGGTGCGACTTCTTACCAAGTCGAAGCACTCGCCCTTGCACTGACGTAAGGTGAATGTGCCCCATTCCTTCCCTGTCATGTTATAAGTGCATCTCTAAGCAGGATCTATGTGTGCGGGATACGTATGTGCCTACACTTTCAACCCATCGTTCCTTAGCTATATGAAGGCCATTGGCGTATCCGCGTCGGAATGGACTAAAGGAGTTCCTTACTTTCTTTTCTCGAATTTGGTCGGGCTGCCCGGCGTTTAACGGATGGGTTGCGGTCCCAACAACCGAAACGTTCCCGCTGCATACCATCATTTGTGGCTTTTCCCCATCTATAAGCGAGTGCTACTCGTCCTAAGGATGTGTGCCTACAAAGATTATTCATTTCCCTCCTAGGCCAAGCGGTTCCGGGGCGCTCCGGCATTTAACTGTTTGGGGGGAAACACCCGTGCACGGGAGATTATCACATTTAATCTCTCGTCCATTCTATTCGACCATGCAACGCCCTTATTATTCAAGCAATCAAATTCAAACAACCAAACATAGTCTTGAGTCCGAGACTCAGACTTTATTATCTCGTATTCCTTCCAATTAACTTTCTATGTTCTTACATTTCATACTTCGTTTCAACGTTCGATGGCATCATGCCTAAACTCAATGTTCGTCAATCGAACGCCCCGAAGGTCTCGAACACCTTTCGAGGCATTATGTCATATCCGACAGTTCCGCCACATTCATGCCACAACTGTATTCTCTCGCAACGAAGCCATCTTTTTATGATCTCGTGCACGAAGGCACGTTTCGACCGTATTTTCATGTTCTATGACTTCGTATTCAATGTCCGTGGTGTAGCTCCCCTTCCCGAAAGTTCTTGAAATATATTTTTATTATTTATTATTATTATTTTATTTTGATGGTGATTTTCTGAATTTTATAAATAATTATTTAGTTTATTATTACGGTAGATGACTTAAGTCTTTGTGGATCGATGGAGCACAAAACAACTAGGAATTGTGGCACGGGAGATGTAGCAGTGTGCCTTGACTAGTTTATTAGCCATGTCAGGGAAGGCCGAGCCATAAGTGTGTCCTAACTAGGAAAACCGGGCCAAGTTGCGACGTGACCACTATAAATAACTTAATTAGTTATTATTAATATTATTTGACTTTTGGATGACCCGGTTGTACCAACTTAGTTCGGACTGACCTGAACCAAGCCCGAACCCACGTAGTCGAGTAGTAGGTTCAGAGACGACCATATAGATGTATGTTGTATTGGTATTTTTACCTTAGTGATTTAGAAAGCAATTTGGGGACGATTGTTATATATATATATATATATATATATATATATATATATATATATATATATATATATATATATATATATATACCATGAATACATAAAAAAATATATATGGGAGAGAGTTTCCCGCTAGGCTGATAGAGTTTTCTATGAATACATAAAAAAAAATATATCTATAGCAGTTCCACCAGCAGAGGCCTTAGCAGTATGCTCAAGCTCAGGCTCAGAGGCAGAGGGGTCCAGCTACCAGAGTTTAGGGTCAGGCTTTCACGCTTTCTATCGAGGAGGCGCTAGCAGCAGGGGAGGTGGTCGCAGGTACCGTTCTTGTTCACTCTAATTCAGCTTCAGCTTTATTTGATTCTGGTGCTTCGCATTCGTTTATATCTGCACGATTTGCGACACATATTGGTGTAGAGCCAGAATCTTACCTGTAAGGATGAATATACTTACTGGTAACGGTCTAGTAGGAGTAGACCGAGTCTATGCCTCGTGTAGAGTCATAGTATATGGGAGAGAGTTTCCCGCTAGGCTGATAGAGTTTTCTATGGGCGATTATGATGTCGTTCTAGGTATGGATTGGTTGAGTGCTCGACACGCTTCGATAGATTGCCATGCTGGCAAGGTTATCTTTCGTGTTCCGAATGAGGAGGAGTTCTCATTCTCTAGAGGCGAGGTGGAGTCTTCACCAGCGGTCATGTGGATGGCAGTAGCCGAGGAGATTCAGTTGCCCAGAGTAGTTTGTGAGTTTTTCGATGTGTTTTTCGAGGAGCTTTCGGGTATGCCTCCAGTTCGGGAGATTGAGTATTATATTGATTTGGTTCCGGGAGCAGAGCTAGTGTCAGCGAGAGTCTACAGGATGTCTCCTTCAGAGTTGTTGGTGTTGTATCAGTCTATTGAGGAGCTTAGGACCAAGGGATTCATTCTTCCTAGTGGATCGCCTTGGGGAGCTCCATCCCTTCTTGTGAAAAAGAAGGATGGTTCATCGCATATGGTCATCGACTATCGTCAGCTTAACGCGGTGACCGTGAAGAACAAGTATCCCTTACCTAGGATAGATGACTTGTTCGACCAGCTTAGTGGAGCGACTGTGTTTTCGAAGATCGATTTGCGGTCTGGGTACCATCAGATCAGAGTCAAAGAGAAGGATATACCCAAGACGGCGTTTAGATCTCGATATGGCCATTGGGAGTTCCTTGTTATGCCTTTCGGAGCGACCAATATGCCAGCGATCTTCATGGATCTCATGAATCGCATCTTCATGCCCTACTTAGACCAGTTTGTGATAGTGTTTATTAATGATATCTTGGTCTATAGTCGGACTGAGGCAGAGCACGAGCAGCATCTTCGCGTGGTTCTTCAGATTCTTCGGGACCATCAGCTTTACGCGAAGTTCAGCAAGTGTGATTTCTGGCTCGATCGAGTCTCTTTCTTGGGTCACATTATTGCCGGAGGTGGTGTTGAGGTGGACCCCAAAAGGTTGAGGCTATCGAGGGTTGGCCAGTACCTCGTACAGCTTCAGATGTACGCAACTTTCTGGGATTAGCAGGCTACTACAGACGGTTTATGGCAGACTTTGCTAGTATCTCCGCACCCTTGACACGGCTGACGTGTAAGGATGTGTGCTTTGAGTGGTCAGATGCTTGTCAGGTTTCTTTTGAGAAACTCAAGCAGAGTTTGATTTCAGCTCCTATTCTGACATTACCCGTCGGACCAGATGGGTTCACGGTGTATTGTGATGCGTCAGGCAGGGGACTTGGTTGTGTTCTTATGCAGCACGGTCGAGTGATAGCTTATGCGTCTCGGCAGCTTCGGGACCATGAAAAGATCTATCCGACGCACGATCTTGAGTTGGCCGCAGTTGTGTTTGCCGTCAAGCTCTGGAGGCATTATCTGTATGGTGATCGAGTGGAGATCTTCACTGACCATAAGAGCTTGAGGTATGTGTTCACCCAGAGAGATCTGAACATGCGGCAGAGGCGGTGGCTTGAGTTACTGAAGGATTATGATGTTGATCTTTAGTATCATCCCGGGTAGGCAAACGTCGTTGCAGACGCTTTGAGCAGGAGACCTGGGATCTATTTCTTGACGGAGCAGCGTCACCTTCTAGAGGATATTCAGGAGATAGGCATTGAGGTAGTGCTACCTGGTGAGGCAGCTATGATGGCAGGCTTGCAGGTTCAGTCTACCATTGTGGATAGGATCAGAGCAGCTCAGTCAGTAGATGCCAGGCTTCAGCAGCTCAGAGCAGAGTGTGTGGCAGGGTGCAGAGCAGAGTTGTGCATCCATGAGGATGGAACACTCCGATTTGGGAGTCGTCTTTGTGTGCCGAGTGAAGATATTTGACAGGAGATTACGTCGGAGGCCCACAGTTCTCAGTACTCTGTTCATCCTGGAGGGACGAAGATGTACCGAGATATTCGTCAGCATTTCTGGTGGAATGGTATGAAGAGGGAGATTGCTCGGTTTGTCTCTCGATGCTTAGTTTGCCAGCAGATCAAGGCTGAGCACCAGAGACCGGCCGGACTTCTTCAGTCTTTACCGATTCCAGAGTGGAAGTAGAATCATATTACCATGGACTTCGTGACTGGTCTTCCTAGAACCCCGACTGGTAGAGATGCCATTTGGGTTATAGTAGATCGATTCACGAAGGTTGTCCACTTCCTACCTTTCAGGGTTGGTCAGTCTACAGAGCAGTTGGCCGACTTGTACATGAGGCAGATTGTCAGATTGCATGGGGTGCCAGTTAGCATAGTCTCAGATCGGGATACCAGATTCACTTCTCATTTTTGGCAGAGTCTTCAGCAGAGTCTAGGTACCCGTTTGAGTTTCAGTTCAGCATACCATCCTCAGACAGATGGTCAGTCAGAGCGTACGATTCAGACCTTAGAGGATATGCTTCGACCATGCATTCTTGACTTCAGTGGTTCTTGGGAGGATCACTTGCATTTGGTGGAGTTCTCTTACAACAATAGCTTCCAGGCGAGCATTCAGATGGCTCCTTTCGAGGCTTTGTATGGTAGGAGATGTAGGTCACCCCTAGCTTGGGATGACATTGGAGAGAGACAGCTGCTTGGTCCAGAGATGATTGCTCAGTCAGTTGGAGTAGTCAGGCAGGTCAGAGAGCATCTCAGAGTAGCTCAGGATTGACAGCTTCATTGGGCAGATCAGCATCGACGCCATCTTGAGTTCTCTGTCGGCGACCACGTATTTCTTCGAATTTTGTCTACCCGTGGTGTCATCAGGTTTGGCGTACGGAGAAAGCTTAGCCCTAGATTTATTGGGCCGTTCGATGTTCTCGAGCGAGTAGGGGATGTATCTTATCGCCTTGCTCTTCCACCGTCGTTGTGCGAGGTACATGACGTATTTCACGTATCTCAGCTACGTCGGTATGTTCCGGATCTGAGCCATATCCTAGATCATTCCGAGCTGGTCGTTGGTACCGACCTATCGTATGAGGAGAGGCCCATATCCATTTTGGACCGGAGGGAGAAGATTCTCAAGAACCGGACTATCCGATTAGTTCGTGTTTCCTGGGATCATCACTCACTGGACGAGTCGACTTGGGAGCGCGAGGATGATATCCGAGCTCGTTACCCGTATCTGTTTGACTCGTGAGGTATACTTATTTCGTATATCTATGTTCTACCTTTTTGTGTGATTGTAGGAATACATGATGTTGTTGTTTACGTATGTTTAAATTGCTTTTACATTTCTTGTATATTACTCTAGTTGGATTTATGCTTTATGAGTTTCCCATCTTGATCCTGATAGCATGTTTTCTTGGATTTCTTGCTTGCTTTTGATTATCTTTAGGAAATTCCGAGGACGGAATTTTTCTAAGGAGGGGAGAGTTGTGAGACTCGTCTCACAGTATTGATATTTATATACGGATACATATTTTGCAGCATATTTCGTATTTTCTTGGTTTCCGGAATACTTTAAATTTTCCCAAAACTATAGGTTTTCTTCTTGATCGGCATACCGCCGGTATACCGGAGTATACCGACGGCATACCGCCCGGACATGTTTTCTACACTTTAGATATTTTCGGTTTCTGATATTTTCATGAATAGTGTTTCGGATATTTTCGTGAATAATATTTAGATATTTTCGTGAATAGTGCTTAGATATTTTCGTGAATAGTGTAGATGCACTATATTATCCAATGGACAATTGGTTTTGTTTGAGTGGCCATGATTGACTTAGATCTTCACACGGATCATGATCCAACGGCTAAGATTAATTCTCTCTTTATATATAAACCACTTCACTTTCTCTCTCCTCTTTCTTTTCATTCTCTTCACTCCCTCTTCATTTCTTCTTCCTTTCTCTTCCCTTGGAGCTTTCCAAGAGCTTGGTCTCGAGGTCTAGAGTGTGGTTTCGTGCCCCTCTTGGTGGTGGAGTAGAAGATTAGGCTTGGAGCTTAACCTAGGCAAGTACATCTTGCCAAATTCTTGAACAATAGTAATCTATTGTCATTTTTGTTTTCCTTGGTATTAAATGCTTAGAATTTTCTAAACTCATTTTGTTAAATGTGTTTTCCTGATGATTCTCGTATATGTGCATGTTTCCAAAAATTCAATTAAGCAAGATTTGATTTTTTTGTTAAAACCCAATAGTGACTTAGTGGAAAACTTGGTATCAAGAGTGATACTAGAGTTATCATCATGGGTCTTGGTCACATATACATATATGGGGTCCTTACCTAGCTAGTATACTTGGATTTTGAGTTTGGTGGCAATCGGGACTCGTTTCGGTGTTCCGAGAACCTGTGTTTTGGAGTATTTTTTGAGATAGTGGTCTATCAAATCTTTGAATTTTTGAAATCTAATAGTCCCATGTTGTAGGAAATTCAATTCTATGCAATTTTGACTTTTGAAAATCCGAATTTCGATTTTAAAACGAAGTTTTTATGGCCGAAAAAAGTTTTGGCAAAATCTGGATTTTGTTACTGTTTGGAAAAATGGTTATACCGCCGGTATGCCGGTTTTTTGCCCCAGAAACCTTTTGTCTTTAGGCCGGTATACCATCGGTATGCCGCAGTATACCGTCGGTATGCCGTTTTATGCCGTTTTGGTCTGTTTTTGTCCGTTTTGGCCCGTTTTTGTCCGCTTTTGATATTTTCTTCGACTGTAATGATTTCTTAACATGATAAGATGATCTTGCTCAGTTAGATAATGATTGTACACCCTATATAGACTTGATACTTGCACATGTTCAACTATTTTATGAAATGTACTTAGCCTTGATTATTCTTCTCCACATACCATGATATGTCTTTTGATAGATTCTTTCTTACAAGCTATGATAATAAGCTATGATAATTGTTGCCATGCCTTCTTGCTTACTTGACAGTGACCCGTCGTGGTGCACTCTTGAACATGTCTTTTCTTGCTCACATGATAGTGGCCTGTCATGGCGCACTCTTGATTCTAGTACATGTCTAGCTCCTTGATAGTGGCTCGTAGTAGCGCACTCTTGTCTTGATATTGTCATGTCTTGTTGTGGCTTGTTATAGTGCACAATCTTGCTTGTCTTGTCCAGTCTTGCATGTCTCATGTCTAGGATGGATTCTGCGGAATGCCACACCTAGAATCCAACAAGAAAATGTTAAGGACTAAACTACTAGCTTGATTACCTAGATCATTGGAGGCTTTCCCGGTTACCTGTTGCCCCTTTGATCTTGGCCCTATATATATATATATATATATACTTGGGATTTGGAGCTATCTGTCATGATGAGCACTCTTCCAGCACACCGTCGAGTGGGGCACCTCTTTAGGACACATGTATCTTACTGCAGTGTGTCTGATATACTTCTTTTCTTTTTGCTTGGATCATTTAGGTAGTAGCAGGCGGGTAACTGGACTTGGATTTCTCAAACTTGCATGTGTTAGTAACTAAGAATGTGACAACCCTAGTTAGCTAAAGTATCAAGCCGTACTCATTGCTTGGCCGTGATTGATGGATGGAGTCCATTCTTGTCTAGTCTAGTCTTGCTCCAGTTTATCTTATTGTCGTACTTAGCTTCATGTCTTTCCTTACATGCTATTCTTCCTACTACATGTTCGACTTTACCATATGCTCACATGTCCAGTTTATTTACTTGCTATCCTACTTGCATGTTTCAGTTTCCTTTCGTAAACACTGTGGTACCAATTTACTATTCTAGTCTCGTTTACTGCTTTATCTTAGAGATGTTATGAATTGCATGCTGGTTTTAGTTCATAAGTTTGGCTTTCTTTGTGGTACTTGCTATTGGGGTTCTGACCCCACTGGTTTTGCATTGACCAGATCTAGTCGAGGAGCCCGAGGATCTTCCGGACCTTCCTCTCGATGGTGACCACCCGGAGCACCAGGGGACTTGAGTGGGTGTTCTTTCTCTTACCCACTCTTTTTTGTACATATTCTTTTGAGGCGTTTAGCCACCGAGCACGTGTTTAGCTCGTGTTTCGGACTTGACATTTGGCCTATGGGCTTAGACATGATGTTATATTTCTAGACTGCAGCTAGAGCTGATCATGTATTACTTAGTCTTGCTAGTTCTTCATTTTGTATTACTAGCTTGATGATCATCTATATATTATAGTTTGGGACGCTTCACTGTCTTATATGCTTGATGATCATATTCTTGTACTTTATTTCTTGTCTGAGACTGAGATATCTAGGATTTTGTGACCTTGGATTGACTGTTGGTTTGTAGCAGTGACCCCTATCTATACAGCTTATACGTTGTTTCGAAGTACTGGAGTACTTTGATATACGTAGCTGGCCTGGCCGTCCCTACTTGCCAGTATTCTGGTTCTGGGGCGTGACAACGGTCCCCACGATCCGACTCAACGAGCGATTTTGTGCACGGCCCGCCGGAATCTAACTTTGGACATACGGTTGGGTTCTTATCGAAAAACTAGACCCGTTGACATATAGTTTGACGACTTTAGAGACCATTGACTCTGGCACACTTTTTGGTGCAAAGGGGTCCAACGGCGGACATCGTTTTTGCCCGAAATTACCGTTTTGCCCCTGTGTCCAGAATTGGACTTAAGGACAGGTAATCCTAGCTAATTTGACTATTCTGAGAACATTGGTAATGTTTGTTTCAGCTTTCAGAGACAGTTGTGATGACTTGGACTGTATGGCTTACCAGTCGATTATATATTTATTGGATCTGCGTGCAATCTCCAGGCAAGTATACCTTGCCTCCCTCTACAGTTTATTTTCATGCTTATAGTACACCTGTCTTAGTATGTTATCTTGAGTTACCTTAGTTGCTATAGATTTATGGGATACCATGTTTACTAGTTTATTGCCTTGCTTGCATATCAGTGTTTCATGATTTGATAGTGTAGTTATACCCGGCTTGTTTACATCATAGATCATGCTAGAGTTGTCCTTACCTGTGTCATGACTGAGTTGTACCGTGTCTTCACCTGTGTCTTGACTGAGTCGTGTCTGCAAGTATGTGTGAGTGAACTGTTATTCCTTTGTCTTTCCCACAACCTGCGAGTCCATATACGGGGCGAGGGTTGTCCGTTTGCACCTGCGAGTCCACACACGGGATGAGGGTGAATTGTCTTGAAACTGACCTGCGAGTCCACATTCGGGGCGAGGGTTAGTGATTAGTTCAAACCTGCTAGTCCACATTCGGGGCGAGAGTTTGGTATTCCATTGATCTCTTGTTCTTCCAGCAGTTATTTATGCATAGTTGATCCCGTGTCCGTGTTCATAGTTACCTGTCAGTAGCCACAAGTCAGTTTCCTGTCTAGTTCTTGTTTATATCCTGTATATATTATTGCATGATTAAACTGTTAGATAGGCATGTTTTATGTATCTTGCTAATCCTCTGAGGACCTGATGATCTCTTCAGGTTTAGCGATTGTACGGAGTTAGTTAGCAGAGCAGGAAGGTAGAGGATTACGATGCATGATACAGGTATTTGCTTGTGTTATTTCTTTATTATCTTCTCGTGCTTTATATTCAGTATCATGATATACTCTGCTTATTTATAGACTCATATCATTCTTAGAGTCTAATCGAACAATATGCTAGTGGGCTACAGACCATGACCCATACTTGTTCATTCTGGTTTTATATAATTTCTGTGGATTGAGATATAGTTTAGATTAGACATGATACCCTGCCCTGGACAGCTTATACGTACTCGAGTCGGGCTGGAGTCCGCTCGATATTAGCTGGCTTGTTCACGAGCTCGCGTCGAAAAGCGGGTGCGGGTCGTGACAAGTTTTTGTGGTGGCCCATGTAGGTCTGAGCATATCGTATTGGTTACGTAACTGTACTGGTACGAGCCTGCGACCTTGACTAGACCTTAGAAATCTTAATCTACTGCCTTGAAAATTCTCCTAGAAATTCTCTACGTCCTTAAAAACTCCATATTTGCTCTCGATTATTATTCTTTGCTTTCCGTACCATTGATTCTCGTCCCTTTCTATTCCGGGGTGACGAATAATCGTGCTGCCTAGAATTCATCAGAAACTCTTAAATATAGTATAATATTGCTTGACTATTGAATGCTTGGTTGTTTATAGATATGTGAAATTATAGATGTCATATGCCTAGATATCTGCTGGTAGAATTGTTAACAACTAGCTAGAAGACCATAAGACTTTAGTGACCGTATTTGAGGAGTAGTGTGACCAAAGGTGGGTAGAAGTCCTCAAGTATTCGAGGTTATAAAATATTTTTGAAAAATTAAATTTGAGGAGATTAAAGTGATAGTAGATTTGATTTTTAAGGATTAGTTATGAATTGGAATTTCGAGGACGAAATTATTTTTAAAGTGGGTAGATTTGTAGCTCCCTTCCCAAAAATTCTTGAAATATATTTTATATTATTATTAATTTTATTTTGATGGTGATTTTCTGAATTTTATAAATAATTATTTGTATTATTACGGTAGATGACTTAAGTCTTGTGGATCGATGGAGCACAAAACAACTAGGAATTGTGGCACGGGAGATGTAGCAGTGGCCTTGACTAGTGTATTAGTCATGTCAGGGAAGGCCGAGCCATAAGTGTGTCCTAACTAGGAAAACCGGGCCAGTTGCGACGTGACCACTATAAATAACTTAATTAGTTATTATTAATATTATTTGACTTTTGGATGACCCGGTTGTACCAACTTAGTTCGGACGACCTGAACTAGCCCGAACCCACGTAGTCGAGTAGTAGGTTCAGAGACAACCATATAGATGTATGTTGT
>JANAVB010036160.1:0-45186 GCA_029216955.1 Iris pallida
CCCCTTCTCCGTATGTATTTACCGCGTACGGTAACATTCTATATGTAACTTTGCCGTATGTTCTGATCCCGCGTTTGTGTATGGATATACACGGATACCGTTAGTGCACTTATGTGCATTCCAGAAAAACTTGATATGTATCATAGTACATCCTATCTACCTATTGACCGATCACGTACATGCTACGGTTTTAAACTTTTAAACAAATATATGTTGCCATTTCTAAAAAGAACAAATTAAACCATGATACGCCATGATTCCAGTTTATTACACTTCTGTTCACATTTTATATATTTAGTTTGTTAGAATCAGTACTTGCTTCCGTCCTGACAGGATAACGTTGTAGGTATACTTACTAAGGAGGAGTTGCTTTGTGATTCATATTATGGAGTTACTGCCGAGGACCAGGCTTTATCTTACGAGGATGTACCTGTGGGGAAACTCGTCTCGTTGTCTATTTACTTTGGACTTTTGAGAGTAGTCATGTATTAGACTATGTATTTTGTGACTGGACCTGTATCCAGCTTTACATTTTGGACTTGTACTTGGATCTTATTGATATACGAGACAACTTTTGTGTTTGTGACATTTATGACTTTTCATTACATATAGAACTGTTAGCACATTTTAGCCTTAACTTGTTATCTTTAGAACAGCTTACTACGCTTTATCTCAAGCGTAGGCTGGACATGACTCGGCCCGGCCCAACAATTTGGGTAGCGGACCGTGACAACTATCTGTTCTCTTAAAAGAACAAGTCCTGTGGGAGGATGGCTTAGACGCCTTAATGAGTTCTCAGGCATTTCGAATGTCTGGTATGCTCTACAGGAAGCATGGTAGCACAACACTACAAAGGAGCGTAAGGTATCCATGCTACAGTAGGATGACACCACCAGGAGGTTCCTCGAAAAGGGTAATGCTTCGGCTTTATGAGCCATGTCACAGCGGCGTAGCACTGTATATAGGCATGTAGCCTAATGTTGTAGAATGAAGAGTGGTAGTCAGCACTACAAAGAGGTTGGTGACCTTATGTTATAGTGGTGTGATACCACCAAGAGGTACCTAGAGTGGGTAAAGCCTCGGCTACGCAAGCCATGTCACAGCGACGTAACACTGCAAGGAAGCACAAGGCTTCATGCTTGGTAGTTTGGCACTACAAAGAGGCTGGGACCTCATGTTAAAGTGGTATGACACCACGATGAGGTATAGCCTCGGCTTTGGGCCATGTCATAGCGGGGTAGCACCATAAGGAAGCGCAAGGCTTCAAGCCAAAGGACTCTTTAAAAGAACTCACCTAGAATGTATGGAAAGCGATTCAGGCCATCTCTTGAGGGTAAACTTGTAGATGTCAAAGATACATATACTGAAACCAGGCATGCACAGGGCCTTTAATGTGCAACCGGAAGCACAACTGATTTCATTATGTGAGTAGGAAAATTGCAGTCATGGTACAGAATTCAAGGCTTAGTCCATTCTTGTATCATACTGTTATTTGACCCATGCGGGAAGATTCAAGTCGTCAGTGACATCTCTCCCAATGCATGATGGACAGTCACTGTGAGGAACGCTCAACCCATTTATTGAGATATGTGAGGGATTATTGGTGTTTTTGTCTTTAGACTAGGAAAGATAGTCCCACATCGGCTACACCAAATGGTGAGTATCTCAATATAATGTATTGCTTGTGTTGAGGTGTGCACATGAGGTGTGGTGGGGCACAAGTGTGTGCCATATGAGAGTATTTTCCTAGAAGGAAAAATGATTAATTTCAACAAAGATGCAAGTTGATTTTTGTTGTGCGGACTCGGACTCGGACACGGACTCCAGGTTGTCTCGTGCATGTACGGGAGTGTTCGGAGGGTAGGTGTGGACTGGCACACTACTATGCTAATTGTGGGACGATCTAAAATATCAAACTCTATTTTGAGTATTGGTATTTTAGTCCCACACCGGATAGAAGAAAAGGTGAAGTCTCACTCCACTCGGTAAATAGATCCCCTTGGCCTCCTTTGGAAGATGCACCAAGAAGAGAGTTAAGGGAGTCCGTAAAGTCCAGGAAGCCCGTTCAAGTCTCAAATATTGACTTACGAGCGTTCCAGAAGTTCTTCGTGAACTTGTTGGTTCCTGGAAGCAGATCGTGGTGGGGCGAATCTTGCTTTGAGCAACGGTGATCTTAATCACCCCAGCAAGAACCTTTCCTCTTCTTCTTTTTTCCCTTTTCTCCGAGTTGTAACTCAGTTCTGTCCGTCAGCAACTACAATTGCGAGGAAGAATGTGAGATTTATTTTCTGATTATTGTTGCTTTTGTAATCAGATTTATATTATAGTGTTCCTCATGGATCTCGAGAATAATCAGAAGGGGAACGTTTGTTTGAACCTCTGATCTCGACATCTAGTTCTACCATTTTTGATCAAGCCCTGGGACTAACAGTTAATTGATGAGTTGAAACAACTATGATAGTTCGACGTCTAGATATACGATATATCGAAGGTGCAAAACTTTCAGATGATAGCGGCACTCATGTGGACAATCAACGATTTTCTAGGATATATAATGTTATCTGGGTGGAGTAATAAGTCTTGTTAGATAAGTATGAAAAATGATAAGATATTTCGTCTTTAGTATGGAGGAAAAGCATGCTTTTTGATTATTACTTTCAATTCTTTCCTGCTTCGCATCCATAAAGAAAGAACATAAATGCCTTTAGAGCTAGTAAACAGGAACAATCTCTTCTCCCATTGAGATTGATAAGAGATGAAGTTTGGAAAGTGGTAGAGGATATATTGACTGTGATGCAAGAACCAAGATTAGGCTATTCTTTTGAATGATTCAGACATAACTTGTCACGCCCCGCACCCTAGAGTAAGGGCACGAGAAGTGGGTACGTCCAGCCTACGCCGCAGTGACGGCGGTATAACGCTGTCCTAGGTCACAACATCTAACAATATAAGGTACCTGTACAGTATATATACTTCGAGTGGAGGTGACAATACAGAATACAGTCTCAATCACAACTAAGGCAGAAATAGCACGATATCATAGATATGAAAATCAAAAAAAAAAATAAAAACAGAAAAAAAATAAGCCTAAGTGTCTAAACGACACAATAACAAAACATAATACAACTCAAATCCCAAATGACAACATAAGTAAGATAAAGCCTAACTAAACTAGTCTAGGCAGTAGGGGTGATAACATCAGCTAGAGCTGGGTCCTCCTGAGAGTCCAGCTCGCAAGTGTCGTCTAGGGCTGCTCCATAATAGGTAGTAAAGAAAGCCTCATCCTCATCCTCATCCTCTATAATAGATCAACAGGTCCAGTCAGGACAGGAATGAGCACAATACATCTCACGCAGTTCATATCATGTCAGAAGATAATAAACATGCAATAGAGTACGATATATGAATAACTGAAAGAATGTATATAAAGTAAAAGAAATAATCGTAATGGAAATATCTACTATAAGTAGAGAACTATCAGTGACTAGTGAATCAGAGTACAAGATAGACATGTGAACGGCTTGATAATAAACATGAGAGGTTGTACATGGCTGCACTACTTTAGAAATTATGCACAAGACTATTTATACTCCCCAATCCCCAATCAATATACAAGGATCCGTTCAAGTTATGTTATTGTACATGATTTCACATGGGGGCCCATAAATGGGTGCACATGAATATAAACATGGGGGCTTCATGAACATGAGAGTACATGAATTACGAGAGTGCACATGAATGGTGAAAGAACAAGAATACATGATAAAAGTGAAATGCATATGACATTATGTATCTGATGCTCCCGAGGGGGATAACATCTCATGAAAAGATCCACATAGTACCAATCCGTGTTACCAACGTGACAGCATACAAGCAAAGTAATCTAGGGCAGGAATATAAGTTCTAGCAAGTATAAAACGGTCAGAAAATGTACTCGTCTGATATCCTGAGTATCTGGTAAGTGTAGATGTCCAGACAGAGTAGATGAGTCCTATTTAGAGCAACATAGGTCACAATGTGTTTAACATAAGGTAAACAAAGTTTGTAATGCAATCTACATGATTTCCAGGTCAATCTAGGTCAAAGTCAAACTTGGTCAACTCTGGGTCAACCCAAGTCAACAACTAGTCAAACTGAGTCAACCTTAGGGTTTGGTCAACTGTAAGTCAATCTAGGTCAAGTCCACTATTCTAGGTCACTCTAGTCAACTTAGGTCAATTGAAATCAACTAGCTAGATTTAGTCAACTTAAGTCAACACTCTACCTCTAGGCCTATTCACCATTACCAACACCACCCTACTTATACAATACCCATTATAATATATATACACACTATATTGCATATATAGGTATCACTCACATATTCAATATATATATAATTATGTAGGGAAGCTATATATATATGAACATACATATACATATACATATAGAGAAGGAAAAAGGAATCTAGAGAGTGAATGTGTGTGTGAACTATGGACTAATTTAAGGGTTAAAGAGCAACATGGCATTGGGTTAACAATTAAAAGTAAAAATGTGTTTTCAATTATCATATAAACTCAGGAATTTAACATATGCAAACTCAGGTTCACATGGTTTCGGTTGAATCTTAGGTTTACCTACCATTCCAGTTTTCAGTTTAACCCAACATACAACCAAATGAAATTTAACAAACAATTAACATATATATATACACCACCCTAATTCCAAAACTAAATTAACATTCAACCTCAGTTTATCAGTTTTGCATTTATCTATAACAGTTAACATACATGCAAAATCTCAGTTTAACATTTGATTTAATCTCAAGTTACTCCTTAGCAACCCATTCCAGTTATAACATTGCAAATTCAGGTTTGAATTAACCCTTCAAAACTCAGGAAGTTAACATTCAAATTGAAATCTCAAGTTTTAACTTAAATTCAGTTTAACATTGCAATCTCAGTCATAAACCCAGGTTAAAATTTAACTATATAACTCAATTAACCTATATTAACATTCAATTCAGGTTAAGGTTTATATATAGGGAAACTCACTAAAATCTCAGGTTTCGCTCGATTTAATCTCAGGTTACTTAACAGTCATTCTCAGGTATTAAACCTAGGTTAACATTCTAACTTAAATCTCATTGAAACATGGGTCATTAGCATTACTGAAATTAATCTCAGGAAACTCAGGTTCATATATACACTAACTGTCAGTTCATAAAAACCCAACTGGAAATATGAACTGATACATGAATAACTCCCAATCTGTTTACTGTAAACTCAGTTAACCTATATTAACATTCAAATTCAGGTTTAACAGTTAACTAACCTTACTAAAACATGGTTACTAGCATTGCATTCTCAGGAAATAGGTTTATATATTTAACTGTCAGTTATCGAAACCAAACTGGAAAAAGAATGACTCTAATACATAATAACTGAATTCGAAACCATAATTAAACCAATAAAATTAACAATTCAGTCATATAAGAATGTTCCCCATATGATTGCGTGTCTAGGGTGTATAATTCGTGTCCACAAGAGTGGACACGAAGTGTCCAATGCAAGGAAACAGGGTTCAGGAATCCTGTTGTGCACAGGCTCGTGCACAGGCTCGTACGACCTTTCCCTGGGGAATTAGACACGACACAGAACCTAGGACACCTCATGCACACTAACCTATTTAGCCTACCTATAGGACTACACATTAGGCTCGATAACACGTGTCCACGACGTGTCTATTGACGATATGAACTGCGTGTCAATGGAGAAAATCCATACGCACAGTGACAGTGCAAATCGCATGCACGTGGGATTGCGTGTCCAATACGACACGAGACGACTCAAGACTCAAGGGGTGTGATGTCAGTCACTGCCCCCTGGTCTGTGCCAAGTGGCAGGCTGCCACGTGGCGTATCATGTCCACAGTGGCACTCAGGTAGCAGGACACTGTTACCGTGTCAGCACGTGTGTGTGCGTGTCCGTTTTGGACACGAAAAATACCAAATCTTCGACTCAGTCAATTTGATTATTGATATATATAATAACCTAATTTTCTATTCAATTAGATTCTGAAATTAATACAATTTATTTCTCACAAACATTTCATCGAACACCTTATTTAAATCTCTGATACGTGTCCGATACGGACACGAAATGGACAATACCTAGCACCAAACTAACTCTACAGCTAGGGTATACCTATATGCATGCATCAATAAAAATAAAACATGATTTTTTATGGTTTTATGGGATTTACCTATTGAGAGTGAATCTCAATGAAAAGGGTGAGGTTGAGTGTTTTCCATTGAACTTCAATTGCCCAAAGCACTTCAAATCCTAGCTAGCAAGCCCCTAGTAGCTTCCACTATGGTAGAGGGTGATGATGCAAATGATTAGGACCAATTTGGGCTTGATTTGGATGTTAGGGGAAGAAATTTGGGGAGAAACTATTAGGGTTCTAAGCAAATGTAAAAAGAGGCAAGGGCTTTGTTAATGATGCTTTATAGGAAGGGGGACCCTATTATGGCTGCCATTAGATGAATTAGGGTTAGGTTTTAGGTCTAGATGAGTGGCTAGGAGTTGTCCACCCAATTCTAAGCCTTCCTATTGGTTCAACTAGTCATAAGGCTTCCTTTTTCACAAATATCCCAAGGGAAAATGTCCTACTTAGAATATCTAGATATTATTATCCTTGTTATTACTAGGTTATCCTAATCAATACTCTAAGCTCAAGGCTAATCTAGATTAGGCTAAGTTTCTAGGTCAATTCTCAACCTAACAATTAGCACATATTTACTTAATAAAAAATTCAAAATCACCAAAAAGTTAAAATGACCAAAATACCCTCAAGCCAAAAATGTGGTAGTGACAAGTCTACCCTCCTTAAAAGAATTTCGTCCTCAAAATTAAAAGGCGAAACTAAACTGATGAGAAGGATAGAAAATCATACCTCAAGGTCCAAAAAGATAAGGGTATCGCTCGCGCATCTCATCCTCCCGCTCCCAAGTAGACTCTCCTGAAGAATGATGCCTCCATGCGACGCGAACCAAGGGTATCGTCTGGTTCCTCAATACCTTCTTTCGTCGATCCAGAATCTCCACAGGCTGCTCTGGATAGATAAGAGTAGGTCCCACCTCGATCTCCGAATGATCGAGTACATGGCTAGGGTCCGCCATGTACCGTCTCAACTACGACACGTGAAATACGTTGTGGACTCCCACTAATGCATGTGGCAAATCTAGCTTGTAAGCCACGTCACCGACTCTCTCGCTGATAACAAAAGGTCCGATGAAGCGCGGGCTAAGCTTTCCACCTCCACTAAAACGTATGGTACCACGTGTCGAAGATATCCTCAAAAAAACCAGATCTCCAACCTAAACACAATCAAGGTCTCAAATTAACTATAAAAAAAATCAAACACGATCAATAAAATCACAAAACAAACAATCCTACTTATAAACCTATCTCTAAGCTGTACCTCGAACTCCAACGGTCTACGGTGGCTATCGGCCCAATACCGATGTCTGTCCTGCGCCACGCAAAGTCGATCTCTGATGAGCTTCACCTTCTCGGCTGCATCCACAACCATCTCAGGTCCTAATAAAGCTCGCTCTCCGACGTCATCCCAAGACAAGGGTGTATGACATCTACGCCCGTACAGTGCCTCGAACGGTAACATCTCAATACTGGCCTGAAAATTATTATTGTATGCAAACTCCACTAAGTGCCGATGATCCTCCCATGATCCTCCAAAATCCATGACACAAGTCTGCAGCATGTCCTCGAGTGTCTGAATAGTCCTCTCTGACTGTCCGTCCGTCTGATGGTGGTATCCAGTACTAAACTTGAGCTGAGTGCCCAAACTAGTTTGCAGACTCCTCCAAAAATAGGAAGTAAAGCGACTATCCTGGTCCGAGACAATGCTCACCGGAACTCCATAAATCCTGATAATCTGCCGCATGTACATCTCTGCTAGCCTCTCTATAGACATACCCACTTTAAATGGCAAAAAGTGAGTCGATTTTGTCAACCTGTCTACGATGACCCAAATCGCGTCTTTTCCTCCTGGTGTACGCGACAATCCCGAAACGAAGTCCATCGTGATGTGCTCCTACTTCTATTACGGAATGGGCAACGGCTGCAACAACCCTCCTGGCCTCTGTCTTCACCTACTGGCAGACTAAGTATCTAGCGACGAAGCGTGCTACCTTCCGCTTTATCCCACACCACCATACATGCTCCCTCAGATCTCTATACATCTTGTTTGCACTTGGATGCATAGAGTACTTAGAACGGTGGGCCTCTTGCATGACCTGCTCCTGAAGCTCTCCACTGGGCACACACAGTCTGGAATCGTGCCTCAATGTGCCATCCTCTGTAATGGTGAACTCCTTATCCACCAACCCTGCTCGAGTATGCTCTCGGATGCACCGCAGAGCAACATCGTCGAATTGAGTCAACTTGATCCTCTCTATCAAGTTCGACTGAATCTGTAGACCCCACATCTGCATCTCTACTCCTGGCACTAGCACCTTGATCCCCAGGCTCTCCAGATCTGCTAGCAAGTGACGATCTACCGTCAAACACATGGCTGTCTGATATCTGCTCAAAGCATCAACAACCACGTTGGCCTTTCCTGGATGATACTGCAGTATAATGTCGAAGTCCTTCATCAACTCCAACCATCTGTGCTGCCTCATGTTGAGCTCCTTCTGTGTAAACACATACTTCAAGCTCTTATGGTCTGTGAAGATCTCCACACGCTCTCCGTATAAATAGTATTTCTACAACTTCAAGGCAAAAATAACTGCCGCCAACTCTAAATCGTAGGTAGGGTAGTTCTTTTCATACGGACGTAACTGCCTGGAAGCATAGGCAATTATCTTCCCATACTACTGCAAGACACAACCTAAACCCTTTCCAGAGGTGTCACTGTAGATAGTAAACCCGCCTGATCCTGATGGCAATATCAGAATCGGAGCTGTCGTCAACCGCTTCTTCAACTCATCAAAAGTGACCTGACACTCCTCTGACCAGATATACTTTACGTCCTTCCGGGTCAGCCTAGTCAATGGCTCTGCAACCCGGAAGAAATCCTGAATGAACCTCCAGTAGTAGCCTGCCAATCCAAGAAAGTTCCTGATCTCCGTAACTGAAGTCGGTGCTGCCCACGCGTCAACTGCCATGATGTTCCTCGGGTCAACTGAGATCCCATCTCCAGTCATAACATGACCCAGGAAATCAACTCGGTCTAGGAAGAACTCAAACTTCGAGAGCTTGCCATAAAGCTCCTCCTTCCTGAGAGTCTTCAGAACCACTCTCAAATGCTCCTCATACCCCTCCGTGGTCTTCGAGTACACCAAAATATCATCGATGAACACCACTACGAACTTGTCCAAGTACTGGTGGAATACCTTGTTCATCAGGTTCATGAATACCGTCGGGGCATTAGTCAACCCAAATGGCATCACCAAAAACTCGAACTGGCCATACCGCGTCCTGAATGCTGTCTTCGGGATATTCTCCCTCTTCACCTTCACCTGATGATAACCCAACCTCAGATTAATCTTCGAAAATATCCTAGCTCTGCTCAACTGATCAAAGAGATCATCGATCCGCGACAGCGGGTACCTGTTCTTGATCGTAAGGTTGTTGAGTGCCCTGTAGTCGATACACATTCGTACCGACCCATCTTTCTTCGGTACAAAGAGCACCGGTGCACCCTATGGTGAAGAACTAGATCGGATGAAGTCCTTGTCCTGTAACTCATCCACCAGTTTTTTCAACTCTACCAACTCGCTGCTGTTCACCCTATAGACGTGCTGAGAAATTGGCTCTACGCCGGGCTGTAGCTCCCCTTCCCGAATTTATTTTTGAAATATTTATTTATTTATTTGATTTAAATGGAGATTTTAGAATTTTATAAATATTTATTTAGTTAAATATTACGCTAGATGATTTTAGCCATGATTGAGTTTTGAAGTACTAGACGACTAGGATTTGTGGCACGGGAGATGTAGCAGTGTGCCTTGACTAGTGTACTAGCCATGCCCGGGGAAACCTAGCCATAGGGATGTCCTAACTAGGAAAACCAGGCCAAGTTGCGACTTAACTCGTACCGAAGTTTTTATTTATTATCTAATTATATTATTGAGTTTTAGGGAACCCGGTTGTACCGAACCTGTCCAGATTGGGCCCAAGTCAAATCCAAGCCCATGTAGGCATGTAGTGGGACCAAATACGACCTTGTAGACATGTTTGGTAAATACAAATATTTTGTATGTATATTTAGGAATTGGCAATTATTTCTAAATAATTGTTATATGTACATTATATGTATTATTATTATTAAATAATGTTTTACAAATTTTGTATGATCTTCTAAAAACTAGATAAGTAGTGTGCGTGTTGTATCCATCAAGAATGACAATCAGCCTATTATTGATTGTCATTAGGATCAATATTTATTATTATTTATTATTATTGGTTTATTGTATTTTATTATTATTATTATTCTATATAAAGATATGTGTGTACGTGTATATATATAAAAGCATATGTGATTGTATACATAAATGTCTATAAATATATAAATGAATATATATATAAATGTATGTGTAAAAATATATGTATGTATGTATATATAAATATATATATGTTTATAAAGATATGTATAATAATATATATATATGTATATATAATATATAGGTACATGTGTGTATATATATATGTATAGATGTGCATAGGCTTTGATATATATGTAGATATATATATATACTCGAATAATAATTACATAAGAAGAATAAAAAAAGAAAGGAATTGCAAGCCCGAGCTTGGGCTTCCCCTAACCCGAGCCTAACTAATTCTATCACAGCCCAAGCCAGCCATGGGCCAGCAGACATCTACCATTGCAGTGAGTTTTCCCCATGCTAGAACCCGAGCCCCTTCTTTCGGTTTTTTTTCGTATGTGTATATAACACACGCGCGTACAACTGTCGAGAACCCCAAAATCCTAAAACGTATACGTCGAGCGCCACCCTCCTTCTGGCGACCTCTCCTTGGTCGCCTGAACTGTCACCACCGTGGCACGGTCGACCACGGCCACGACATGCCGGAGTGCGTGTGCGCAACAGCGCTTGACAGCAATCAATAGCAGCAACCATTACAGCAGGTACCCCCACTTTCGAACCAAGAATCTACCTAAATATTTGACCATTTTCGATTTCGTAACTTATTCTGGAAACCCTGTGTGACCCACTAGGAGATCCAGTAATCAGGATTACATGGGGTTGCACAATAGACCAAAGAAATCGACACAAAGTCGAACCAAAATCCTGTTCAAAAATAGGGCATTAGATAGTTGAAGTATTCATGTTTACGAACGAATCATCGTTAACCCAATGACCTTTTCAGAAAACTATTTAAAGACAGTCCTAGACACCATATAGGGCTTCACCACCCTTTTTGCGGATTTAGAAATCATCGACTACGCGTCGAGAAATCGAATCCTAAAGTTTTCCAAAAATCTGTTTTCAAAACTAGAAAATTATCCGATACCACATCCGTCCCGCCATTCCGGGCAACGTGGTCACGAACTGAAAGCATCGAAAGCTGTATATCGGCTTCTTGGTCGTGTGGGCTTTGACGGAATTCAAATTGGTCGCGTGTGTGCGACGAATTTGATACGTATCCGTCGAAATTCACCGTATCGTGCACTTTGCAAATTTCTCAATTACTTTGTGCATGCTCGTCAGATCGAGACAAAACTTGTGCCAACAGGACCGTATCATTTTTCTGGTCCTGTATGCCAAGTTTGGTCCAATTCTGAGACCATTGACAAAATTACCGTTTTGCGGGCCCCACGGTTCCACTCAACGGGCGATTTTGTGCACGGTCCGCCGGAATCCAACTTTGGACATACGGTTGGGTTCATATCGGAAAACTGGATCCGTAGACATGTAGTTTGACGACTTTAAAGGCCATTGACTCTGGCACACTTTTCGGTGCAAAACGGGTCCAACGATAGACATCGTTTTTTCTCGAAATTACCGTTTTGCCACTGTGTCCAGAATTGGACTTAAGGACAGGCAATCTTTAACTATTCGAAGAATGTTGGTAACATTTATTTCAGCTTTCGGAGATAGTTGTGAGGACTTGGACTTCATGGCTTGGCAGTTGACTGTATTTTGTTGGATCTGTGTGCAACCTTCAGGCAAGTATACCTTGCCTCCCTCTACAGTTTACTTTCATGCATATTTCTATTATTATATGGTTTTACTAGTTGGTTATTACTTGTGATTTGTATAGCGTACATGCTAGTATAGTTATAGTCCTTGTACATGGTTAGCCTTGTTAGTTCATATTGGATTGGTTCTCTCGTGTATCGTGATTGGGTCGTGTCGTGTCTTCACCTGTGTCAGTCACCTGTGTCTTGACTGAGTCATGTCTACAAGTATATGTGAGTGAACTGCTATTCCTTATTTTTTTCACAACCTGCGAGTCCACACACGGGGCGAGGGTTGCCTTTGCACCTGCGAGTCCATATACGGGACGAGGGTGATTTGTTTTGAAACAACCTGCGAGTCCACAATCGGGGCGAGGGTTGTCCTTTGCACCTGCGAGTCCACAATCGGGGCGAGGGTGACTTGTCTTGAAACTGACCTGCGAGTCCACAATCGGGACGAGGGTTGGTTATCCATTGATCTACCAGCAGTTCATTTATGCATACTTGATCCCGTATCCGAGTTTATAGTTACCTGTCAGTAGCCACTTGTCAGTCTCTTGTCTAGTTCCTGTTTACACCCTGGTTATATTATTACATGATTAAACTGTTAGATAGGCATGTTTTATGTATCTTGCTAGTCCTTTGAGGACCTGATGATCTCTTCAGGTTTAGCAATTGCATGGAGTTAGTTAGCAGAGCAGGATGGTAGAAGATTACGATATATGTTATAGGTATTTGCTGGTGATATTTTCTTTATTATTCTCTCGTGTTTTACATTTCGTATTATGCTATATTCTGTTTATTTTATAGACTCATATCATTCTTAGAGTCTAATCGAACAATATGTTAATGGGCTGCAGACCATGACCCATACTTGTTCATTCTTGTTTATATGATTCATGTGGATTGAGATATAGTTTAGATTAGACATGATACCCATGACCTTGACAGCTTATACGTACTCGAGTCGGGCTGGAGTCCGCTCGATACGTAGCTGGCTTGCTCACGAGCTCGCGTCCAAAAAGCGGATGCGGGTCGTGACACGGGCACTAAGTCTATAGATAACTCAACGTCTCTGTCCGATGAAAGTCCTGGCAAGTCCTCCGACAAGACATCCATGAACTCTGCTATCAATGGATGTGGCACTGTCTGCTCCTCAACTACAACTCCGTAGAAGACTCCACTGCTCTGCTCCGCCTCCCGCCTGGCGAACTCGAACTCTGGCTCTCCTAGCGGACAGAAAAGAACTCTACCACCGCGACAATCTATACTGGCATGGTGCCTGCTCAACCAATCCATCCCGAGTACTATATCGTAGTTCGGTAGTAGCATTACGAGCAGACTCACATCCAGTTCTCGGCCTCCCAAAAATACTCTCCTATCCCTGCAAATATCACTGACGAGGATAATACCACCCCCGGTCGTGATCTTGCAAGTCCTAGGCAACGATTCAGAAGCAAGATGGTGTCGAATAACAAAAGTTACTGACACAAAGCTAGGGGAAGCCCTCGAATCGAACAAAACAAAAGCTAGAATAGAGTCAAGAAGAACAGAACCTGCAATAAGATCTCCAATAGCCTCTCCATCCTCCGCTGCCGTGGCGAATGCTCGCCCCTGCTGTCCTCTCCTAGTATGCTGCTGATGCTGGCCGAACAGCTACTGCTGAGTCGGCAACGGTCCCTTCTGCTGTCCCTCTGGAGCCTTGGTTCCGGCTCCCTGAGCTGTCCTGCCTGCAAAGAGGGAACAGTCCCTCAGCTGATGCTTTAACGATCCGCAGAGAAGACACTTCCCCAGCCTCTTTCTGAACTCAGTCCATCCGTGCTCCGGCTTCTTGCAGAAGGTACAACTGGTAGCCTGCTGCTTCGGGGCCTGCTCCTGCTGCCTCAGCTGCTGATGCTGCACTGGCTGAAGTCTCGGCTATTCGAACTGCTGCGGCTGAAACCTCTGCTGCTGCTGGTGCTGAAAGTGGGGCCTCTTGGCCTGGCCTCCACTGCTACTGGCTCCCTGAAAGTCCCGACCTCTTTTCAGTTTCAACCCCAGGTCGTCCTCTGCCGCTATAGCTCCTGCTAAGATCTCCGCGAAGGTGGCATCCCGGTCACTCTTAGTCAATGACCGGACCTTCCTAATCAAGCCCCTGCAGAACTTCCTCGCCTTCGTCTTCTCGCTCAAGTCCTCAATGAATCTGCTCAACCGGCAGAACTCTTCGACATATTCCCCGACTGTCTGGTTCCCCTGAACCAGGCTCTCAAACTGCTGCTCTATGCCTCCCAGTGCTACATCTGGAAAGAACTATTCCTTGAACAACATCTAGAATATTGCCCAAGTCTGCCCCTGAGTTCCCACTCGGGGGTCAGTCTGATACCAAGTGCGGGCCAGGTCCTGCATCTGGCTGGCTACCGCTTCGATCTGAAGTCGGTTGGCATCTCCGCCAACCGGAATATCTCCTCCATATGCTCTATCCAGTCGTCCGTATAGTGGATGCCCTCTATACCAAAGAAATCCCTCGAATGCATCTTCTGGAACTTCTGGATGCCCGACGTCCTCGGCTGGTACTGATGCTGCTGTAGAGCTGGTCCCTGGATGGTCACCATCTCTATTATCGTCCGGACCAGCTGGTGAGCCTCTTCTATTCCCTGACGGAAGTCGGTAGTCTGACGTTGCTGCTGCTACTGGTGGGACTCCAGTATCCTCTCTACAAAGGAAAATAGATGGCCAGCATCAACCATCCCCGCAGATGGCTGCTGCTGTGGCTAAAAAACCTCCGGAATAACCGGGGTCTACCTCTGAACTGGTGGAGGTGCTCCCCCGAAGGCTGCAGATACTCCAACCTGAGTAGGTACTAAGGGAGCTGCCATCTCAGGTCCTGGCTGAACTTGACGAGAAGTGGCAGACCTCTCTGACGTACCTCCCGCAGTAGGGTACTGCGATCGTGTCTCAACCATCCTGGAGACAGATCAAACGAGAGACAATTTCTGAGAATGAGTCGAAATAGCAAAGGAGGACAGTTTATATTCAAGAGAAGACAATAAGCAACAAATTTAGATAAAAATAATCTGATTAAGAGTTTTTTCTAATGTGATTGAGTACCTTCAAATATTCTAATCCTACTACAGGCTGCAGTGATACTCTAGTTCGAATACCACCGCAAATCTAGGACCTGCATGGGCCACCACTAAAAATGTGTCACGACCCGCACCCTAGAGTAAGGGCACGAGAAGTGGGTATGTCTAGCCTACGCCGCAGTGTCGGTGGTAGAACGCTATCCTAGGTCACAACATCTAACAATATAAGGTACCTGTACAGTATATACACTTCGAGTGGAGGTGACAATACAAAATACAGTCTCAATCACAATTAAGGCAGAAATAGCACGATATCATAGATATGAAAATCTCAAAGGAAGTACAAACAGAAAAGGAAATAAGTCTAAGTGTCTAAACGACACAATAACAAAATATAATACAACTCAAATCCCAAATGACAACATAAGTAAGATAAAGCCTAACTAAACTAGTCTAGGCAGTAGGGGTGATAACATCAGCTAGAGATGGGTCCTCCTGAGAGTCCAGCTCGCAAGTGTCGTCTAGGACTGCTCCATAATAGGTAGTACAGAAGGCCTCATCCTCATCCTTTGTAATATATCAACAGGTCGAGTCAGGACAGGAACGAGCACAATACATCTCACGCAGTTCATATCATGTCAGAAGATAATAAACATGTAATAGAGTACGATATATGAATAACTGAAAGAATGTATATGAAGTAAAAGAGATAACTGTAATGGAAATATCTACTATAAGTAGAGAACTATCAGTGACTAGTGAATCAGAGTACAAGATAAACATGTGAACGGCTTGATAATAAACATGAGATGTTGTACATGGCTACACTATTTTGGAAATTGTCTACATGACTATTTATACTCCCCCATCTCCAATCAATACACAAGAATTCGTTCAAGTTATGTTATTGTACATAATTTCACATAGGGGCCCATAAATGGGTGCACATGAATATAAACATGGGGGTTCCATGAACATAAGAGTACATAAATCAGGAGAGTGCACATGAATGGTAAAAGCACAAAAAATATGATGAAAGTGAAATGCACATGACATGATGTATCTGATGCTTCCGAGGAGGATAACATCTCATAAAAAGATCCATATAGTACCAATCCGTGTTACCAATGTTACAGCATATAAGTAAAGTAATCTAGGGTAGGAATATAAGTTCTAGCAAGTATGAAACGGTCAGAGAATGTACTCGCCTGATATCCTGAGTATCTGGTAAGTGTAGATGTCCAGACAGAGTAGATGAGTCCTACTTAGAGCAACATAGGTCACAATGTGTTTAACATAAGGTAAACGAAGTTTGTAATGCAATCTACAAAATTTTCAGGTCAATCTAGGTCAAAGTCAAACTTGGTCAACTCTGGGTCAACCCAAGTCAACATCTAGTCAAACTAAGTCAACCATAGGGTTTGGTCAACTGTAAGTCAATCTAGGTCAAGTCCACTATTCTAGGTCACTCTAGTAAACTTAGGTCAATTGAAATCAATTAGCTAGATTTAGTCAACTTAAGTCAACACTCTACCTCTAGGCCTATTCACCATTACCAATACCACCCTACTTATACAATACCCTTTATAATATATATACACACTATATTGCATATATAGGTATCACTCACATATTCAATATATATATAATTATGTAGGAAAGCTATTTATATATGAACATACATATACATATACATATAGAGAAGGAAAAAGGAATCTAGAGAGTGAATGTGTGTGTGAACTATGGACTAATTTAAGGGTTAAAGAGCAACATGGCATTGGGTTAACATTTAAAAGTAAAAATGTGTTTTCAGTTATCATATAAACTCAGGAATTTAACATATGGAAACTCAGGTTCACATGGTTTCAGTTGAATCTCAGGTTTACCTACCATTCCAGTTTTCAGTTTACCCAACATACAACCAAATGAACTTTAATAAGCAATTAACATATATGTATACACCACCCTAATTCCAAAACTAAATTAACATTCAACCTCAGTTTATCAGTTTTGCATTTATCTATAACAGTTAACATACATGCAAAATCTTAGTTTAACATTTGATTTAATCTCAAGTTACTCCTTAGCAACCCATTCCAGTTATAACATTGCAGATTTAGGTTTGAATTAACCCTTCAAAACTCAGGAAGTTAACATTCAAATTAAAATCTTAGGTTTTAACTTAAATTCAGTTTAACATTGCATTCTCAGTCATAAACCCAGGTTAACATTTAACTTCATAACTCAATTAACCTACATTAACATTCAATTCAGGTTAAGGTTTACATATAGGAAAACTCCCTGAAATCTCAGGTTTCACTCGATTTAATCTCAGGTTACTTAACAGTCATTCTCAAGTATTAAACCCAGGTTAACATTCTAACTTAAATCTCATTAAAACATGGGTCATTAGCATTACTGAAATTAATCTCAGGAAAACTCAGGTTCATATATACACTAACTGTTAGTTCATAAAAACCCAACTGGAAAGATGAACTGATACATGAATAACTCCCAATCTGTTTACTGTAAACTCAGTTAACCTACATTAACATTCAAATTCAGGTTTAACAGTTAACTAACCGTACTAAAACATGGTTACTAGCATTTCATTCTCAGAAAATAGGTTCATATATTTAACTGTCAGTTAACGAAACCAAACTAGAAAAACAATGACACTGATATATAATAACTGAATTCGAAACCATAATTAAACCAATGTAATTAACAATTAAGTCATATAGGAATGTTCCCCATATGATTACGTGTCTATGGTGTGTCATTCGTGTCCACAAGAGTAGACACGAAGTATCCAATGCAAGGAAACAGGGTTCAGGAATCCTGTTATGCACAGGCTCGTGTACAGGCTCGTGCGGCCATTCCCTAAGGAATTGGACATGATACAGAACCTAGGACACCTCGTGCACACTAACCTAGGTAGCCTACCTATAGGACTACACATTAGGCTAGATAACACGTGTCTACGACGTGTCTATTGTCGACACAAACTGCGTGTCAGTAGAGAAAATCCACACGTACAGTGACAGTGCAAATTGTATGCACGTAGGATTGCGTGTCCAATACGACACGAGATGACTCAAGACTCAAGGGGTGTGATGTCAGTCACTGCCCCTTGGTCTGTGCCAAGTGGCAGGCCGTTACGTGGTGTGTCCGTTTTGGACACGAAAAACACCCAATCTTTGACTCAGTCAATTTGATTATTGATATATATAATAACCTAATTTTCTATTCAATTAGATTCTGAAATTCATACAATTTATTTCTCACA
Source organism: Iris pallida (assembly GCA_029216955.1). Classification (NCBI taxonomy): domain Eukaryota; kingdom Viridiplantae; phylum Streptophyta; class Magnoliopsida; order Asparagales; family Iridaceae; genus Iris; species Iris pallida. Next base: position 18,562 of record JANAVB010036160.1, read on the forward strand.
AACATTTTATCGAATACCTTATTTAAATCACTGATACGTGTCCTATACGGACACGAAATGGACACTACCTAGCACCAAACTAACTTTATAGCTAGGGTATACCTATATGCATGCATCAATGAAAATAAAACATGATTTTATATAGGTTTTATGGGATTTTCCTATTGAGAGTGAATCTCAATGAAAAGGGTGAGGTTGAGTATTTTTCCTTGAACTTCAATTGCCCAAAGCTCTTTAAATCCTACCTAGCAAGCCCCTACTAGCTTCCACTATGGTAGAGGGTGATGATGCAATTGATTAGGACCAATTTGGGCTTGATTTGGATATTAGGAGAAGAAATTTGGGGAGGAACTATTAGGGTTCTAAGCAAATATAAAAAGAGGCAAGGGCTTTGTTAATGATGCTTTATAGGAAGGGGGGATCCTATTGTGGCTGCCATTAGATGAATTAGGGTTAGGTTTTAGGTCTAGATGAGTGGCTAGGAGTTGTCCACCCAATTCTAAGCCTTTCTATTAGTTAAACTAGTCATAGGGCTTCCTTTTTCACAAATATCCCAAGGAAAAATATCCTACTTAGAATATCTAGATATTATTATCCTTGTCATTACTAGGTTACCCTAATCAATACTCTATGTTCAAGGCTAATCTAGATTAGGCTAAGTTTCTAGGTCAAGTCTCAACCTAATAATTAGCACATATTTAATTAATAAAAAATTCAAAATACCAAAAAGTCAAAATGACCAAAATACCCTCAAGCAAAAAATGTGGTAGTGACATAACCATAATTGGACAATGCAGATTATCTTTTGCAACTTATCTTATTGGAATAAAAATCTCAAAAATAATCTTGATGTCATGCATATCGATAAGAATATATTTGAAAACATCTTCAATAGGGTAATGAATATCAAGGGGAAAATAAAAACAATCCCAAAACAAGGAGGGACATGGAAACTATTTGCATGCGTCCATAGTTGAACCTAAGACGAGGGGACAATGATACAGGTATTAAGCCTCCAATACCATTCACATTGGGTAGGAAGGATAAATTGATAATATGCAACTTGATATCGAAATTGAGATTTCCTAATGGCTATTTGTCGAATCTGGTGAGATGTATCGATCTCAACATAAATAAACTATTATTGATGAAGAGTCATGATTGCCATGTGTTGTTGGAGAGGTTACTGTTTGCCATAAAAAATCAAAGACAGGTATTACAGAACACTGAAATTGATTACAAACTTGCTTGTACAAAGAAGAGCCTAGAAAGAAATCCTAGGAAACAATCTAAGTACAATTGGTTAGTTTTGATTCTGGAGGGTGACGGTGGAGGCTCGGAAAAGTGCTATCAACTCTGCCTTACTCCGTGGACTATCTGATGCAGTCTCTAGCTCGTAAAGAAATTGCTTTTTTTTGAAGGTTGCCAGCCATTTGTAGGGGAGTAGAACCCTGCTATTTATAATAGAATGTATGTTGTGCCGTATAGACAGCCTGCGGCTACGTGGCTAATTAGTACACGAAGACCCGCTCTTTGGTTGCCATCTGTCGATTTATTAGAATTTTGTTGAAGCAAATCTGGGTAGTTAGGGACTTGGTCAGATTGCCACGTGTCCTTTTGCGGGGAGCTGCACAGTTTTCTCAGTCTTCGATCTGTATTTTGGCTGCATAAAGCTCATGCGGCTTGGATCGTAGTTACTTTTGGCTACATAAAGTTTGGAGATTTTGGGGCCGCATAAGTCTGAGCCGCATAAGGTTCATGCGGCTTAGATGACACTCTTCTGGCAGCATGAAGACATACGAACCCTGCTTTTGGGCGACGTCTCACGTCTTATCTTTTTTGTCGAAGTGTCAGAATTGTCATTTTTGTCAGTTTTGTCATGTCTTGTCAGCTTTATCAGTCGGACTGCTCATTTTGGTCCATATCTTCCTTCTGCAGCTGTTTGTCGACGGGCCACATATGTCATTGAACCAGTCATGCGGCTTTCCTTCATGCGGACCTGTTTGGCCCAAAGTACCTATGCGATAATTTGTAATCTGCATGAACCCCATATTTTTCATGCTTCTACAAGACCCCCTTCAAAGTTTTTAAATTGCAAATTTGGAATACTTTGAATAAGAAGCGTGAAAAATCTGTCAAGTCGCAGGGAGTCTTCAATTTGCAGGAAGTTTTTTCGAACTGTAGAGAGTCGCAGGGAAATCCTCAGCCGCAGATCAAATCTTGAGCCACAGGGGCACTTAGAGCCGCAGAGAGCCTGCCAGCTGTCTCTGTTGCATTTAATTTTCCTGATTCGATTTTGGATATTGGGTTCTCTTTTCAGGATAAATTTGACGGTTACTAGGGATAAAATCCCCAAACGTCATCATTATCTTTAATGATCTCGAGAATCGAAGCGGCACTCTTCTTGGAAACCCTATAAATAGGGGATATTTTGAAGAGAAAACTTTCTTTTTTACCTTCTTCTCTTTCATCTTTGTCTTACTGTCTTCCTATCTTTAATGGCTCCAAAAGCTTCCAAGCTAACTGCGGCCAAAGGAAAGGGGCTTGCTTCTCCGTCGAGAGCGGCGGACTCCCCTTCCATTCATTCCGACGTGCACCCTCCCATCAAAGGTAAGGACAAGTATAAAGACGATGGCCATGTCGTATGTTTTTATGTGCAGGCCCGTGCTATATCATTTTCTGTGCAATAAGTTTGGTTGATGCGTGCCCTATCTCAGTTGGACCACATGTGATCTGTATGATAGGACCGTATAAGCTGAGTCGTATAAGCGCTGCATAAATGACCCAGGACTGATCTGTATAAATACTGCATAGTTGTGCCGCATAAGTGTCTCCTGATTGAGCAGCATGGGTGTTTCATATCTCGAGCCGCAGGAGCACTTCGAGTCCCAGCCACATAAGTGCCTCATTACAGAGTTGCATGAATACTTTGTGACTGAGCCGCATAAGTGCCTCATGAGAGCCTTATGATTGAGCCGCATGAGCACCTTTTTTGATTGAGCGGCCTAAGTGTCCCCCGACTTCTCTCTGTCAAGTTTCAACATGGTGCCTATCGAAAGGCGAATGGCGAACCCCATTACTCAGGACCGGTAAACCGTCTTCGTAGGCAATATCCATTATAATAGATGAGTGCGGTCAGCGATCGCGACCAAGGAGTCGGTCAATTGTTCTGTCGTCGGGCTAGCCCATGGTAGTTTTATAAACGACCTGAGGACCAATAATCGACACTATGAGGCCGACACCTTCCTGAACCAGATTGCCCGTAAAGGATCGTATCCCACGGGTAGACTGTCGCTGCAGAATTGGATGTGTCGTTCCCCTCCATGGGTCAACTTGACGCTTTGGATCCTGTCGACTTATGGGGATATTTTACAGCAGCTCAGCCTCTACTACGCCACAAGGGACACTTGCTATGGCCTCGCTATGAACGTAAAGCTATTCATAGCGCTCCTCGAGATGTACAATTGTCGTACGGGGACCTTTTATACACCTGCTTGGAAGATGGGGCTCGTGCTTCACGAGATGCGTGTCTTCTCCAAGTTGCCCTGGGGGGATAAAGTTTATGAAGAGTATACTCCTACAAATGATGAGTTTGAGGAATTAGAGCAGCGGTTTCCCGGGTTCCTTGCCGTATACCGGGAGGTCTTATGTCATCATAGCACTTGTCAACAAATATCAAAGAAGAAGGATGAAAGTTCTGAGGGGACCCTTCTTCATACCAAGGCCTGGGTCAGTTACTTGTTTGACCTTGGCGCCTCTGGCCGGATCGTCCCTCGGAGCCCCCAGACTCATACGGAAGTAGACGCTCAGGTGCAAAGCGCTAAGAGAACCAAAGCTTCTGGTGACAGATTCAGAAGCCAGTCTGACACGTTCAGCTACTTCTATTAAGATACCCAACCCTTGTCCCATAAAGCCATCTTGGCTGGATTTCTGATGATATGGCTGAGGATTTGTGTGGTCTCGGGGGGTGCTGGCTCGATTGAGAGAATCAGCCGCAACCTGATCCTCCCTACTGTCAAGTTAGTTTTCGGAGGCAAGCTAGCTCTACTCCCAGCCATGGTGTACAGCATCCATCGGGATCTTCGTATCTTTATGGCCAGAAGATGTTACGAAGAATTTCCATCGAATTAAGCTATCCTATCATTATCTGATGGGGTGGCTGTTAATGCACTGCCCTTCTCTGATGCGACCTGGCCCTGAGGGGAACGCGACGATTTACGATGCATTCATTTATCAATATCATGATATGCCTTGGACCTACTTGACCATGTTCGAATGCTGTGTTATGCTCGTACGGGTGGACATCTATTCCTTCTTTGTGTCGGTCCCGCCTTTCACTGATGAGGAAATAAGGTGTCTTTATCTTGATGGCAGTATTGTGTCCCAGGTTTTATCCGAGAAGATGTTTCGTTAGTTACAGAATATCCGTCCTGCGCATCTGGTGTACCGCAACCGTAACGTTGCCTTCTTGGAACCTTATTTGCCCAGCCGGTTCTCTAGACAATTTAGATATTGTCAATTGTTTTTAGACAACCCGAGTCCCTGTTTAAGTTACGATGGCAGCATCCTAGATGGCATTCGGGCCTGGTAATATTATAGTGCTACCTGTACCCAGACCATCTTCTCTCTTCTTGATACCAGGGGTTTAGTACGTATCTCGTACATGGCAGCCCTCTACCACGTCTCCGTAAATGGGCCTCCCCACAATTTCGATGTGAGTACAAGTTTTATAACCGGTACTAAGCTGGCAGAAAAGCGTGAGGACTCCAAAAAGAGGAAGAAGGCAGAAGACGAAGGCTGTTGCAATCTCTGATTCCGATTCTACTGACACAGAAGAGGAGGATGAGCACAACGATCTGTTGCCTCCTGCGGATACTCTAGTAACGTGCTTGCCTTCCCCTGTGTTGAGCCCTTCGCCAAAGCGAAGTAAGTGCCGACCCTCTGTTGCTAATTGGCCTCGTTCTCAAAAATGGGTCGCATTTAAGAATCGAGGTTTTGACCCTACGGGAGAGGGCAGTGATGCCGAAACCCTCCCGGAGGTAAGTTTTATTCCGGCCGACTACCATGTTACTTCTGGTATTTTATCTTATTATTTCTCTCTCTTTCTTTCGTGCAGGCTTTTGAAGACATAAACCCTTCAGAGCCAGGTGCTGCTTTCGAGACTTCTCCAGTTATGGGTATCCTAGTCGAAGAAGGCGCTAGTCTTACAGAATCAAATATCGAGGCTGGAGGGTCATGATTGGTCGCAATCGACCCAGCTTCATCTTCTTTTGGATTGACCGGGGCTGGAGTGACAGATGTAGGTGTTCAGATGTTACTGTAGAGAAGGATATGGGGGCAGTGGAAGAAATCATGACCGTCCAGAGTGAGTTGCGTACTCCACCGCCCTCTCCTGGTAAGCTATGTCATATTCTTACCGACGAGAAGGTTCATTCGCTCCTCCTTCATATCCTTCGAGTCAAGCGAATTGTTGGTTGTTTTGGACCGACAGGCCCTGCCTCTCCACTAACGATAGTGGATATGACCACGGAGGAGGGGATAACGGACAACGTCGGGGCAGACCTCCTGCCGAAGTAAAGAAATATACCTCCCCTCTTTCAAATTGAAAAGAACCCCGTTGAGCTGAGTTCAGAGCCCCTTATACCACCAACGGCAGAGGCGATGGTTCCTATACCAGCATCGGTGGGTGTAGGGTTGGTTGAAGCTACCTCTTTCCCGGAGACTGAACTCGCCGCTCTGTCTAGTCTTCAGCTTCTTCGGGTTGCGAAAGAGGAGATCACTGCTGTGCGGGAGTCTCATTGCTCGGAATTTGTTTCCCTTTTGAAAGGATCATCAAGCTTAAGTGTACCTCCTTCCCAGATGCCTTCAACTTCCTTAGGTGCTATCCCTTCGACACTGTCCTCTTTGGAGAATTTGGACGAATCGTCAAGGGACATAGTCGAGAGCTTTTATCGTCACTTGAAATGGGGGGTCGAGGCTGCTTTAAAGAGAGAGATGCCATTTGCCATGGCCCACCACTGCACCCAAGGCCAGATTGCCCTACTGAAGATGCTTCCGGGAGGAGAAGGGGTGGCTGTCCTTCTGGAGCACAAGCTGGCAGAGGCTAATCAGTGCCTAATCCAGTTGCAGAAACAGTGGCAAGCCGATGTGTCTGCCGTGGTGGAGTAAGAACGTTCTTTTCTTGCATTAGCCATAGAAAAGGTGAAGACTATTCGAGAGACGACCAAGCCCTCCTTGGAGAAGGACCTTCAGAAGTTGTCCCTTAAGTATGACAAGTTGAGACGGAAGGGAGAGATTTTCTTGACTCGTGAGGAGACCATTACTCGTGCTATGGCCGAAACTAACGAGCAGCTCCTCCAGCTCTAGGCTAGGCTAACATCTTTGGGGACTGAGCTCCAAGCCACTCGTCGGGAGAGTGAGAAGATCTGGAAGGAGACTGATGAGGTCACACGAGCCTCTGCTGCTTTTGAGGGAGCACTGAAGAAATTAGAAGAAATTGCAGGCTCATGCACATCTGGAGGATGCCGAAAAGTTTTTCCAGGAAGCTGATCATCTAGTCAAGCTGAGAATTGAGCGCTCAAGTGCACGACTGGAGGGCATTCTTAGCAAGTTGTGTGTTGCTGATGAGTAGTAGACTTTGCTTTTCCTCCCCCCTATAACACCCAGTTTTCCAGATGAGGGTAATTTGGAAATTTTATAATTATAATTATTATTTAATGATATTTATTTTATATTATGATTTTTAGTGATTTTTAAATTATTTTAAACTATTTAAATTCATGACTTGTGGTTTTGACGTTTTGCTAGTGAAACCCTAGAGACTGTTTGACCTAGAGCCTAACCATGTGATTATGATATTTTAATGTCATTTTTGGCCTAAGAATATTTTTGTATTTGACCTCTTTGAATTATTTTGATATCATTTTATTATTTATGATATTGTTTTGGGGTTATTTGAGTCGGGTTCGAATTTTAACTCAATCCGACTTGAAACGGGGACCCGGGGGTAGTTTGACTCTAGTGGGACCCACACACTAGTTAGACATGGCCCACATGATATTAAATTTAGTCCACATGATAGAAATATTTTAGTTAGAGGTTAGACTAATTATTATGGATAAGGTTAGTGTGATTAGAGACTTTAGAATGACTAATTTAGCCCCAACCAATTAGCCCTTTTCTAATACTTATAGAATAGGTTAGTGGGGACATTTTGGACCTTACAATAATAGGACAAGTAGTCCCATATGGCCAGCCACTTTTGGAGAGGATAGGCTCAAGTTTATTTCATTATTCTCATCCATACTCTCTCTCTTGTTCTTCCCCAAATTCCTAGAGAGCAATCCCTAGCAATTTCTCCACCAAATCCTTCCATTTCGCCACCAAATCTTCTTCTTTCCTTCTCCATTCTAGCCAAGGAGGAAGCTATCCAAGTTTGGGAGGATTCGGAGCTCGTTCGTGTCCTTTTGGAATCTCTACGTGTCGGTGTCGCTCCGGGAAGGCTTCTCTTCGATTCGATCTACCGGAAGGTATAAATCCCTTCTCCTTTTCATTTCCTCATGTATATAGGTCTATTTTGAACCCATAGGAATGACCCCCATGGTTGTATCTCCATTTGTGTCCATTTCGTGTCTATTTGGAGGTCATAGGAGTGTCCTTTGTGTTGTGTTTGTGTCCATGTGGGAAAATCCCAAATTTGGACACACTATGTGTTGTTGTTATGTATGAATGAATTATTACATGTTTAATCTCATATTTTTGTATTGGAGATGTGTTCTATAGTGTCTCATATATATATATTAGTGTAGAGAGTGAGTTCTTGATATATTATGTTATATATTTGTGTTCTTTTGTCTCAAACTACCCAAATCCGTCATAATTTTTATTCCACGTTTTTAATTTCAGCTCTAACTTAGAAATGTCATAACTTCTAGCTCAAAGCTCGGTTTAATCTCCCGTTTTTTTTAAAAGAAGCATATTGAAGTTAGCTTTCCAAAAACATGTATTAATAGGTCTAATTCTTTCTGTAACTTTCTGGAGCATTATTTGAGTGTCAGCTGTACGAAAGACAAACGCGTTCTCGGTATTTTCGCAATTCCGGGAGTTTCCGGAAACGAAAACGCGATCCGTTTGAAGTTTCGGAAAGCTAACAAAAAGATCTATAACATACTTTAATCTTAGATTTTAATTCATGCTGAGATGGTACAGTATTGATTATTAGTAGAAGTTACTATTCGGCATATGCATTTTGTGTACCCTTGTGTGTAATATAATGTTCTATTTGATTTTAATCCATGTTAATGTATATACATTATGTAATTAAATAGAGAATGCAAGCATGAGTAAATGTTTAAATAAATAATGTATGAGGTGTAAGTATCCTATCTAAAGTAAGCATGTATAAGTATGGCTTGTAATGAATATGTAGGTTCCATAGTATGTAATGTATGGTGCATATAGTGGTACAAGAGAATAAATGAATAATGAATGAATGCAAGCATGAATGTAATGTAATAATAGATGTAATATATGTAGCCTTGTTAGGAATAAAACTGGAATTTAGTTTTGTTTCACTAAATAAGAGATACATGAGAACTCATATATGTGAATGTTAACTTCCTATTGACACTTTGCTACACAACTGTCATGCCTCACTATCACTCCACACACAATGTACACTATACTATATAACCCTCACACCCTCACTCATTGACACTCTTACTCACACATTGCCTAACACTCATTCCATGATAACACACACATGTTCTTGTGCACTTTCATGACACACACACACACCCATGAACACATACACATGCTCTTCTCTCTCTCTCTCTATATATATATATATATACTATACATGGCTAAATGTGTTAATGTGGTAAATAGAGTTTTCCTATAGTTATATATACATATATGTGATATAGGGCCTAGTGTTGAATTCTCTTTTCATGTACACCTCCATGTTCACACACACATAGCTTTACATGTTAGCTTCCTTTCTTTTATGTATAATATTGAATGTGATGGCTTGTGTTTGGCTTGTATAGCCTTGTGATTAGTGTGTGATTGCTAGACTAGGCTTGGTTAGGCCAAGTGAGACTTATTAGACTTGTTGGGCTAGGATTTGACCTAGTTGACCTAGTTTGACTAGTCTAGTTGACTGGAGTTGACCAAGTGTTGACTTTAGTCTAGTTTGACCTAGACAGTATGCAGATGCATTGTAGATTATATTTATCATTTCCTGTGTACATCTTGACTTGTGTTGCTCTAACTAGGAGTCAGGTACCTCATCTCGGACAGTACATTTACTTCAGACATTCAAATACGAGGCGAGTACATTCTCTGACCGTTTCATACTTGTCTGGATTTATATTCTTGCTCTAGATTACTGTACTTGATGCTGACACGATCATTATCACGGATTGGTACTATACGGATCTTCTTCTGAGATGTTATCTCCTTGTATTCACTAAATACATATTGTGATGTGCGTTTCACTTACATATTGTATTTATTGAATACCCATATCCTTGTATACTCCTTGTGCATATTTTACTCTCACTATCACATGAGTCCCAGGAATAGACCATTGTACAACTATTGTATAACATTGTACATCTATTGTATAATATTGTACATCTATTGTATAACATTGTACATCCATTGTATAATATTGTACATCTATTGTATAATATTGTACATCTATTGTATAACATTGTACACTATTGTGCAAGATAACGTAACCGGAGTAGATCCTTGTGTATTGATTTGGGGAGGAGAGTAGAATTGGTTATATAATCAAATTCTATTGTACAACATTGTATAACTATTGTATATGTCTATTGTACATCCACGTACAATAGAGTTACCATTGCATTTTCCTAGACCGTTTACATAACCATATTGTACTCTAAATCACAGTAGGTTTACAGTTCTTATTTATCATATTTAGATATTTCCTGTTATCAAATCTCTACTATTTTTTATATACTTCTTACTTTCAGCATTTCATGTACCTTACTCTATTGCATGCTTTATATTTTCTAACATGATATGAACTGCGTGAGATGTTTTGTGCTCGCTCCCGTCCTGACTGGACATGTTGAAAATTTTACAGAGGATGATGAGGCACCCTGTACCCTTACTTGGAGTTTACCTAGTTGACACTCGCGACCTGGACCCCAGGGGAGGTTCAGGCAGCTGCTGAAGACGATACCTTGCTTAGTATAGATAGTTTAGACTGTTTTTCTTTTATGTTTAGTTGTTGTTCTTGATTCAGAGTTTGTATATTGTAGAGATGTTGAGACTTGTATTTCATTTCTGTTGTACCTCGGTTGAGGATTCTCTTATCTATTTTATCGTGCCATATTCTATCTCTAGATTGTGATTGAGTTGTACCTCTGTGTTGGCCTCCTTACGGAGAGCATTCATATTATGTTAGTTATAGTTCATGACCTAGAACAGCGTTCGACCGCCGACACTACGGCGTAGGCTGGGCATTATTACGCTCTCGTACCCTCACAGTGGGTACGGGTCATGACACATTTTTAGTGGTGGCCCATGCAGGTCGAGTTTATGTAGTGGTATTCGAACTAGAGTATCACTACAGCCTGCAGCAGAATTAGGATTATTTTTAGAGGTACTCAATCACATTAGGAAAAACTCTTAATCAGATTCCTTTGTCTAAAATTGTTGCTTATTGACTTCCCTTGATTATAAACTGTCCTCCTTTGATTTTTTGCTTTATTCTCAGAAATTGCTCCTTGTTTTGATCTGTTTTCATGATGGTTATGAAGACAGGATCTCATCACTTCGGTTCGGGGGATACTATCGAGAGGCTGGCCACCTCTCGTCCTGTTCATCAGGGCCTCGAGACCGCAGCTCCTATTGTGCCGACTCAGGTTGGCGTATCTGCTACATTGGAGGTGCACCTCTATCTGTACAGAGATTTTCTCGCATCATTTCTGATTTCTCTCAGCAGCGGTGGTTCATGCAGCATCAGTAGCAGACCAGGGGAAACCAGTAGGGCGAGCTATCGTCAGGACAGTCAAGGATGCATAGACCATTGGAGATCTTGCTGCAAGTTCCGTTCTTCTCAATTCTATTTCCGGAATTGTCTTTTATAACTACCTTGAAATTCGATTCTATCTGTTCCTTGCTGATTTATTAAGTTTGTCATGTTGTTCTTTTGTTATGATGTTTTTCTTCAGAATCGTATGGGCTAGGTCACCTAAAGCATGGGATCTAGGATCTTCGATAGTTGTGTTAGTTGGCATAGTGAGGACATGTAGTCAGATTTCAGATGTATTTCTTGGGTATAGGAATTTAAGGTTTTCGCCGTCACATGCGACTATACGAAAATTTTAAATACCATGTACCTAGAGGTACGTACCTTAGTCAAGGACTCTGTGATTATCGTAGCCTTGCTCACTAGCATGATGAAGACTCTGGACAATATGATTTTGGACAGACGCATATGATTAGCAGATTGTATCTTGAGAAGGTTTAAAACATCATACCCTTTTTGTTGTTATAAATGACTTAAGAGTAGGGATATTTAGATTGTAGAGCTTGTTCATAGGTAGTTCCTTCATAGTATATAGATATGGTGACTTGTAGAGTGTCTGTACCCTAGAGATGATAGTTAGCATTGGTGCTAGAATAGTAACCCATTGTAGATAATTCCCTGTTATTATGATACCAACCAGTTACATATAGGATGTTAGTATGCCATACAACCTTGATGATTATTTATTGTTTTCCTATACCCTTCCAGTAAGGTACCAAGTAACCAGAGCCTGCCCTTGAGCATAGTTGTAGTTTCACCTAGGACTAAGAGGTCTATATATATAGATGATATACTTAGGATATATGTGATGGGTTGTTGTTCTTGAGCATATATATATTTATGTGGTATTTGGGATTGGTGTGCTTAGCTTGTGGGTAATTAGTTATGGGTGACTTGATAGGATTTGGAAGTTAAGAGCTAGTCTATTATAGAGTTTTCTTTGCTAATCCCTAGTTACAAACACTAGGTAGCTAGCATAGGTAAAAGTCCTAAGAAGTTGACCAGCTGATGACCAAGTACTAGGATGTTGAGGAAATTGACTAGTGATTGACCCTTGTCTATGTTCGGCCTAGAAAAGGGTACGATCATCTTAATTTCGAGGACGAAATTTTTATAAGGTGGGTAGGATTGTAACACCCAGTTTTCCAGATAAGGGTAATTTTGAAATTTTATAATTATAATTATTATTTAATGATATTTATTTTATATTATGATTTTTAGTGATTTTTAAATTATTTTAAACTATTTAAATTCATGACTTGTGGTTTTGACGTTTTGCTAGTGAAACCCTAGAGACTGTTTGACCTAGAGCCTAACCATGTGATTATGATATTTTAATGTCATTTTTGGCCTAAGGATATTTTTGTATTTGACCTCTTTGAATTATTTTGATATCATTTTATTATTTATGATATTGTTTTGGGGTTATTTGAGTCGGGTTCGAATTTCAACTCAATTCGACTTGAAATGGGGACCCGGGGGTAGTTTGACTCTAGTGGGACCCACACACTAGTTAGACATGGCCCACATGATATTAAATTTAGTCCACATGATAGAAATATTTTAGTTAGAGGTTAGACTAATTATTATGGATAAGGTTAGTGTGATTAGAGACTTTAGAATGACTAATTTAGCCCCAACCAATTAGCCCTTTCCTAATACTCATAGAATAGGTTAGTGGGGGCATTTTGGACCTTACCATAATAGGACAAATAGCCCCATATGGCCAGCCACTTTGGGAGAGGATAGGCTCAAGTTCATTTCATTATTCTCATCCACACTCTCTCTCTTGTTCTTTCCCAAATTCCTAGAGAGCAATCCCTAGCAAATTTCCACCAAATCCTTCTATTTCGCCACCAAATCTTCTTCTTTCCTTCTCTATTCTAGCCAAGGAGGAAGCTACCCAAGTTTGGGAGGATTCGGAGCTCGTTCGTGTCCTTTTGGAATCTCTACGTGTCGGTGTCGCTCCGGAAAGGCTTCTCTTCGATTCGATCTACCGGGAGGTATAAATTCCTTCTTCTTTTCATTTCCTCATGCATATAGGTCTATTTTGAACCCATAGGAATGACCCCCATGGTTGTATCTCCATTTGTGTCCATTTCGTGTCTATTTGGAGGTCATAGGAGTGTCCTTTGTGTTGTGGTTGTGTCCATATGGGAAAATCCCAAATTTGGACACACTATGTGTTGTTGTTATGTATGAATGAATTATTACATGTTTAATCTCATATTTTTGTATTGGAGATGTGTTCTATAGTGTATCATGTTTGCTCCCTGATCCGTGGCTAGTAAAAGCACTTGCTCTGGATCTTTAGAGGGAGACTTTAAAGACCCACCCTGTCCGTTAGCCCTGGGGGACTGGACGCGAGTGGTTCTGTAGAACTTTTCGTCAGAAGCCCGTGTAACAGTCAACGGGGCCCGCTGACAGTCAGCAACTTGGATAGTTGAGTGGGCTGGTTGGGCCCGCATCCTCAGTGGGCTGCATGGCATCGGGCCCGCATGAGAGGCAGTCGAACACAGAGCTTCTGACAGTGCCGCATGAGACGTCCTGTCTCAGGCCAGGATTGGTCGTCGCTTGGACCATCTTCTTACGGCTAGAGCTAGCTGCCACATGGATCATCTTCCTACGGCCAGAGTTGGCTGCCGCATGAGTTGTCTGCCTGCGGCCAGAGTTGGTTGCCGCATGAGTTGTCTGCCTGCGGCCGGAGTTGGCTGCTGCATGGACAGACTGCCCATCTCCTCTCTGCGGCCTCTTCTTTGTCCGCACGGATTTCCCTTGTGCCCTCAAAAACTCAACATCGTAGTATTTTTTTCTGCTGGATTTGGGGACAGTAGGGTCCTCTGCGGTTGGAAACAAAGCCGTAGGAGAGTTTTGGTCACTATTTTGGGCTACAGAAGGAGCTTCTTCAAGAACTTGGTCGGGGGCAACAGTTTTATGCACCGACTCCTTGCGAGTCCTCTTTGGGTTGGCTCGCTTCTGAGACGGGCTAACGCTCCCTTCAGAGAGCAATTCTTCGAAGGCTTGTTGGTCAAAACGAACCACAAGCATCTGCTGTGTAGAGCCGAGCTTGGACGTATTAGATTGTGTCACCAACTTCTCATCAGAAGAGAAGGACGTCTCCAGCAGAGTCGCCATCGTGTTTGCCATAAAAAAATCAAAGACAGGTATTACAGAACACTGAAATTGATTGTAAACTCGCTTGTACAAAGAAGAGCCTAGAAAGAAATCCTAGGAAACAATCTAAGTACAATTTTTAGTTTTGATTCTGGGGGGTGACGGTACAGGCTCGGGAAAGTGCTATCAACTCTGCCTTACTCCGTAGACTATCTGATGCAGTCTCTAGCTCGTAAAGAAATTGTTTTTTCTTGAAGGTTGCTAGCCATTTGTAGGGGAGTGGCACCCTGCTATTTATAATAGAATGTATGTTGGGCCGCATAGACAGCCTGCGGCCACGTGGCTGATTAGCACGCGAAGACCCGCTCTTTGGCTGCCATCTGTCGGTTTGTTGGAATTTTGTTACAGCAAATCTGGGTAGTTAGGGACATGGTCAGATTGCCACGTGTTATGTTGCGGGGAGCTGCATAGTTTTCTCAGTTTTCGATCTGTATTTTGGTCGCATAAAGCTCATGCGGCTTGGATCGTAGTTACTCTTGGCTGCATAAAGTTTGGAGATTTTGGGGCCGCATAAGTCTGAGCCGCATAAGGTTCATGCGGCTTAGATGACAATCTTATGGCCGCATAAAGATGTACGAACCCTGCTTTTGGGCGACGTCTCATGTCTTATCTTTTTTTTGTCGAAGTGTCAGAACTGTCATTTTTGTCAGGACTTGTCAGCTTTATCAGTAGGACTGCTCCTCTTGGCCGCATATCTTCCTTCTGCAGCTGTTTATCGACGGGCCACATATGTCATTGAACCAGTCATGCGGCTTTCCTTTATGCGGACCTGTTTGGCCCAAAGTACCTATGCGACAATTTATAATCCGCATGAAACCCATATTTTTTATGCTTCTACAGTTACTACCAATTGCTCTAACAAAGATAGATTCTTCTCAAGTATGAACCTACCTGGCCGAGTTATCTATATTCTTTAGTCATTTCTGTTTAAATAAGTTGGTGATGTAACATATAATTAAACTTGAGAATAATATTACATTGACAATGTGCAAGTTAGAAAGGGTGTGTCCTCGCTTTTTAGATAATATGAAGCATTTGCTGATTCACCTTCCATACAATGTATGTGTCAGTTGTCTCGTCCATTTGGACGTACTTATTCGAGAGGCATAAAT
This sequence comes from Iris pallida, assembly GCA_029216955.1. Lineage (NCBI taxonomy): Eukaryota > Viridiplantae > Streptophyta > Magnoliopsida > Asparagales > Iridaceae > Iris > Iris pallida. The sequence goes on from JANAVB010036160.1 coordinate 33,916, forward strand.
TAATTATCTTAGACTAGTAATTTCTTTATCCTAATAATTTTAATTGAGATTTGTTATTTCAAGGTATCTATATTACTTAAAGAAGAAAGTGAACAATAAGGCTCGTGTAGAAGCTTCAATATACGAAACAAATATCATTGAAGAGGTTTCAAACTTCTACTCCATTTATTTTGATACTTATATAAGAATAAATTGGAATAGAGCCCTAAGAAATGATAAAGGTGGATTTGACGCACCAAATAGTAGAATTTACAGTATCATTAATATGGGGGACAAGCTTATAAGTTCTACTAAAATATGATGGTTAAAAGATGATGAGCTTGAAGATACTCATCGGTATGTATTGTTAAATAGTAGTATAAAGGAGATGCAAGATATTGAGAAGTGACACAAATTTGCTAGATATTTTAGTTTTTTATAGTTGGCAAAGAAGTATCCTAACTTTTCTTCTTATTATCATAGTACTTTTAGATCCAAAGTGAAAATGGAGAAACATAATAATGATGATGATGAACTTGCTAAAGAGGTTGATAGAAAATTTTTATTGTGGTTCCATAATTATGTAAGGATCTTAAACATCAAGCATTGTAAAAAAAAATCCTAGTACCAAGCATTGTAAAAAAAATTTACTAGTACCAAGCATTGTCTAATATGCCTAGGATACTTGATGTTTGAGGATTTTTGTTATGGTACCAAGTTATAGAATGAAGGACTTAGTGCATTAGCTATCAGACCAAGTAAGAGCACAAAGTGTTTGAATGGATACACCATTAGTGGCTTCAAAATTTGAACCCTGATAAGGCTATCAATCACTCATTTATCGATGACGAGGAAAATTATGCAAAGAATTTTGAAGTTTTTTTAGGGCCTCAGTCTACGATACTGACCCAAAACACAATTATTATGGTGTACTAAGATATGTTGTAGAGATGGAATCCCCTTTTATAGATTCTTTTGAAACAAAAATTATGATGTTTAAATGTGATTGGTTTGACACAACACCTAAGTAAGGATGAAAAATTGACAAACAATTTGGATTTTTTATATATAAAATATGGAAAAAAGATATAGAGGGTTAGAACCATTTGTATTAACAAGTCAAAAACTTCAAGTGTATTATACAAATTATCCTAGTTGATGACACAATACACAAGATTGGTAGTTGTATGCAAGACTAAAGCTAGAAACATATATAATATTGGGAAGCTAGCCTACTAAGAGGATGAGGTGTTCGACCGACATTGATGATATGTAAGGTTCACGTTACTATATAGGATGTTATAATTGACGAAGAGGTTTGCATATAAGGTTTACCTCATGTAAAAGAGGAGGATGATACGGAGGTATCGGATGAGGCAAAAGAATTAGAAGATGGAGACGAAGATGAAGGTGAAAGTGAAAATGAGGAAGTAAAAGATGATTCACAAGATGAAGGTTAAGATAAAGATGATTCAGAAGATGAAAATGAATATGAAGGAGATATATGCACTAGATTAGAATATTAAATATGTATCAGGATACTATATTTATCAAGACACTATTAATATTAATATCATCGCACACACATACACAAAAACACATATATATACATATATTCTTTTTTCCATATATATATATATATATATATATATATATATATATATATATATATATATATATATATATATATATATATATATATATGTATCAAAGAACCCGTCCGTGGAGCCCCTTCGAAGCCCCGCCCCCCTGTACATCGGATCGCGTGGGGCCCACGCGATGCGGCGCGATCCAACGGCCAAGGATCGCGAGGCTTCAACGGGGCTCCGAAAATGGGGCTCCCGATCCGGACCCATATATATATATAAATATATATATATATATATATATATATATATATATTTTTTAATATATATATATATATTTTAATATATATATATATATATTTTTAATATATATATATATATAAATATATATATATATATATATATATATATATATATATATATATATATATATATATATATATATGTATATATATATTAAAATATATATATATATATATATATATATATATATATATATATATATATATTAAAATATATATATAAATATAACAAAAAAATTGGACATGAATTAGAGTATATATATATATATATGTATATATATATTAAAATATATATATATATATATATATATATATATATATATATATATATATATATATATATATATATATATATTAAAATGTATATACAATTTTTTTGTTATATTTATATATATATTTTAATATATATATATATATATATATATATATATGTATATATATATTTTATATATATATATACATATATATATATATATATATATATATATATATATATATATATATATATATATATATATATATATATATATATATATATAAATATATATATATATATATATATATATATATATATATATATATATATATATATATATATATATATATATATATATATTAATATATATTTTTTTAATATATATATATATATTTTAATATATATATATATTTTTAATATATATATATATATATATATATATATATATATATATATATATATATATATATATATATATATATATATATATATATATATATATATATATATATAAATAGATCTGAACTCTAATTCATGTCCAATTTTTTTATTAGAACCGTATATATGTAAGCTTGCATAATATTTATTTAAATAGATTTCAAAACCTAAATTTATGTAAATTTTTTGAAGTACAAGTCATACGTAAAAGAAACATATTTTGGTGTTTTCGAGATTCAAGGAGATCTCGAACTCAAAACCATTTTCCATTCTATTTTTGAAAAAGCTGACATGAATACCTACAACTTACTAAAATTTTAGATTTTATACTTTTATTTTTATAGGTTAAATAATTCATAGAAGTTGTAAATGACTAGTTAATCTAGCAGCCATAACTCCTAACCGAATTAAGTTTATGCAAACCATCGATTTCTATACTCTTGTAGTGCTAAAATGTATAAGATAATGCACTCAAATCTTGGATTTTTTTGGGGTTAATAGTACACTCGATTTACGTGACATGAATCCTATAATTACAAACTTGATTGTTGACTTAAAATTTATGTATAACCTACAAATCAGAACTTAATTTAAGAAAAATAGAATTTAAAGTAATTTTATTTAAAATTATTTTTTATTTTCTTAGGATAACTATTTAGTTATGATCATTGGTTATAAGTAAAATTTGTAGATCTAAATTGTGCTAAATGTTGTACGATATGGTTCATGGGTTGATGGCATAATTGAATAGCTAGTAGAGTAGATTTGTGTTGACTTGAGATTATGACTTGATCACCTTTGGGAATAGGCAAGTATATCATGACTCATATTTATTGTTTCTTTATGTTATTACTGCATGTTTCTATTCACTGCTTTTCATATTAGTTGTTGATATCATGTGTGTCCGAGATTGACAACAGACTTTGATACAATTTCTTATGCATATTTGTATCATGACTTGGTCATTAATAGACTATCCTATTATTTTTTGTGATATATTCATATGTTATATGACCTTAACACGTACTTAGTACAGACATGGATGTGTGATATTCATGATAGGACACATGCTATAATATCCAATTGATCATCGATATGTACAGGACATGTGTCGATATAGTTCATACTTGTTATTATATATGCATTTATTTTGGACATAGTGGTGAGAACTGTATGTGTCATGTAGTTGACATGGACAGTAGTATTGGATGGAGACGACAATCACTAGATGCATGGGCTACTTTGTACTTTTGTGACCATACACTCCAATTTATATATAGGCTGACAACCATGGATATATATGAGTAGTTAACCTCTACTATCTGTGGAGCACTATCTAGTTTATACATATGTCTGGATGCAGTATATGTATTAGACTCCTGGTCTCGGTTGAGACTATGTCGATCATATTTAACCAAATAGCCCATGTGCAAAAGTTTTCCATATTTGCATTCACGTAGCTTGGTCAGTTTACCCATGGTATATTTATATTTTAATTTATAATTGGCATGTATATTATGTATCTTGCTATATTCATCTGAGGACCTGGTTTCCTTCCAAGTTAGCGACATTTGTTTTTGTTGAATTCTCTACTTCGTAGTTGTTGATAGTTATTTTCTCGGATTGTGGGTATTATTATTAGCTCTATATATTATATATATAATTTTATATTAATTATTTCCTGTGGGTATAGCCTATTATTTGATAACCATATCCTTTTCTCGGGTCTATTCGAGCATGTGAGTTACTGGCAGCTGACTTCAATACATAAAGTGTAAAACCCCTAAATTTCTATATTTTTATCGATTTTGGTACTGATTTAAAATTTTTGTATTGTACGTCGCGTAGTCGTATTGTACGTTGTGCGCAAACGGCGTATTTCGTAATTGCGCATCGAGTGCGAACATGTGCTAGGTACATATTTTTAGAAAAACTGTTTTTGATTATAGATTTTATTAATGAAGATAGTTCTCAAAATAATATGTGAGAATTATTTTTAATTACGTAAAAAGTTATGAAAGCGCGACAAGATTTCCAAAATACTATTTTATTTTATTTTATCGTATAAATATAAGTAGTAGTTTAGAAGAGTATTATTTTATGTATAATATTTTGTGCGAGAGGCAGGAAATTTATTTCTTGCTCACTTTGGTTTTTTCGAAGTACTAATTGTTTTATCCAATTATCAAAAAGCTATTTCCAAATATTTGAATACCTATTGTGATTTTTGAAAATTTTTTATCTAAAATTTATTGAAAAAGTATTTTAAAGATATTCCATATTAGTAGTTAAATATTTATGGAATTTTTAAAATTATTTATTTTATTATTTATAAGGATATTTTGAAAATCATACTTAATGTTTAAATTAGTTTAAATTTATGGATTTTATTTTAGATAGATTTAATAATTATTTTCAAAATTAATTAATATGATTATTTTAGTATTCATAAATATATTTTAAATGGTTTGATTGATGTTTAAATTTATGGATTTTATTTTAGATAGATAATTTGAATTTATGTTGATTGTATTAATTTGAATTTAATTATGAAATTATCTATGGAGATTTAAAATCTCCACAATCCTATCCAAATGGGAATTCCCACATCCTATAAATAGGCAGGTACGCCTCTATATAATTATTCCACAAATTACTCCAAATCCCACAACCCCAAGTTTGTGCATCGTGTCCGTATACCCTATTCCCATCCACTATTCTCTTCTTTTATATGTACATTATTTTCGTCCCATGTCCGATAACTCCGAACATCCTCTCCCATCGTGTCAGACACACCCGACATGACACCACCCTAACCCACAATTACATATCTAAAATCCTAAATCCTAATCCTGGTTGCTCCCTGGCCGAGCCTCACCGACACCTGACCTGACTCGATCTCCCCATGTACCGTCGCGTCCACCCTGTGACACCATCCTCTGACCAATGCCGACGACCCCGCCATTACAACAGCCCTCGACTTCTGTCCCCTGGCCACGACAACACCGCCGCCACCCAAGAAATTCACCACCACCACCACCATAAAACAAACAAACAAACACCACCACCGCGGCCACTGCCGCCGGTAGCCCATCTCCACCAGCACACCATCGCCACCAGCCATCACCACATCACCACCAGCATACCGTCGCACAACCACGACCTTCACCACCGCCCACACCACCACATACAGCACCAGCCACCACAATCCGCTAGCACTCGGAGACACCCCGACCCCACCGGCGCCACATCAAACCTCCGCCTCCGTCTCCGCCACTACCAGGACGATCTCCACCGCCGCTATTAGAATTTCCCCAAAAAAATAAATAAACCACCATCACCATCCACTTACCTCACCGGAGATCCTCCTCGACGACTCTCGTCGTCACCCGCCGTGACCTCCCGAGCCTCCGTGCGTGTGGCAGCCTTCTCGTCGCGCCGGCCTCATCAAGCCGCGAGCTCCGCCCGGAGCCAAACCCCATTCGCCCTCGAACGACGCCTCCGGTGAACCCCTCCATAGCCGACCACCTCCGTGAACTTCCGCCGCCGCGTCCGGCCCCACTGTGCCGGAGCAGCACGCTCGCCCCCAGCCAGCGTCGCCCTTACCTCCTCTTGCTCCGCCCCGACGAACCCTCACGCCGGAGCCCCCACCGCAGGCCGCCTGCGCCGGCTTGACCGCCCCAGATTCCCTTTCCCCTCCGCCTCTCCGCTCACTCGATCTCTCTCTCTCTCTCTCCGGCCCCGATCGATCTCCGCTCCTCCGATTCCTCCGTTCTCCTTTCCCTGTTCCTCTGCTTCGTTTTTTTTGTTATGATGTTAGCTTTCTCTCTCTCCCCCTCTTTCCAAAGAATTAAAGCTGCTACTTATTTTTTTACTTATTATTTATTATTTTTTGTTTTGTTGTGCTGTTACTTTTTATTATTATTTGTTTATCATCATCATCATCATTATTATTATTATTATTACAATCATTATTATTATTATTAGTATCATTATTATTATTGTTACTATTTTTATTATTACTACTAATTAAGTGTGTGTAGGAAAATAGTAGTTGAGTTGTTATTTTGTTATTAATATTTTTTAAATATCAAGTATATAGTTACATGTATATATGTATTATTACAAGCATTAATGTTGCTATTATTTCTATTATTATTATTATTAAAATTATTATTTACTTTGAAAACTATTTATTAGTATTTTCTAAATTATGTTATAACAAAATTTTGTATTGTGCTAATACTTATTTTCCAAATTGGGTTTATGAGCCCTAAAATATTGTTATATTGTCTTCTATTAGTATATGGCTTTTTAGTTTAAAAATTATATTTGATAAAGATTAGTTTTTGTCATAAATTGTTTTCCTATATTTTTCAAGTAACTATTTGCATTTTTGAATACAAGAAAAGTATAGTCTTATCTATAATTGATTTCAAATTTGGTTTTCAAATAAAAAGTATTTATAAAAATTGTTATAGCTATTTTATTATACCAAATTCTTCGAATATTTATTCTTGTCCATGACTAAATGAAATCCTTCCTACCTTCTTACAAATCTTGAACCTCCCTATACCATCCTTAGCTAACTTGACTGTCCCGGACCAAATAGAACTGTCCGTGCTACCATCAGAGGTCTCCTTGCATAGTTGTTGCACCGAAGTCATAATCCGTGCCATCTTGATCATTACAGTACACCAGGCGTCCTACCAGGCACGACACCTTACCTTTACTTTTTAATTTCTTGCTCAATATCATGCATGTTTTATTTCTTATAAGTTGTTCTTTCAAAACCATATGTAGTTGCAAATTATTATATTTTAGTTTTCATTATGCATTTGGCCTAGAGTTAAGGGACCACCTTTGTTTGTGCCGCATTTATTGGCCGACACCTGTGTGCCATGATGTCACGTGTCTCATATAGATTCGGACTTGCGTACCGACCGTACATCGGTGCGTACAGGACGGGCGTTAGGATATAACTGCTAATATAGTTGTCTAGAAGACTTAGTGGTTATTAGAAATATCGTGGTGTGGATTCAGCACGAGTAGTAAATGGGAAGGGGAAGACAGTTATTAGGCGCAGGGGCTTTCACACATTTACTTTCCTCTAGCTGCCATTTTTGACTCAGCCGAGAGCTAGTGCACCGTGCACTTATTTACTTTTCTCTAGATGCCACTAGTGCCTCGGTTGAAACACAAATGTGCCGTACATTTACTTTCCTCTAGCTGTCGTTAGTGACTCACCCGAGAGACTAGTGTGTCGTGTATTTCTTTATTTTCCTCTAGATGCCACTAGTACCTCGGTTGAAATGCTAACGCACCGTCTTTCTAGTCTCGAGAGCCCTTGTGTGGAACGTTGTCTTCAAAATGCATTTACACATAGAATGGTTAAGGACCTTTATCTGTTTAGACATATGAAATTTTCTGTTGAGCTAACTATATTCAGTTTATGGCATGATATTATGTGTCTTGTTACGTCCCTCTAAGGACCTGGTTATCTCGCCAGGTGTATGCTCTTGTCTTTCGCAGGTGCTCTAGTTCTAGCCGTGACTATCTCTATTTCTTCGAGGATGATTGCACTTTGATCGTCTTTGCTTCGCTCGCCAAACTCTTTCTTTGTTATGTATTTCTTTTCATAGTTGGTAGTGGATTTGTCTCCACCCAACTACATGTATCAAATGACAATTTCATAGTTGATTATACGATATCTTTTATTCATTTATTTTGTGTGGATGAGATTAGTTATGGTTCTACTGCATTTTACAGCTTATGTATTCATACGAGGCCCATGTATTTTGTATGAATACAGCTGGCATATCTACGTTCCTAGTCCTACGTATTTTGGGGACTGGGGCATTACATAAAGTTATATCTTGATATTTATTCTTCATGTGAACTGAGATAGAGTATTATAGTGATTTCTAAATATAACTAACGAATTAGGACATCATATACATATACGAGTTGGGCTAAAGTATACTCGATGAGCGCTGGCCATTGCCATGCATGCTGGTCCTATGTATTTTGGGATTGGGGTGTGATAGCTACACACGTTATTGTTTCTACTAGATAGTCAATGTCCAGACATTAATATTTCTGGACAACAGAGTATATATTGTTGGCCCATCTGCTCAAAGTTAACCAGATTTTGATAATTAACCTCAACTACGAGTCTATACATGAAAATGTAATACGACAAAAGACTTCACTATTAGCAATCATTATCGATGACAACTCTAGAGGGGGTGAATAGAGTGTAGTAGAAGTAAATAACCTAACTAAAAAAAAGAAAGCAAGGTAAGGCAGATACTGACTAGAATTAAACAACAAATATAAAGTGGTAATTGAGTAAGTAAGAAACAAAAAGTAAACACTAGGATTTTACTAGTCTTCCTTTAAGAGGGCTAATACAGTTCTGAAAAGTCTTGCTCGGTATTAAATCCACTATGCAGTATAAACACAAACTTTGATCAAAGGGCTTGCGACTTCTACAACGTCGTGTTTTGATCCGAATTCCACGAACAAACTTGAACTCTAAGAAAAACAACTTTGGAAAGCCAATATCTTACAACTCGATCACTTCTAATCGAGACCACACCGGCACTTCGAAGAATGTGAGTTGACTTAGAAATTTGAAGATCAAAGCTCTTTAATGAATAGAGAAGATGAAGATTGAATTGATTTGATTATTGAATGGGAATTTTTTTCTTTATTTATAGCATTTTCTAGGACAAAGTTCGGACAGAACTCGGATGCCCTAACGTTGAAAAATTTGAACGTTGGTGCCAAACAATAGGCAACTTATTCTAACTAGGAGTTATTTTAGGGGACCGAGTTCTGGGTGAACTCTTACCCAAGTTCGGTTACCTAAATTCTATAATGTATTTTGATAGATTTTTGACACAAAGAAATTTGGTTTTGAAATGAAAATGCTTTTGGGTTTGGGGTAGGCTTATTGAGTGGACTGGGTTTTGGGAATTCAACTAATGCCAATGCGATCCAACTAACATAAGTCTTGTACTCAATAAATAAAAAATTATAGAACAAAATATTAAATTGACCAGACGAAATCTTATGACGACGCAGCTTCCATGTTGTTGTGATGAAGTTGTGAAGTTGTATATTTCTTGTATCGACTCGAAGGTTAGATTAAATATCAAAATCAGGTTGACTATGACCAGATGGGTCAACAGTACGAAATCACAAGACTTTTAGATCAAAGCTTCTGTTTCACTCCTAGTAGATTTAATACCGAGCAAGAGTTCTTGAGAATAGACTAGTCCTCCACGAGGTATACCGGTATAAAATGATGTTGCTTGCATATTGTTCTTCCATTTTCTTTTAATTATCTCATAGACTTACTATATTGTTGCATTCTAGTTGGTAACTGCATTTACTTTGCCTTAGTTTTAATTGGGTTTATATATTTTGCTACATTCTATTTACCCCCTCTAGAGTTGCCTTACGATCCCTTAAGTGGTATCAGTGCAGGTTATTCTCATATAACACTCTCGAGTATTGTTATGGCAACCATGGAACGCATTTACACCAACAATGGTGAAGCTCAGTCCACAAATAGGCCACCACTGTTTGACACCAACTATATATATTGGAAGACACGCATGAGTTTTTATCTCAAGCCTCTTGATTTTGATTTATGATCAATTATTGTAGATGGTTACATGAAACCAGCTAGAATTGGTATAGTTGGTAGTCTGGTTGAGAAACCCCATGATAGATACACTAAGCATGAGAAGAAATTGGCCAGTCTTGATTCCAAGGTTCAATGCTTTATTTTGTACAGTAGATAGAACTGAATTCAATAGAGTTTCTACATGTGCCATGTCACATGAGGTTTAGAAACTTCTTGAGGTAACTCATGAAAGGACTTCACGGGTGAAGGAATCCAAAGTCTTAAGACTAACACAAGAATATGAGGCATTCAAATGAAGCCTAATAAGACTATCACCAATATGTTTACATGTTTCCTAGATATTGTTAATCCTGTATATGGTAGCCCATGCAGGTCGATCTTCGTAATTAGTACGAGTGTCATAGTAGTACGTAGGTTTATTGGTACTATTACGTGCCTGTAATACGACATGGCTTACTAGGAGATTTAGGAAGTACTCAATTACGACTAGGATTTCTGTTCTACTTTGAATATACTATCTTTAACTCCATTTTTGAATGATTGTTATCTTTTTCAATATCTATCCTTAATATCTTATCTTGTGCCATATAGATTCTTTCTTGAATCAATATATCCTCAGGAAGGTACCAGTGACCAGGGCTCATGTTTTAGGAGTAGCTGCAGCAGTTGCCTCTTCTGAGAGGTCGACGACTTCTTGACTGGCTCATCGAGGAGCGACTGATGCTATTTCTCTATATCCATCAGTTCAGGAGATTGTACCAGTTCAGGAGTGTACCGGTCCAAGACTGTACCATGTGTTCCAGCCTAGGGGACTATTCCAGTTCAGAGGACCTTTCTAACTGTCTCGGAGGGTCTATTTTCACCACCACCATTTTCTTTCCATGGAGACATGTCAAATGATAGGGCACAATAATTTTCTCTTATCCAGGGCATGGTGGATGCTCAAAGATTTTAGAATAAGGCTTAGAGTATACATGCTGAGACACATAGCCCAAACTGAGCTGATGAGGGAGGGCATAGAGAGTACTAACCAGGTAGCACTGGAGACCTAGG
>JANAVB010036161.1:0-229255 GCA_029216955.1 Iris pallida
CCTGGCGGGGTTTTGATGATATGGCTGTGAAATTTGTAGTCTCCGGAGGGGCTGGTTCTATTGAGAGAATCAGTCGAACTTCATCCTCCCGGCGGTGAAGTTAGTTTTGCGAATCAGGCTAGCTCCCCCGGCCATGGTATGCAGCATCCATCGTGGACTTTGCACCTTCACATCTAAGGTCATCGCTCGCGACGTGACCAAGGATTTTGAACGCACCGAGTGCCCTATCACTATTTGATAGGGTGGCTGTGATGCATTACCGTCTTTGATGAGACCGGGCTCTGAATACGGTGTAACTGATGATGACGCATTTATCTTTCGTTACCGTTATGAGCCTTGGGAGTGTGAGACCATGCGGGCTTGCGGATGGCCTTGGCGAGGGCGGATAGTATCATTTTTGTATCCGTCCCTCGCTTTACTGCGAAGGACATAGAGGCTGTACATCTTGACGGTATTGCGCCTCCTCTGCGAAACATCTGCCCCGCACATCTGGTGTACCGTAACCGCAATACGGTTTTTCTAGAGCCTTATCTGCCCAACAGGTTTGCCGGCAGTTTGGATACAGCCAACTTTGCCTAGACAACCCCAGCTCCTGTCTGGGTTTTGAAGGTAGCCTTCTTGATGGTATCAGGGCTTGGCAATACTACGATACATTCCATACCCGTACCATTTTTCGGTCCCTGCCATTAAGGCATCAGTGGAGATCTTGTACATGGCAGATTTATATCATGTCATGGCGATCAAACCCCAGTCGGTTTTAACCCAGGTGCCAGTTTTATTGTTGGTACCGGCCTGGAGGAAGGATCTCAAAGGTCCAAGAAGAGAAAGACTAGAGTTGAAGTGCCAGATTTGGATTCCGCTGCTGAGGATGATGAAGGCAACGATCATGATAGAGATGACTCTATCCTTCCAGTGGCAGACGTAGAGGTGGATCAGCCGTCAATTTTGTCAGATGAGATGTTAGGGGATCAGTCACCGTTGTGCCTGGCCCTACTCCAAAACGTAGCAGGCAAGTTTCTCCTGTTGGCGGTATTTCTCGTTCTCGAAAGTTGGTTGCGACCAGACACGTCAGCTTACTATAAGAGAAAGTGGAGAAGACATTAACCCCGCGTCAGAGGTAACCAAGCCACTCCCGAACCTTCCTTCCTTCTTTCCTTTAGCTTCGATTTTAATCATCTTCTTTCCTTCTGTAGGTGTCAAGAGAAGAAGAGAGTTTCAAGATGCCGAGGTGGTAACCGGGATGACGGGGATTTTAGTGAACCTGTCCCTAAAACTGGCAAATTTTATCAAGATGATGTTGATCGCATCGTACTTCCCTCCGGGGTGGCTGGGATAGAAGAACCCGCTGAATCTAACTCAGATAAGGAGGTCATGTCAGCTACGTAAGAGCTGCAGCCTCCATGTTCCTCTCCTGGTAAGATAAGCCGGATCTTGTCCCGTGAGGAGGCCTACCTGCTCTATCATCACATCCTTCAGGTCACGTCGACTGACCATTGTTCTGGGCATATAGGTACGGCCTCTTCGGTGCTAAGGATGGACACTATCGAGACAAACTATATCGAAGGGGCCGGTGGAGAGGAGTGCATTTTCTCTTTTCCGGCTTGTCTTGAGGGGCCTCCTGTTGGCTCGAGTTCAGAAAATCGGGTGATGGAGCGGCCAGGGAAGAGGACGACGGTCCTTTCATCCTCTCCTGTTTGGGTGGCTCCAAGGGTCGACCTCTCAGCCTTACCAAGTATCGAGGCTCTTCGATTGGCGGAGGAAGAGTTATCCGTTATCTGTGCGTCGTCCTGCTCGGATTCTATCCCCCTGGTGGCAAGCTCTAGCATTACTCCTCCGATATTGCCGGCCACGCTTCCTCTGACGCCGTCCTCTACAGAGGTCTTGGATGATGCGTTACAGGACGTAGTTGCCAGCTTTCACCGTCATTTGACGAGGGGAATAACTGCTACTGTGGAAAGAGGGATCTCTTTCGTCTTGTCCCGGCAATGTGCCAGGGTCAAATTGATATTCTAAAGACTCTTCTTGGTGGTGCGGGACTGGCTGCGCTCTTGGAGGTGAAGTTATTGGAGACTGAGTAGTTGGTGGCCCAGCTGCAGGTGGTGCGGCAGGATGATTTGTCTACTGTTATAGATCGAAAGCGTGGCTGTCACCCTCATTTCTTGTATTTTTCGTATTTTTTCCGTATTTCGTATTTTGCTCGTATTTGGATTTTGGCATATATTTTTATTTTCTCAACTTGTGGAATTTCGGTATTTCTTGTATTTTGGGTTTTGGCTTGGCTCGGTTTTAATTGGTTTGGGTTGGTTTGGTTTGGTTTGGTTTATGGGTATTGGTACACCATAGCCTATGCTCCACCCTCAACATACCACATCCCACCCTCTTTAAAACTCCACCAACATTTTCTCTCTCATAACCACCATTTATTTTCTTCTTCTTCTTCTTTCTTCTTCTTCCTCCACACAACTCTCCCAACCCTAGGCAAGTGCATCTTGCCACTACATGAGAACCCTCTTTATTTGTCCATTTGCTAGATTAGGACATGGTGATCAACATTAGTTCTTGGCATTTTGTGATTTGGAGTCTCCATTGTTCTAGATCTAGGTTTAGCTATTTCGGATTTTGCATGGTTTGATCTATTTGAGTTGGGTTTTATGGGTTTTGTTGTTTCCATGTGGAAGAGAATTCAATTTCACCAAAGATAGAACTTTGGAAATCCGGATTTGGAGTTCGGATGGCCAAGTTGTGTTGCTCTGAAGTTTTGGGTTCAACCATGGTTTTTGCTGTTTGGAGAAGACAGTGAGCAGTGTACAGAGCTGTTTAGCTTACGCACACTGAGCTGCACGTGCTCTTTAGCGCTGCGTACGCAGACTTGGGTACGCTTCCTGTTGGAAGCGTGTCTCATGCGTGTGTGACTTTTCACGTACGCAGCTTCCTTGAGCGTGCGTGACTTTTTACGTACGTAGCTTCCTTGAGCGTGCGTGACTTTTCACGTATGCAGCTTCCTTGAGCGTACGTGACTTTTCACGTACGCAGCTTCCTTGAGTGCGTGACTTTTCGCGTACGCAGCTTCCTTGAGCGTGCGTGACTTTTCACGTACGCAGCTTCCTTGAGCGTGCGTGACTTTTCACGTACGCAGCTTCCTTGAGCGTGCGTGACTTTTCACGTACGCAGCTTCCTTGAGCGTGCGTGACTTTTCGCGTACGTAGCTTCCCTGCGTACGTGACTTTTGTGTACGCAGCTCCCCTGTGTGCGTACTTTAGTGCGTACGCAGCTTCCCTGCGTGCGTGCTTTTGTGCGTACGCTGCTTCCCTGACCCTTGCTTAATCCACTGGCTCTTAGAATTTTGGTTTTATTTCTTTAAGCCTGGCTCTTCTAACCCTGTATTTTGATATTTTATTAGATATTTTATGCCCATTTTATATCCTTACGCCTTTTGTCAAGAACTTGATTTTACTTAATATTTTGGAATGACTATTGTACACGGCTTGGTATGACAAGAAACTAACATAACACGACAGTGACTCGTAGTGGTGCACTCCTGACATGACCAACCTGACATGATAGTGGCCCGTCGTGGCGTACTGCCGACAAGTACCCTGATATGATTTATCTTAATGCTGTTGCGACGGCTAATTAACTTGACTTGCCTTGACACCGTGGGTAGTTCTTTCTTGCTTGCTTGTTAAATCCACTTGTCCTGTCTTACATCATGTCTAAGATGGGACTCCTGAGTACCACGGTCAGGAGTACCTACTAAAATGGATTAAGGTTAATAACTAGAATAACACAGTAGTCATGAAGAGATGACACAGCTACAGGAAATCCCGTTACCTGGGCGCTCTTGGGATCTGTAGCCTGCCGTCGAGTAGGGCACATTTCCAGCACACCGTCGCGTATTGCACCCTCTAAGTCACCTAAGGGTACATTTGTCTCCCGGGCGATATACCCACCTGAATTTAACCCCTAATTTTCGACCTGAGTAACCTGGATGGTCTGCAGGACTTGTGGCTGTGGAACAATCTCACTGCATCTTGTTAGTAATTAGGCCTGTGATAATCCTAGTTAGTTAAAGTAGTAAGCCGTAGGATCTGCTTGGCCGTGATTGATTGAATGAGGTACACTTAGTCTAGCTATGTCTTGATCCCGTACAAGATTGTTTCTGTCTTGATTTTCTTACATTATTATCTTGCCGATAAATGGTGGGAAACCAAGCTCTGTTCAGATGAAGGGTTACAACCCCGGTCCTTGTTGGTTTACGGGTTGTAACCTGGCTATCGGAATAGTTCCATGGTTATCTCGTCGTATATCATCCTGACATGTTTTCGTAATTCTAGTTTTAATATTAGATTTTTGTGCTGATTGCTGGCTTTTGTTCTTATTTCGTGGCCCCCTTGTGGCACTTGCTCTTTCTGGGGTTGACCAGCTGGTTTTGTGTGGCTAAATTTCGGAGCAGCTCCCGAGGATCTACCAAGCTTCCAGCCCAATGGTGACAACTAGACGAAACCCGGGCCAAGAGTGGGTTTTCCTTTTTTTGTCTTGCCCACTTTATTGTAAAATATTCTTTTGAGGCGTTTAGCCGACGAGAACCTGTTAGCTCGATGCACTTTTACTTACTGTCTGCCTACGGGCTGTAACATGATTAACAAATCCTAGGGTTGATCGTGTATGAATAAACTCTTGCTAGTCCTAACATTTTGTAATGACTAGCTTCATGATCAGCTGAATATGTAATATTTGGGACGCCTTATTATTGTATATTTAATGATCATACATCTTGCGACTTTACTTACTTGCTGTGATTGAGACACTAGGCTTGTTCATGACCATAGGAGACTGTTGGCTTGTAGTAAACCCTTATATATCTAGACAGCCGTGACCGTATATCGAGGTGGTTTCCATTTCAATATACGTAGCTGGCTATGTCTGCCCCCGCTCTCCAGTATTCTGGTTCTGGGGCGTGACATGGTTTAAGTGGTGGCCCATACAGGTCTTGTAAATCAAGATATGTGGGGGTTTACCAGATAGATGTCTCAATCAGTACTCGTCCTTGATCTCTGTTCGTATCCTCTGAATCCCTGGATTTTTGCCCTGATCCTGTGCTTATATCATTGATCTGTCCTGGTCCTTTCCTTATTGTTTCCTGTGTCATTTTCTTCAGCGGCACTGTACCTGGTCCTACCGATCAACGAGGTGGAGCACGTCCCGTGGATCAGCAGCAACCCGGAGATCAAGCCCAGCATTCCGGGGTAGCCTCCAGAGTTGTGCCTACTAGAGGAGAGTCACTAGTTCAGCCCGTCCAGCCCGCAGAGCCAGATGATGGTACCTTAGTAGGCCTCATCAGAACCTTGATAGCTTCCTAGGATCGTCGAAGCGACACCCTGCACCAGACAGTTCAAGATGCTTTGACCCGAGGCGGACATCCAGGGAACCAGGCGGCCAACAGCTTCAAGCGATTGAACCCTCCTTTCTTTGACGGCAGCGAGGATGCGATTGCCGCGGATGCATGGCTTCAGGATACCGAGGTGATTCTGGAAGCAGCTAGGACACCCGAGAATGAGAAGGTGGCGGGTAGTATGCCTGCAGTTGTTGGATTTATCTCACAATTGGTGGACGACGCAAGCCATGGGATTAGTGGCACCTATTGCTTGGGCAGTGTTTAGGGAGAGATTCCAGACGAAGTACTTTGATGCTGTGGCTCGGTACGACCTGCAGACCAGATTTACCAACTTGAAGCAAGGAGGCAGATCAGTCGATAGTTATGCATCAGAGTTTTCTAGGCTCAGTAGGTTTGCCCCCACCTTGGTGGCGACCGAGTTTGATAGGGCCCAACGGTTCCAGTAGGGACTGCATTTGGAGATCTTATTGGCAGTTGAGCAGTTCGAGCACCAGACTTTTGATGCAGTCTTGAGAGCAGCTAGGAGGCATGAGTATACCTCCCAGAGGATCGTAGATAGGACCGGAGGTAGGAAGCGGTCCCACAGTCAGATGCACCAATCATCAGCTCCAGCCCCGGCAGCTAGGGGATTAACCATTGGAACTCCGAGGCGGGCGGCCTCAGTGACGTCGGTTCAGCATTCGACCCCGACGTACCCGCAGCAGCAGAAGCAGAAGCAGACTTCCGTGATGGGATGTTCTCATTGTGGGAAGCCAGGCCATATGGTGACAGATTGTCGTAGGGCGCAGGGATTGTGCCTGGCTTGTGGAGCAGCAGATCATAGGATTGAGGCTTGCCCGAATAGGGGTGGTTCATCAGCATCCAACCCTTCTAGCTCTTCGGTGAGAGGACCGACCCCAGCACCAGTTCAGCAGCAGCAGTATCAGTCTTCGAGGCCCTTGCCGCCTCAGTCTCAGGCATTCCAGCAACAACACCTTCAGCAGTATGCACAAGCCCAAGCTCAGACCCAGAATAGGCAGAGAGGTTTCCAGCAGAGGGGACCAGCAGCCAGAGGACAAGGTCAGGCCATGATGATAGCTATGGAAGAAGAAGTTGCACCAGGGGGTTGTGGCAGGTACTATTCTCGTCAACTCCTTTCCAGCTTCGGTTATTTGATTCTGGTGCATCGCATTCATGTCTGCACGATTCGCGACACGGATAGGATTGGAGCCCGAGTCATTATCAGTGAGGCTCAATATACTTACTGGTAATGGTCTTGTGGGAGTAGATCGAGTGTTTTCCTTGTGTCAGATCGTAGTTAGCGGTAGGGAGTTCCCCGCTAGATTCATAGAGTTTCCTATGGCAGACTATGATGTAGTCCTAGGCATGGATTGGTTGAGGAACCAGTATGCTAGGATAGACTGCCATATTGGCAGAGTTGTCTTTAGTATCCCCGGTGAGCCAGAGTTTTATTTTCTAGAGGCGCAGTGGAGCCGTCTTCCCCAGCATTGCGGATGGCAGTAGCAGCAGTGAAGTTACCCCGGATAGTTGAAGAGTTTCCAGATGTCTTCCCAGAGGAGCTTCCAGGGATGCCGCCAGAGCGGGAGATTGAGTTCACTATAGACTTGATTCCCGGGACAGCACCAGTATCAGAACGAGTCTACAGGATGGCGCCTTCAGAGTTGGAGATCTTGTACAAAATGATTGAAGAACTGAGGACCAAGGGATTCACGTGCAAGTGGATCGCCTTGGGGAGCCCCGATGCTTCTTATGAAAAAGAAGGATGGCACGTCCAGGCTATGTGTTGATTATCGTACCTTGAATTCGGTGACAATCAAGAACAGATACCCCCTTCGAGGATAGATGATTTGTTTGATCAGCTCAGAGGGGCTTCAGTGTTCTCGAAGATCGATTTGCGGTCGGGATACCACCAGATCAGAGTCAGAGAGCAGGATATCCCGAAGACAGCATTCAGATCGAGGTATGGACATTGGGAGTTCCTTGTTATGCCCTTTGGAGCGACCAATGCGTCGGTCGTATTCATGGACCTCATGAATCGCATTTTCATGCCTTACTTGGATCAATTTGTGATCGTGTTCCTAGATGACATCCTGGTCTACAGCAAGAGTGAAGCAGAGCATGAGCAGCATCTCAGAGTCATCCTCCAGACGCTTAGGGAGCATCAGTTGTACGCCAAGTTCAGTAAATACGAGTTCTGGCTCGATCGCATTTCGTACTTGGGTCACATCATTACCCGAGGAGGAGTAGAAGTGGATCCCAGAAGATTGTGGCTATCGAGTCATGGCCGGTACCCAGCTCAGTGGCAGAGGTTCGCAGCTTCCTTGGATTGGCCGGCTACTACCGGCGGTTCGTTTTAGATTTTGCAAGGATTTCAGCGCCGATGATCCAGTTGACCCGCAAGGATGTGCCATTTGTTTGGACAGCAGAGTGTCAGGAATCATTTGAGAAGTTGAAGCGAGGTTTGATAACGGCTCCCATTCTTACCCTTCCAGATGGGACCGGAGGATTCACAGTTTATTGCGACGCTTCAGGCAGAGGATTGGGGTGTATCTTGATGTAGCATGGGATGGTAATATCTTATGCGTCACGTCAACTTCGTGATCATGAGAAGAATTATCCGACCCATGACTTGGAATTGGCGACGGTAGTGTTTGCTTTGAAGTTGTGGAGACACTACTTGTACGGAGATAGAGTGGAGATCTTTACTGATCATAAGAGCCTGAAGTATGTTTTCACCCAGAAGGACCTTAATATGCGGCAGAGAAGATGGCTCGAGCTACTGGTGGATTATGATGTGGATTTGCAGTATCATCCCCAGAAGGCCAACGTTGTAGCAGATGCATTGAGCAGGAGAGCCGGAGTTTATTTCCTGACGGCGCGACCAGAATTATTAGCAGATCTTCAGAAGATAGAAATTGAAGTGGTTCTTCCAACCAGCGTAGCATTGATGGCTAGTCTACAGGTTCAGTCCAGCATAGTTAAGAGAATCCGGGTGGCGCAGTCAACAGATTCCAAGATCCAGCGACTCAGAGCAGAGTATGAAGCAGGAGAGGCCAGAGTTATGTATTCATGAGGATGGTACACTTCAGTATGGCACTCGTCTTTGTGTACCCAGTGGAGATATCAGACAGAAAGTCATGGCAGAAGCCCACAGTTCACAATATTATATCATCCGGGTGGTACGAAGATGTACCGTAATATTCGTCAGCATTTCTGGTGGAATGGTATGAAGAGGGAGATAGCCCGGTTTGTCTCTGTGTTTGGTTTGCCAACAGGTTAAAGCTGAACATCAGAGGCCCGCTGGACTTCTTTAACCCTTACCAATCCCAGAATGGAAATGGGAACATATAACTATGGATTTCGTGACCGGATTGCCCAGATCTCCGGCCGGCAGAGATGTTATTTGGGTAATTGTGGACAGGCTTACCAAGGTGGCACACTTTCTTCCATTCAGAGTTGGACAGTCGATGGCACAGTTAGCAGAGATGTATCTCAGGCAGATCATCAGGCTTCACGGTGTGCCAGTCAGCATCACCTCGGACAGGGATTCAAGATTCATATCACACTTTTGGCGCAGCTTGCAGAAGAGTTTGGGGACTCGCCTTCAGTTCAGCTCAGCTTATCACCCGCAGACGGATGGTCAATCAGAGCGCACAATCCAGACTCTTGAAGATATGTTGAGATCTTGTACCCTTGACTTCGGTGGTTCATGGAAGAATCATCTGCACCTGGTAGAATTTTCGTACAACAACAGTTATCAGGCCAGTATCCAGATGGCACCCTTCAAGGCTCTTTATGGCAGGAAGTGCAGATCCCCGCTAGCATGGGACGATGTCGGGGAGAGACAGATGCTCGAACCAGAATTGATTTCCCAGACGGTGGAGGTGGTCATGAAGGTCAGAGATCACCTCCTAGTTGCCCAGGACCGCCAGCGCCATTGGGCCGATGCTCATCGGCGTCCCTTAAAATTTGCTGTCGGCGACCATGTATTCCTTAGGATCTCGCCTAACCGCGCGTCATTCGCTTTGGCGTGCGGGGAAAGCTTAGTCCTAGGTATATAGGGCCGTTCGATATTTTAGAGCGAGTAGGAGATGTATCCTATCGTTTCGCTCTTCCGCCGTCGCTAAGTGAGGTACATGATGTATTCCATGTGTCCCAATTACGACGGTATATTCCGGACCCGAGCCACATCCTAGACCATTCGGAATTGGTTGTTGGTACCAACCTTTCGTATGAGGAGAGGCCCGTGTCTATATTGGACCGGAAGGAGAAGATACTCAAGAACAAGACTATTAAATTAGTCCGTGTTGCTTGGGGTCATCACTCTAGGTGAGTCAACATGGAAGCGTGAGGACGACATCCTATCGCGATATCCCTACCTGTTTGACTCGTGAGATATAATATCTTTCTTATGCCTTACGTTTTTCCCTTTCTTGCTTGTATTGTATGATTGTATGATTGAACTGCTTAGTGTAGCTTGCCTGTGCTTAGTATAGCTTGTCGTGGCAATCTCTAGCTCCTTGATTAAATTCCGAGGACGGAATTCTTTTAAGGTGGGTAGAGTTGTCACCCTTATTTCCCGTATTTCCCGTATTTTTCTCGTATTTCGTATTTTGCTCGTATTTGGATTTTGGCATATTTTTATTTTCTCAACTTGTAGGATTTCGATATTTCTTGTATTTGGGTTTTGGCATGGCTCGGTTTTAATTGGTTTGGGTTGGTCTGGTTTGGTTTGGTTTATGGGTATTGGTACACCATAGCCTATGCTCCACCCTCAACATACCACATCCCACCCTCTTTAAAACTCCACCAACATTTTCTTTCTCCTCATAACCACCATTTATTTCTTCTTCTTCTTCTCCCTCCACACAACTCTCCCAACCCTAGGCAAGTGCATCTTTCCACTACATGAGAACCCTCTTTTATTTGTCCATTTGCTAGATTAGGACATGGTGATCAACATTAGTTTTGGCATTTTGTGATTTGGAGTCTCCATTGTTCTAGATCTAGGTTTTAGCTATTTTCGGATTTTGCATGGTTTGATCTATTTGAGTTGGGTTTTATGGGTTTTTGTTGTTTCCATGTGGAAGAGAATTCAATTTCACCCAAGATGGAACTTTGGAAATCCGGATTTGGAGTTCGGATGGCCAAGTTGTGTTGCTCTGAAGTTTTGGGTTCAACCATGGTGTTCTTGCTGTTTGGAGAAGACAGTGAGCAGTGTGCAGAGCTGTTTAGCTTACGCACACTGAGCTGCGCACGCTCTTTAGCGCTGCGTACGCAGACTTGGGTACGCTTCCTGTTGGAAGCGTGTCTCCTGCGTGTGTGACTTTTCACGTACGCAGCTTCCTTGAGCGTGCGTGACTTTTCACGTACGCAGCTTCCTTGAGCGTGCGTGACTTTTCACGTATGCAGCTTCCTTGAGCGTGCGTGACTTTTCACGTACGCAGCTTCCTTGAGCGTGCGTGACTTTTTGCGTGCGCAGCTTCCTTGTGCGTGCGTGACTTTTCACATACGCAGCTTCCTTGAGCGTGCGTGACTTTTCATGTACGCAGCTTCCCTCCGTGCGTGACTTTTGTGCGTACGCTGCTTCCCTGACCCCTTGCTTAATCCACTGGCTCTTAGAATTTTGCTTTTATTTTTTTAAGCCTGGCTCTTCTATAACCCTATTTTGATATTTTATTAGATATTTTATGCCCATTTTATATCCTTACGCCTTTTGTCATGAACTTGATTTTACTTAATATGTTTGGAATGACTATTGTACACGGCTTGGTATGACAAGGAACTAACATAACACGACAGTGACTCGTAGTGGTGCACTCCTGACATGACCAACCTGACATGATAGTGGCCCGTCGTGGCGCACTCCCGACAAGTACCCTGACATGATTTATCCTAATGCTGTTGCGACGGCTAATTAACTTGACTTGCCTTGACACCGTGGGTAGTTCTTTCTTGCTTGCTTGTTAAATCTACTTGTCCTGTCTTGCATCATGTCTAAGATGGGACTCCTGAGTACCACAGTCAGGAGTACCTACTAAAATGGATTAAGGTTAATAACTAGAATAACACAGTAGTCATGAAGAGATGACACAGCTACAGGCAATCTCGTTACCTGGGCGCTCTTGGGATCTGTAGCCTGCCGTCGAGTAGGGCACATTTCCAGCACACCGTCGCGTGTTGCACCCTCTAAGTCACCTAAGGGTACATTTGTCTCCCGGGCGATGTACCCACCTGAATTCAACCCCTAATTTTCGACCTGGGTAACCTGGATGGTCTGCAGGGCTTGTGGCTGTGGAACAATCTCACTGCATCTTGTTAGTAATTAGGCCTGTGATAACCCTAGTTAGTTAAAGTAGTAAGCCGTAGGATCTGCTTGGCCGTGATTGATTGAATGATGTACACTTAGTCTAGCTATGTCTTGATCCCGTACAAGATTATTTCCTGTCTTGATTTTCTTACATTATTATCTTGCCGATAAATGGTGGGAAACCAAGCTCTGTTCAGATGAAGGGTTACAACCCCGTCCTTGTTTGGTTTACGGGTTGTAACCTGGCTATCGGAATAGTTCCATGGTTATCTCGCCGTATATCATCCTGACATGTTTTCGTAATTCTAGTTTTAATATTAGATTTTTGTGCTGATTGCTGGCTTTTGTTCTTATTTCGTGGCCCCCTTGTGGCACTTGCTCTTTCTGGGGTTGACCCAGCTGGTTTGTGTGGCCAAATTTCGGAGCAGCTCCCGAGGATCTACCAAGCTTCCAGCCCAATGGTGACAACTAGACGAAACCCGGGCCAAGAGTGGGTTTTCCTTTTTTGTCTTGCCCACTTTATTGTAAAATTATTCTTTTGAGGCGTTTAGCCGACGAGAACCTGTTAGCTCGATGCACTTTTACTTACTGTCTGCCTACGGGCTGTAACATGATTAACAAATCCTAGGGTTGATCGTGTATGACTAAACTCTTGCTAGTCCTAACATTTTGTAATGACTAGCTTCATGATCAGCTGAATATGTAATATTTGGGACGCCTTATTATTGTATATTTAATGATCATACATCTTGCGACTTTACTTACTTGCTGTGATTGAGACACTAGGCTTGTTCATGACCATAGAAGACTGTTGGCTTGTAGTAAACCCTCATATATCTAGACAGCCGTGACCGTATATCGAGGTGGTTTCCATTTCAATATACGTAGCTGGCTATGTCTGCCCCCATTCTCCAGTATTCTGGTTCTGGGGCGTGACAATGGCTCTCTCACTGCTACTATAGAGAAGACAAGGGCTGCTCGAGATAAAACCAGGCCGAACGTACTGAAGGACCTTCGTGATCTGTCTAATCGATATGATCAATTGAGCCGTGAGGGCGAAGATGTCATAGCTCGAGAAGCGGCTGCCTCCCGTGGGATCATCGAGACGCGAGAGCAGATCCTTGAGCTTCAGAGGAAGCTAACTTTCTTGGAGTCTGAACTTGAGACTGCCCGTATTGATAAGAGCTGACTATTCAGGAGGCTGACAGAGTCAATCGAGCTTCGACTGACTTGGAAGTTGCCCTGAAGAAGTTGGAGGATGACTGGCAGGAGCTCATAGACTTGGATAATGAAGAGCGGTTATCCCGGGAGGTTGAGCGTCGAGTTAAACAGCGACTCGACCAGGAGGCCACCTTAGTGACGAATCTTTTGGAGTTATGTAATGCTGAGCTATAGTCGGCCCTTTTTCTTGTTTGTTCTTGTTTTCTTTTTGAAAGGGACATGGTCCCAAAAGATATAATACTTTTTTCTTCCTTCAAATAGAGAGTACTTTCCATTTTACCCTTCATTTGTATTGCTTGTTGTACCTGTGATATTGTGGTGATATTTCCCCGTCTTGGGGACTTTTTTGTGGACCTGTTACCCATGGCATACCTTGGTTTTAGGTACGGATAACAAGTTTGGTCAGGATATCCGAAACAGCCATGGCAAAGTGGTCATAGGTGCTCTCGGTATTGGGAAAAAGAATGTCGTAGAGCAGCTGGGCTCCCGGGGCATAATGAGATGGTGGATTTATGCTAAGAAACATAGCAGAGGATATTTGTGGGCCTATTATCCTTGGCGTACCCTGGTTTAGGATACGGATAATAGGATGAAAGAAAAGCAACATATTTGCTCAGAGGTTATGAGGACATGGCAAGCATGAGGGTTTTATCGTGGAATCTTCCTGCTCAGAGGTGATGAGGACATGGCAGGAGTGACTTGTCGGAGGATATTTATGGTCAACAGAGGACATTTGTGGTCAACAGAGGATATTTGTGGTCAACAGAGGACATTTGTGGTCAACAGAGGACATTTGTGGACCTATTATCCTTGTCGTACTCCGGTTGTGGGTACAGATAATAGGTTGAAAGGGAACCGACATACTTACTCAGAGGTAATAAGGATATGGCAAGTATGAAGGTTTCTTTTACGGAGCCTTCCCACTCAGAGGTAATGAGGATATGGTAGGAGTGGGCTCAATGAAGAGGGGGTACATAAAACAACTAAGAGGTAATGAGGACATGGAAGTTCTATGTAGGGGGTGATTTGTTTTTGGCGGAAATGAAACGACTCAGAGGTAATGAGGACATGGCCGTTTTGGAAATTTGTGGATCGCTTACCCTTTTTTGTGCACAGTAGAGTGCGGGTATTGGATCATGGGGGAGGATCTCCTCCAGGAAGAAAGTTCAGAGATATGATCATACATGACTTTCTATCTGAGAGAGTGAGTGACCGGGTGTGAGTTCAGAGGCACCATCGGGTACATGACTCGATATTGTGAAAGCGTGAGTTCAGTGGCACCAGCGGGCACATGACTCGATAATCTGGAATGTTGAAAAATGAGTTCAGCGGCACCAGAGGGTACGTAACTTGAAAATTTAGAGAACTATGAGGGTAAGTTCAGCGGTACCAGCGGGTACGTAACTCGAAAATCTGGAGAATCATGAGGGTGAGTTCAGCGGTACCAGCGGGTATGTGACTCGAAAATTTAGAGAATTGTCGTCTAGACATAGTATTTCTTCAGGAACTTGCCGTTGACGGGCAACATGAGCAAGTCTCCGTTTTGCTTGGCGAAGCGGTAAGCACCGTTGGAGAATACGGCCTCGATGATAAATGGACCTTCCCATTTTGGCTGGAACTTGCCGGCGGTCTTGTGAGTCATGACCATCGGCCTACGGACTGCCAGAACAAGATCGCCCACTTGGAATGTCCTGATTTTGACCTTCTTGTTGAAGGCTCCAGAGATGCGTGCTTGATATAGCTCGATCCTTTGCTGAGCCACGAGGCATTTTTCATCTAAGGCCTCCAACTCTTGTAGTCGGCGTCGGTAGTTATCATCCGTCGTCAATTGATAAGTTAGGGCGACGCGGAGCGAGGGTATTTGAGTCTCTAATGGGAGAACCGCCTCACTCCCGTATACCAGGGAGAATGGTGTGTTTCCGGTAGCTGTTCGGACTATAGTACGATATGCCCATAAACATTCACCGAGCTTTTCGTTCCAGTCGCATTTGTTGGAAGAGACAAACTTCTTAAGAAGTTTGATGATTGTTTTGTTGAATGCCTCTGCCAACCCATTCGCTGCTGGGTTGTATGGTGTCGAAGCAATGTTCTGGATGCGATGTTTGTCGCAGAACCGATAAAAAGCGTGGCTTGCAAACTGCGGACCATTATCGTGGATGATCCTCCGGGGCAGTCCAAAGCGATAGATGACGTGATGCTTGAGGAAGCTGATCACGTTCGAAGTCTTTACTTCTGCGAGTGGTACAGCCTCTGCCCATTTGGAAAAGTAATCCGTGATCGCAAGTATGAAGCGATATCCCGGAAGGAAGGTGGAGTAATCGGATGTAGAAATTCGGATGGTTGGTGAATGAAGTCCGCGTGGACTTGGCAGGCTTTGCACCTTCTTGCATAGTCTATCGCATCTGCTACCATCGTGGGCCAGTAGTAACCCATTCGACGAAGACGGTCTTGCAATTTAGGACCAGGCTGGGCCCCGCAGACGCCGTCATGCGCTTCTCGTACGACCTCTTTGGCTTCTGCATTTGACAGGCACCGAAGCAATAATCCATCGTAGGACCGTCGATACAGCATTTTCGTCTCTGTATCGTAGAAGAATCTTGGAGAACGTCGTCTGATGGAGGTGGCTTCCTTCGGGTTCTCGGGCAGGATGTCGTAGACGACGAATTCAATGAATGGTTGTCTCTAATCTGGGACATTATCAATCGTCTGAGTGGAATAACTCGCCACGAATTGAACGTTGTTCTTGGGGCAGACCAGTTCGTGGCCTACTACGTCTATCGATTGATGAGTATGATTTGGCACTGCTAGGAAAGCGGCCAGACCTGCTAAGGCATCGGCTTCGATATTTCGGAGTCTGGGGACGTGTTCGATGAAGAACCCCTCGAACGACGAGATGATGTTGATTGCTATTTGGTGATAAGGAATCATGTCTTCGTGGCGAACTTCGTATGAGCCCCGGATTTGATTGACGATTAACTGAGAATCGTCGTATGATTTAAGATATTCTACCCCCAGCTCCCTTGCAAGTTGGAGGCCAATGACCACAGCGTTGTACTCGGCCACATTGTTAGAGCAGGGCTCCGTGAGGGAGTAAGCACGGTTGATCACCAATCCAGTAGTGGAAACCAGTACCACCCCAACTCTGACGACGATGTTGCCCTTAGGTCCAGTTCTCCAAGCGTCGTTGAAGAACATTCGCCATATATCATCGTGAGAGGTTGCATGCGAGTCAGCGACCTCATCTGGGATCTCTTCATATATCCTGGACGACTCCGAGCCCGGGTGGGCTGCCAAAAAGTCTGCCAGGGCTTGACCTTTGATCGCCTTTTGTGGGACGAAGATCATATGGTAGGGGGATAGCAATATTGCCCATGTAGCGAGACGAGCGCTGAGTGCCTCTGGTTTAGTCATGAGGACCCTGAGAGGGTTGACCCGTGAGATCACATGTATCGTTTGTCCGGTGACATAGTGCCGTGTCTTCTGAATGGCGAACACTAGGGCAAGGCATTCCTTCTCCACAGCAGTGTATCGGTGCTCTGGCCCAATCATCATTCGGCTGAGGTAATATATGGCCTGTTCATGGCCTGCATCGTTGTTTTGTGCTAGCATAGCTCCGAGGGAGTGCTCCA
Source organism: Iris pallida (assembly GCA_029216955.1). Lineage (NCBI taxonomy): Eukaryota > Viridiplantae > Streptophyta > Magnoliopsida > Asparagales > Iridaceae > Iris > Iris pallida. The sequence continues at coordinate 16,556 of JANAVB010036161.1, forward strand.
TTGCTCGTACGTAGATCAGGAATGGTTTTCCAGCAACCGGGGCCACCAGGACTGGAGGGTCGACAAATTCTTTGATGCTGTCGAAGGCCCACTGGCATTCTTCGTCCCATACGAACGAGACGTCTTTCTTCATGAGGTGGGTGAATGGCCGACATCGCTCGGAGAGGTTAGAAATGAACCTCCTGATGTATGCTAGCCTCCCTTGAAGGCCTCTGAGTTCGCGAAGATTTCTCGGGGGACCCATCTCCATAATTGCCTTTGTCTTCTCAGGGTCTACATGGATACCCTGGGCGGTGATGATAAAACCCAAGAACTTCCGCTGGATACGCCCAGGAAGGACTTCGTAGGGTTCATTTTTAAATTGTGCGCTCGCATCAGGTCGAATACCGTCCTCAGATCCTGCAGATGGTCTCCCTTACGGCGACTCTTGACGGCGATGTCATCAACATAGCACTCCACAGTCTTGCGTAAGTGGTCCCTGAAGATGATACTCATGACTCTTTGATATGTGGCGCCAGCATTCTTTAAACCGAAAGGCATGACTGTGTAGCAATAAGTGCCAATCGGTGTTCGGAATGATGTATGCTTTTCGTCGTCAGGAGACATCTTGATTTGGTTGTACCCCGAGAAGCCATCCATGAATGACATACATTCAAAGTCGCAGGTATTGTCAATCATGATGTCCGTGATAGGGACGGGGAATTCATCTTTGGGGCATGCCTCGTTCAGATTACGAAAGTCGATGTAGATTAAATCTTTCCATTCTTTTTGAGGACGGGTACTATGTTGGCGACCCAATCCGGATATTGTTCCTCACGAATGAAGCTGCTGGCTATCAGTTTGTTGACTTCGGTTTCGATCGCATCCATGATGCCTGGGCGGAAGCGTCGCTGTTGTTGCTTGACTGGCTTTGCGTCCGACCGAATGTTGAGCTTGTGAAGAGCAATATCGGAATTTAACCCCGGCATGTCTTCATAGCTCCATGCGAACACATCAATGTATTCTTTGACAAGTTCCAGCAGTGATTCTCGTTCTTCGTCTGTTAAACTTTTACTGACGAAGATTGGTTTTAGGGAAGATTCACTGCCGAGGTCAACCTGGATAACCTCATCTTCAGTAGGAGGTTCCCTCAGTTTGAACCGCTTTTCCTATTGCGTATCCAACTGCAGGGCCCACGGCTCTAGCTCAAGGATTTCGGGGATATCTTCGTCTTCTTCATAAGCGTCGGCGAATGCCATGTTGACTGACAAGACTTGTCTGAATACATCTCCGATGCTGGTATTAGAGTCAGAAGTTGGTGACCCGGTCGAATGTGAATGCCAGTCACATTCTTCATCTGAACTTTCAGGGGTCGTTGTAGGTGTTACATACCCAAATCCACATCGAGTCTTGCTAAAGTAGTCCCGTGGTTTGCCAGGGACCGGAGGCTTCAAAGGTAATCGTCGTCCAGTACCGTAGTTCAATCCCGGTGTCGTTTCCAGATCATACCCCTGTTTCTGCATGAGATATTTAGATTGGGGGCTATAAAGATACAGAGGTAGTCTCCCGGCATCCGATCCAAGGTCGACTTCTTCAATGGTGAAGGGATGCGGATCGTCCTTCCGGCCGAAGATGATTGGATGGTCCCCTCCCTCGATTATTCGGTAAGCGTCTTCTGCTGGAGTAAGCTGGATTGTGGTGTAGACATTTGTCACCTGTGTGTGTAGGTGAGTGCTTATACCGTGTTCCATAGCGTACATTGTACAAAGCTTTTTAAGCTCGAGGTAGTTCAAAAATAGCCCTTTATTGATAAAGTTAGGTATGTTTTCTAGGGAGATTATATCATCTGTGGAGGGAACATCAGTATGGGCAGCCACATACTTGGCTAGCTCCGGTTCCTCTTTGGCTACCCCCTGTGTGAATGAAGACTGAGAGGACGACCTGGAGAGCTTGATCGTCAGCGGTTCAGCTGATGGTGCTGAGCGTGGAGTTGTTGGCAGACTAGCGACCCCCAGTTTGGTACTCGATGTGGGGCGGGGAGTGGCTGGTTCGCTGGAAGTGTCAGACCTTGCATCGGGGTGACGACCCTTCTTGGGAAGGCGTATCGTCATCGGCTTGTCGGAGGGATTGAGCTTCTCCGTCTACGGCTGGCCGGTTCTCGGCAGCCTGATTGTTAGTGGCTCCGTTGTAGGTCTTGGCACTTGGCCAGACCTTGGCAGCCGGATTATCATCTGCTCTTCTTGTGCAGAGAGGCTGATTGCGTCCTTACGCAGAGTGGCGGTAAGGGGCGCAGACCTGCCCGATTTGCGAGCTTGGAGGTGGATCGCCAGAGGCTCTTCTGATCCTGTGGCTGTCTCGGTACTAGCTTGTACATCTCCTTCACCAAGATGCTTCTTCGATTTTTCGTACAGGCAGGAGTCTGAGTAGTAAGATTCGACCCTTTGAATGGATCGATATCAGCAAATTCCGTCCTCACGAAGCCGTATTTGTCGACATATTTGAAGCACTGGTGCAGCGTGGAAGGCACGATCATATAATCGTGTATCCATGGGCGCCCCAAGAGGATGTTGTAAGAAGTGTCTGCATCTATGACGTAGCAGGTGACTTCGGATTGGAGGTCGCCAATTTGACACTTCAGACGAATCTTTCCAATAGGGTAGCTCCTGCCCGAATTGAAACCTGATGGCGGTGCTTGTAGGCGTCAGACGATGCATTGGGATACGGATGATGTAGCAGACCCTTCGGGATAATGCTTATGATAGAGCCAGGATCAATGTGCATCCGATCCACCTTTACGTCGCCGATGTATCCAGTATAGTATAGTGGGCGATCGTGTAGAATAGTTTTGATGAGCATGTCCTGCAGAGTGAAGACGATGTTGGGCATTGCTCCCGTACAGGCGCTGTCTTGGAGATCTGCAGGTAGGTTTTCTCCCGTGAGGTTAACTTGAGCCAGGTATGCGTCGGTGTTTTGGAGTGCATCGCTCAAAGCCGCACGAACATTCTTGGAGAGTCTCAGGAGCTCGTATAATGACAACTTTGCCGGTGTGTTGGCCAATTGTGCCAAGATGTCAAAGTTGTAGGGCTTCTCCAATCCTTGGGCTGCCTCTTTTCGGAGGATTTGTCGAAGCGAGTCTCCCTCGGCCTAGGCTTGTCGGTCGTCGGAGGCTGAGCCGGTCCCGGAGCATCAGTTGTAGGGGGTTGATGATCTTCAGCTGGATTGTCAACCACAGGTTGGGATTGCGCCCCAGACCGCGTGACAACGGCTGTAGCTTCTTCGATGTCTGCCGAGATTGTGCGACAGGATCTGATTTTTCTATTCTTTTTCTTGCAGATATAAGACGATATGGGTCGAGTCACTTCTGATACCAAGTCTGGATGGATCCACATGACCTCCCCTCGTGATGTGGTGAGGGGCACTAGACCAGCAGCCTAATCTCGGGGAGGTGGAAGATTAGCAATCTCCATTGTCGCCAGAGGGATGGGAACCACCCTGTCTTGAGTCTCGTTAGAGGAAGCTGCTGAATTGTACGGACACCATATTGGCTGCCACGATTACCTCTTCGAAATCGATAGCCAGCGTTCGAATCGATGAGATTTTGGATGTACCGTTTTAGCTGTTAGCAGTCGTGTGTAGCATGGTGGACGTAGCGTTGATAATGGCAGTACTTTGGATTCTCCATCTCTGCCGGCCGTGGTTCTCGTCTTGGTGGAGGAAGCTGAATTCTGTCCCCTTGTATAAGCATGTCCAAGATGGGCTTGACGTGACCGTCTTCGAAGGAGTAAGTGATTTGCGGCCATTGTTTATCTGCCAGCTTTGGGTCAGGTTTCTGTGCCGTGTCGGCCACCATAGCCTGCTTGCCCCTATCGTCCCGATTGTTGGAGGGACTACCCCCATTGTCATTATTGGTGTTAGGACGCTTATCTTTGTTCTTTCCGTCCGAGATGTGCAATCCCAGCTGGCGAGCCTTCTTCAATCGTTCTTCGACGCTTGTGGCGCTGATGATGAACGTCTTCCAGTCCTTGAATTAACTTTCGCCCATCCAGAGACTGATTGTTGGAAGGAGTCTCTTTTGGCAAATTTCAATCAAGGAGGAATGGATTTCCAGAGGGCAACCTCATGGCGGTTTGGCAGAACCGCTCGATGTAGTTCCTTGTCAGCTCTTTCTTCCCTTAGACGACGTCATGAGGGTGGACATGGTGATGTCCTGCCCTACTTCGTAGAATCTCTCCAAGAATATGCGCTTGAAGCCGGCGAAGGAGTGGATGCAGTTGTCCGGCAGATTGCGATACCAGTCGAAGGCGACTCCTTCCAATGCCCCGATGAATAATCGTGTGAGAATGGCATCGTCATGGGGCAGATGGTCGGTGGTGACCTCGAAGTAAGTGATGTACCGACTTGCTGAGGTCTTGCCATCATAAGGATTGATATTGAACGGCTTATATCTTGGTGGGAATGGAACATCCATCCATGCAGCAGGGTATGGTTGCCGTATTCTGAGGTCTTGAGAGTTTTCTCGAGCGTGGAACATGGCTCGGAGCTCCTGGACCTCTCTTCTCGCTTCGCGTGCTTCGTCCACGGTGGTGGGGCCGTTGTTTCCGGAGATTGTTGCCCGGGTTCGGTGCAGCAGAGTTCGAGTCCGCATTAACCGCGGGACCGCACTTGTTTGGCCAGGCGTCCCTCCTTGGAGATTTGGAAGGGCCGCTTTGATTTTGTCTACAGACTTGACCAAGGCATGTAGTATGGCCTCTAGAGTGTCGATGCGTTGGCGATCACTGGAACCACCTTGGTTGCTGTCTGTATGAATACCGTCTTCACATGAGGAGAGATAGACGGAGTGGTGGAGGAAGCGCCCTCTGAATCGTATCCCTGTAGTGAGAAGTCATCGGGGTATGTGGGTATTCCCTTCTGACTCAGACCTGGAAGGAATAGTACCCCCGGTCTCCGAGTTTGCCTCGTCATGGGAGTTGTGGACGTCGGGGACGTCGAGGTTTGCTACATCCGATGGGAGAGTTGTCCTTCTGCTCGTCTTTTTGGAACATCGGATTACTGAGGAGGCTCGGAGGGGTGCTACCCCCAGCCCCAGCAACCCCCTGCATTATGGACGACGGATCTCCCACTGTAGTAGATTTGTCTTAGAGCGAGTACCTTAGAAAACTCCGGTGGTGGGCACCCGCTTAGATGATAGTCTTTTAGTCACAATGGTTGAGATCTTCGGGCTGGGAATATTCATCTTCTTCCCCCTTCCATCAGCGAGGACTTTCCGAGCAGAGTTACAGGATACGACGGGTAGTGCCTCGTCTTCTGAAGAGGGTTGTTGCAGTCTTTGAAAGACAGACTGCCGGTCTTCTTGCATCGTCGTACTGTTGCAGCAGCAGTTGGCGATGACTTGGGTGCAGTAACGTTCGTGGGAGGACTCTTTGCGCCCCGATACATCTTCTCTTTCCTTGCGTTTGTGGAGGATGGCCTCACGCAAGTCAGATGGGTCTGGACCGACCATGTTTGTTCCTGGGATTTTGGGAGACTTTTGTGAACCTCTTTGTCCGTCTGCCGGGGGCTGGACTCGAGTGGTTCTGTACAACTTCCCATCCGAGGCCCGTGTAGCAGTATGCGGAACGCTCGGATCGTCAGAGGTCGATCAGCGGGCCGAACTCGCCAGGCTCGTGCTGCTTTAGACTTCTTCGCTCTAGTGCGTAAGGGCACATAGTAGGAAGAGTCTGAGTGATACTGGAGAGAGTCAGACATATCTTCTTGGAGCACAAGAGATCAGGACCGTACGAGAGGCGGTCGAAGACAGAGCCGCGTGGAGTAGGCGTCATGCGGCTATCATCATTGGTCCGTATACGGCTGGCATACGTAGCCGCATAGGCTTTCTTCATGCGGCTGGGAGTCTCAGCCGCATGGGTCTTCTTTATGCGGCTGGATGATCTGGCCTCATGGATTTTCTTCATGCTGCTGGTAGATCTACCCGCATGAGCCTCCTGCATGTGGTTGGCAGATTTGGCCACAGGAGTGCTCGGCTTCTTCTTGAGGGCATAGAGTCGCTCTTTGTCCCTGTAAGTCCAGCATCGTAGTGCTTTTCTTTGCCGGTCTTGGGGACAGCAGAGTTCTCTACGGCTCAAAGTGGAGCCGCATGAGAATCGCCCTCGCCGTCTTGGATAGCAGAGAGTACCTGTCCAGAGCTTATGGGAGAGCAAATGATTTTGGCCTCCACTCGCAGCGAGCTTTCTTTGTGCGTGTTCGCTTCTGGATCGGACCAGCACTTCTTCAGAGAGCATCTCTTCAAACGCCTGTTGGTCGAAACGAACGACCATCTTCTGTTGCGTGGAGCCAAGCTTGGCTGTATCCGACTGCGTCACCAACTCCTCAGCCGTGGAGAAGTTTGTCCCCAGCAGAGTCGCCATCGTGTTTGCCATAAATATAAAAGAGCAGAACAATTATCAGAGGACTGGACTTTTACTTCACGTTACAAACTCGCTTGTACAAAGAAAGCCTAGGGACGAAAGCTAGGTACAGCAGTCTAAGTACAATTGTTTATTTTGGATTCTAGGGGGTGATAATAGAGGCTCCGAAAAGCAACGGCAGCTCGTCTTACTCCTTGGACGATCGGTATGCAGCCTTGGCTCCAGAAGATTGTTCGGCGTTGGAAGAAATGTTCCCTTTGCTCTCTTTCTGCTCTTCTCTCTAAGTACTCTGGTGCTCTCTTGATCTCGAAAGTGCTCCAATGTACGCCTCTTTTGTGTGTATATCTCTTTGCAAGGGAATGGCACCCTGCTATTTATAGGAATGGGGTTGATCATTAGGGTTGCAAATGATTGCTTCTTGGAGATGGCGACGGCCTGTGGATTGGTCAATCTAGGCCATTAGTTTTGATTGTGATGAATCTGGACCATTAAGTATAGATACCAAATCTCATCAGCAATTAATACTGATTGGAATAAATCTTCCTCATAATGATCTTCTGATGTATGCGAATAAATTTGATTTATTCTCCTGCCACGTGTCCCAGATTATTGAGATTTGACCTAATCTCTGATTGCAATAAATCTGAGAGATTGATCGGCTTAGGACACGTGTCCTAGGAGCCATTGGGGGGATCTGAACCGCATGAAGATTGAGCGCATAAGATTGGGCCGCATAAGGTTCGGGCCATGTGTCAGGGCTGCTTGGGTAGTAGCTCCCTCCCTTCGAATCTTTGAACCGCATGGAGATGATCATTGCGAGCCGCATAGGGATGTATCCGCCTGGGCTGCATGGGAATGGTCTCTTGAACCGCACGGGGAGGCCTCCGCTTGAGCCGCATGAGACTGTTTTGGCCTGAGCCGCATGGAACGGCTTCATTCTGAACCGCATGGGAAGTCTTCGCTCGAGCCGCATATGATCGTCCCGTGTCAGGGCCACGTAACATTTTCTGTATTTCGGAGATTGTGTCAGAGATCTCCTTCACTTCCCTAGGGGTCTGTCATTATGACAGAGTCATAATTACCACTTTTGTGTCAGGACTGCCACCTTTTCAGAGTTGTCAGCCGTCACAACAATTAATACAGGAGGGAAGAATGTTTTCAAGCCATGTGTCTCCTGTTCTGAGCCGCATAGGACGTCTTGAGCCGCATAGCCCCTCGTGCCGCATGAATCTGTGAGCCGCATGGGCTTCCTGAGCGCATGGAGTTTCCTGGCCGCATGGAACCTTCTTTAATATTTTCCATGCTTCTACACAAGTCACCCCATGCGCGGATCCTAGGAGCATCCTGACTGATACCGTCCACCAAATCGATCTTTGAGCCATGAACACACGCCACATGTCATTTGACTCAGTTCTGCCTACGAATGGATGCTAACCATACAAGATCTCAGCAACAATCGAATCTCCACAACTGCCATATGTCAGCTCACTGCAGCCTAACAGTGTAGTTCAAAAAAGACTCAGCTTCAACTCAGTGCGCATATCCATATGCCCCACAACATCAGCCACGTGGCATTCCTACATACATACGTATCCTACATATACGTACATGAGCAGACCAGTCTGCTGCCTATAAATAGAAGATCATTCCTTTATCCACGGACGGAGACACAGACAGATAGATCATATTATCTACATATAGAGACGAGAAGAGACACGCAACGTCTACTTCTCCTCCAAACGCTCTGGCATCCAAAGCAGCCCAGACCTTCAAATAATTAAGATTATCGTCAGATCGTCAACGGAGTCAACGCATTACCACTCGCTCCACCAATACAGTTTCCAGATAAAAACAAAAGTATACTCCTAGGACTACGTCTAACTCCTACATTGTATACTATTTGTTTGTAATTAAAATACCAAAGTTTTATTCAACAAAACCTTGTCGCATTTTCGATGGCAAACAAGAATGCTGCTGGCGAATGGACTTGGCAGTAGATGCTACTGTTGGTGCATTGAGCTCCAAGAGTAGGATTTGTGGCTCTGACTTTTTCTCTCTTCAACACCTTCAAATGGTGGAGGGGGTGCTTTATTTATAGAGCTGTCTGGCACCCATGCGTACAGAGGAATGCTCATGTGCGCATGAGCACAGGCCGACCAAATCCTATGAAATTTGGATCCATCTGACACAACATCGTACAACACACTCTCTGACAGTGTCGTTTGCTCCATCATGCCGTATCCTGACAACGGGATCTGCTCGCACACTTCAATGCACATACGCCGCAGCATGCCACACGCTGACAGCGAAAACACCGTTGCGTCTTACTTCCATACACCTAGTGCCTAGCCTCATGGCGCGTGTATAAAGTGCACAATGACTAAGGAGAATAGACATAAAGTGCCTGTCCCGAATGTGACTGACGCATAGCGGTGCGCATGTGCCTGCACATAGCCTGCGCATAGTCGCACGTATACCCGGCCCATGGTCGAACGTATTCCCGTGCATACGCTCCGAGCATGCACTCGAGCAAGCAACAACGTAAGCAACTCACGCATGAAAAGAGCGTACGAGCGCCATGCGTCGATGCCGATGTGTTAAGTACAAAGTGTGCCATCAAAGTGCCACTTGCGCCCTTCGCTCGAGCTTGAGCCCAAGTTCGATCCGAGTCCGAGTTGCTAAGTCGCTACGAGGCTTACCTCCTTCGGTTTCCAAAGTGAATGACAAAACACAGGTTTGTTCTTTGTGAATTAAACTTATCCCTTTAGAAAATCAACCTATATGTGCCACCACACTCCATGTGCATACTCCAACAAAGCATAGCTATATATTGATGTATACATTTTGGTGGTTTTCCAATGTGGGACTAAAGTTCCCAAAGGAAAGTAGAAAATACCAACAATCCCCGACATATATCTCAATATATGGTGGATAGTTCGTCACAGTGACTACCGTCATGCATTAGGAGAGATGTTACTTCGACTTGAATCTTCCCGTATGGGTCAAATAACGGTATGATACAAGAATATACTATGCCTTGAATTCTACACCATACCTGTTATTCTTTCCACTTACATCATGACATCAGTTGTGCCTTCAGTCGCGCATTAAAGGCACTATGCTGACCTGGTCTCGGTGTATGTATCTTGGGTGTCTACAGGTTTACCCTCAAGAGATGGAGCACATCTCTATCCATACATTTAGGTGAGTTCCTTTTATGTAAAAAGTTTTTAGCATGAAGCCTTGTGCTTCTTTGCGGTGCTATGCCACTATGACATGGCACAAAGTCGAGGCACTACCTCTTGTGGTGTCATACTACTGTAGTATGTCACAGGTTTTGTAGTTATATACTACTCAGCATAAAGCCTTGCACTTCTATGCGGTGCTAAGCCGCTGTGACATGGCCTAAAGTCGAGGCTTTATATCTTTTACCTCATCGTGGTCCGACACCACTATAGCATGAGAACCCAGCCCCTTGTAGTACTGCCTACAACTCTCTATTTTTCACATTAGGCTGTCTGTCTATATGCGGTGCTACACTGCTATGATATGGCCCAAAGCCGAGGCTTACCATGTCAAGTACCTCATGGTGGTGTCACCCCAATGTAGCATGGACTACTACACTCCTTTGTAGTGCTGAGCTACCCATGCTTTCTGTCAAGCACGCTGGACAGCCATGATTTTCGAGAACTCATTAAGGCTAATAGCCATCCTTTCATAGGATATTCTATTACAAGAACTATTAGTAGACTACAGTGGAGGGATAGTATCCCAATAATATTCTAAAGGACTAACCACTGTACCTAATATTCTTCCAGTTAGTAGTCCTCCCTTGAACCAAAATCTAGATGCCTAGTAGATTTTTCTTTGACCTATTAGCATAAAACTTAATGGTAGGATTGTACAAATATAATATCAAATTTCTTTCAAGCTAATTTTTTACTGTATCATCGACCAACTAGCACTTGAGGCCCTTTGTGAACGGATCTTCCAGATTCTCCTAACTTCGAACATCAACCACTACAATGATGCCTCCTTTGATACGTCATTTAGTGCCATCTGCCGTAGCCGTACAGTCTCTTCTTGAATTGAGAGATCATTCGATGCTACTATTGCATATGCCTGGTTGTCGCAATATACCAGAAAGGTAGGGATCTGTGCACCAACCACCGGAAGATCAAACACGAGCTCCCGAAGCCATTCTTTATTTGCTGCAGCAAATAATACATAGAACTCAAACTCCATAGAAGAGTGAGAGACCATGGTCTGCTTCTTTAAATTCCACAATATAGTAGCATCTCCCATAGAGAAGAGAAATCCTCTTGTGGACCTCTCTCTCTTCTGAGCACCAACTGGCGTCATTGAAGCGTTCTATCACTGTTGGATAACCACTATAGAATAGTACAAACTTCTGAGTCCTCTTGAGATATCTTATCACCCTCTTTACAACTTTCCAATGATCAATACCTTGATTGCTCGTGAATCGACTCAGCATGCCTACAGTGAAAGCTTTGTCAGGCCTAGTGGAATTCGTAGCATACATCAAGCTCCCGATGACGCTCGAATACTCCAGCTGTCTGATACTTTTTCCTGAATTTGGCTTCATCTTCTGGTCGCACCTGTAGGAAGTATCAATCCCTGGAAGTTCCTGATATCCGTAGCGTGTGAGCATCTTTTCCATGTAGTGAGCTTGCGATAAAACAACCAAGCTTCCTCCCTAGGATGACATCGATTTCTTCCATGTCCCTAATACTGAACTTGGACGAGAGGAACTTCTTCGTCTTAGTGACACACGCTAGATCCACACTAAGGATCAACATGTCGTCTATGTACAGACAAACGATCACCACTCTGCCCTCAACAAACTAGGTGTCACTATAAGAAAAATGATTATTTACGGCGTACGAAACATGCCGTAAAAGATCTTTCACGGCGTACATTTTTGTGCCGTAAAAGGCCATGCCGTAAATGACCCAATTATTTACAACGCGCATCCGCGTGCTGTAAATGATCATCTCCATATTTTTATAACGTATTCGTACGTTGTAAATGACCCTCTCCATGTTTTTACAACGCGCTTTCGAACGTTGTAAATGACCATTGCCATTTTTTACAACACTCATTAGAACGCTATAGATGACCTTCTCAATTTTTTTACAACGTGCATTCGAACGTTGTAAATGATACTCTTCATCTTTTTACAACACATATTTGAATGTTGTAAATGACCGTTAGAAATGAAAAAAAAATATTTGTGGCCATATTGAGCCTAAAAATCAAATTTATTTTCTTAGACATTAATGATCATGTTACAATTCTTCAAGCACAATGAATATAACAGATATTTCTATATATATTTTATTCCCAATACATAGTCTACAATTATAATCCACTACCCTGTCTACAATCATACAACTCAAAATCAGGTTACAATTCTTCAAGCACAATAAATATAATAGATATTCTGATACTCTTTCCCCAAACATTATTTACAATTACACGCAACTCACTGTTCGGTAGAAATCAAAAAAGACCTTACCAATAGTTTATGGAAGAGTAAATTCATCGAACACGGCACAAGTATACCTCTCTTTGTCATAATAATACATACACATCTAGCTATGTATGTTTTTCTTCTGTTTCCTCCTCTTAGCCAAATTTGAATAAAGAAGCAAAGTATTAATTGTTACAATTAAGTTGACAACTAACAGTAACTAGCACATAAACAAAAATATGAATAAACTTTCATGAAGAAAATAAATCTGGACAAGTAAGCAACATATGTCAAGTCAAGCTAGCCTATCGGTCTTCTTCTCACTATGATGAGAGGTTAAACGATCAGTAAATGGACGATTCATGATGTATCGGAGATCATCGATCAGATATCATCTTGCAAGGGCGGCACGGAATGATTAGGGGGCTAGTTAAGAACATAATTAATTAAGCTCATGATGATGAAATGCTGGGTTAACTAATTAGTTATGTATGGGTACATGGAGTATTCGATGGAGTGGTCTTGGTGGCCCTCTGGACGTGTGCGACTGCTGCCACGAAGTCTGTCTCTGCCTTGCCATCGCTGCTGTACCGAGTTTCCATCTCGACACCACCAGTTCGAGGCACCACAAGTCCGGCTTCTTCTGCCACAACACAAAGCCTCCCATCTCCCCATGATCACTACCCTTGCCTATGACCTTCTTATAATTGCTGTTGTGGAGGGTTTGTAGGGGATCAGATGCAGGTGATAGTCGGGATCGGAGGAGAGTGGAGGCGGAGGGTTGCTGTTGATGTGGCTTCGCCTCCTCCCCCAATAACACCTTGCTCATGTGATGTTCCGCGTAAAGCGGCCATGCGACCACCGGTACTCGACGACAGCTACCTCGAGAGTCGAGTTCCATCATTTGTGGCTCACGAATGCGCCCATCTACCCGTACATCAGAACCGCATCCTACGGCACCCATGACTTCACCGCCATCCCCCGCCCTCGTATCTGCTCTAAGAAATCTTCACGAACGAGTGCTTCCAGTTTCGGCTCCATCTAGAACGGGTTAGCCAGGTCATTAGAGGGCTAAGCACCACCCAGAGGAACCTCTGCCCGCTCTGCTCCAACCCGTCGTCGTCGCGGTAGTCCACGCACAACTGCAACAGAAGGAAACGGTAGATGGAAGGTTTGGGTTGTAGAGGAAAATGGCAGAATGTTTGAGTTTTGGTGGGGGTGAGTTATTGAAATTTTTGGAATGGGTGGTTTTAGGAACGTTGGATTTGGCTGGAAATGGACGGAAGAGATTTGCTCTAGCGGGAGGACACGGATGGGGATCCGCTATTGGTGGTTTTGGCTAGTGTGATTGGCTGTTGCATTGGACATAAAAAAAATGAAAACATAGGTGAAAGTTTTGGACAGGAATATGAAAATTTGTGCGGGACTATGAAAACATAGTTTTGAAATTAAAAAAAACGTTGGAGGGAAACGAAAAATACATGTAAAATTTGTGCGAAAATCTAAACAAATTTAACTGGAGAAAATTTACGAGGGTAACTAAAAAATGGAAATGAAAATATAAAGCGGAAAAGAGGAAAATAAAATTTGAAATTTAAACTTTTTGTTTTATATAAAATTGGTATTTGTTAAATGTCGTCTTTTTATTAGATAACTGTTGTTATCAGCTTTTCTTTTTGCACAAATTTAGGGTAAAAATTTTATTTTTATCTTTATTTTATGTTATAAAATTTTATTTTTAAAAATTGGTATATTCCAGTAAATAATTTATCCACAAAATATATCATTTAAAAATATAATTTTTTTATACTATTTTTTCAATAATTATTATTTATTTATTTATTTATTATTTTGTTTTTTTTGGGTTTTTGTTGCTTTTTTCAATTTTTTGAAATAAATCCAACAATTTTTATTTTTCAATTTTAAGAATGATTTTTTTAAAAAAAGATTTATTTTGTTGTTTTCTTAGTTTTTATTCTTTTTTACTTTTTTATCATTTTTTTATCCGGAATATGAATGTTCAATTACAACAAGTAAAAATGCCTGCCATAGATGAGTGTTCAATTACAAAACGTATGTCGTAACTGAGTCTTCACTTATACAAGGCGGTAACTAAAAAAGAGGGAAATGAAAATATAAGAGGGAAACGAAAAGAGGGAAATGAAAAATTAAAATTTAAACTTTTTTATATAAAATTTATAGTTATTAAATGTTCATCGTTTTATTATATACCTGTTGTTATCATCTTTTCTTGGGCAAAAATTTAGGATGAAAATTTTATTTTTATATTTAATTTCTGTTATAAAAATTTATTTTAAAAGTTGGGTATAGTCGAATGAAAAATTTATCCACAAAATATAATCCTTACATCCTTTATAAATATTTTCTACATTATTTTTTTCCCAAATTTTTTTGTTTTTTCATTTTTTTTGAAAACAAAATCCAATAATTTTTCTTTTTTCATTTTTAAGAATGATTTTTGTTTTTTTTGTTTTAATTTTTTTAAAGATTTTTTTGTTGTTTTTATTATTTTTATTTTTTATTTTACTTGGGATATGAGTTTTCAATATGCAAAAATGCATGCTATAAATGAGTTTTCAATTACAACGCGCAAAATGCAGGTTGTAAATGTGTCTTCATTTACAACACGCAAAAATGCATGTTGTAAATGAGACTTCAATTACAACGCGCAAAAACGCATACCGTAAATGAGTCTTCAATCACAACATGCAAAAATGTATGACGTAAATGAGTCTTCACTTGCAACTCACAAAAATGCATGCCGTAAATAGGTCTTCAATTATAGTGCGAAAAAATACATGTCGTAAATGAGTCTTCAATTACGACGTGCATGTCAAACGCGCCGTAAAAATGACAAAAATCAACTCTTTTACGGCGCACATATTTGCACGCTGTAAAAGAGTGTCATTTACAACGCACAGCAACTGCACGTCGTAAATTGTGCGCCGTAAATGCTATATTTTCCTTTAGTGTGTAAACACACTTATCAGTCTCGATGACCCTGTAGCCGTTTGACCTGATGACTTTGTCAAACTTCTAATGCCATAGTTTGGGAGCTTACTTCAAACTATACATAGATTTTACCAACTTGCAGACTTTGTCTTCAAGACCCTTGACAACAAATCTTTCTGGCTATTGCATGTAAATCTCCTCTGTCAGTTCTCTATTTAGAAATGATGTCTTCACATCCATCTGTTGAATTATCATCTTATGTATAGCACCTAAGACAATCAATATTCTGATAGTAGTCATCCTTGCCACGGGAGCATACGTATCAAAGTAGTCAATTTCCTGCTTCTGAAAAAACCCCTTGGGTACTAGTCTGGCTTTGAACTTATCAACTATTCCTCAGCCCTTATCTTCTTCTTGAAAATCCATTTGCATTCGACGGTTGAGCTCCTTCAGGCAGTTTGACCAACTTTCATGTGTTATTGGAAGTTATGGAGTCAAATTCGTCATTGACTGCCTCCTTCTAGAAAATAGCATCCCTGGTCTTCATTGCCTCATCATAGGTAAGTGGATTAGCTTCCACATGTTAGGTAACAAACAAAATCCTTCGGCTTCCTCACTCGCTTTGCCCGCAGCTCAGCGATTTCAGGTTTAAATGTTGTCTCATATGCGACAACTTCTTCTTGGACTGCAACTTCCAGAAAAGTACCCATTTCTTCGAAATCAACAACGTTCTCCAAAATATCCGCGAGAACGATATTTTGTCCTTAGAAAACTTGTCTTCAAAGAACTCCATATTGCAAGATTCAATGATATTTTTTGTTTCAATATCAAAGAACCTTTGAGCATCACTCTTGTTAGCATAGCCCAAAAATATGGTCTTCATGGTCCTCGTTCCTAGGTTCTGTATCTTGAGAACTGGAAGCTTCACGTACGCCAAACACCCCCACACTCAAATGACATTCAAGTTTGGTCTGACCTTAAACCAGAGTTCATAAGGTGTAATGTCAGAAGTCGCACACGACACTCTATTCGGATATAAGTAGTCATAAGCGTTACCTCTCCTAGTAGCATTTCGGAAGACCCATAGCTAACAACAATTTATCATCTCTGTCAATGTCATGTTTTTCCTTTCTACATCTTTATTGGATTGGGGAGAATACGGAGCAGTCGTTTTATTGACAATTCCATGTTCTTTACAGAACGGTGCGAATTCCAAGGAACAATACTCTCTACCTCGATCACTTCTAAGTCTCTTGAGTTATTGACCGATTTGACGTTCAACTTCAACTTTGAAGTCCCTGAATTTTTTGAACGCTTCATCTTTGGATTTGAGAAGATATACGAACGCATATTTTGAGAAGTCGTCAATGAAAGTAATGAAATACTTCAACCCGACTTTTGTGGGGAATTCCTTGAAGTAATAGACATCTGAGTGTACCAACTGTAGAAGATCTGTACTCATGTTCCCTCTTATGAACGGCTTTCTGACGACTTTTGTTCGAGACATACTTCACATTTCTCTATCCCTTTACCCCCATATTTGGTGATAAGGCCTAGACTATACATCTTGTTAATTCTTTTACAATGCACATGTCCTAGTCTTTTATGCCATAACTCAAGAGCATAACCAGAAGTAGCAACTGCATTGATACTCTTAAAAGTTACAAGTTGCAGCTTAAAAATTCCTTCGATACAAAAAGGTTTGCCGAAGTAAGCACCTTTGTAGGATATCACCATCTGACAACATTGATGTCCATCCTCAAGCCCCGTCTTGCACAACAGACTCCCCGAGATCAGGTTCTTGGGAATCATCGACACGTGCTTCACGTTCTCCAGTGTGAGTGACTTTCCCGAAGTCAACTACGGCTCCACTATTCTGATCCTCTAACCGTCAGCTTGAGTCTTATTCACCATGGAGACCTTCTCATAAATAGGCTGATACTTGGTGAACTGTTCTTTCTTTGAATAGACGTGGCATAATGCCCCGGTGTCCACCCACCAGTCAGTGTCCACTCCATTCGAATCAACCTACACAATCATAGCAATCAGGTTAAGCTCACCTTTCTCTTTCGGCTTGGGCTTGGACCTACAGTCCTTCTTGTAGTGACCCTTCTTGCCACAGTTGTAGCATGTCACTTCAGACTTAGGCTTTGGTTTGAATAGAGTCAACTTAACCTTCAGCTAGTTAACATCCTTCTTCTTATTCTTGAAGGGAGCCTTTTACTTCCCCTTGTGATTACTAGACTGTACTATGTTAGCCTTAGCCAATTGCTTGGTCAAGGTGTCCACCTTTAGCTGACCTCTAGCATCATCTTCAATATGGATCGAGTGCAGAAGATTTTCGAGCTGGATCTCCATCTTCTTGCAGTACATATCAGTCTTGAAAGTGATCCAGCCTGGAGGAAGTTTGGTGACTATCATGCCCACCATGAACTTGTCTTTTTGCTTCATGCCCTCTTCCTCCAGCTTTATTTGCAGTTTCAAAAGTTCTTTGACTTACGGCAACATCGTCTTCCCAACTTCAAATTGCATACTAAAGAACTTCCCAACGAGATGGATTTTGGACTTCTTCTCGTCAGTTTTGTAGTGCTTCTCTTCCAAACATCTCTAGCTTTCTTCTTCTTGTTGTAGGACTCCGCCATAGAGTCGTCCATAACATTCAGAATGAACAACCTGCAGAGGTCGTTGTCTTTCTTCCACTTGGCGTGCTCGGTCGTAGCGATACCGATAGCAAGTTCACCTCCATCTCCAGGAATGATAGGTTCTGGATCAGTCAACACGTTGACAACATTAACAAGTTGAAGATTCAAGGAAATGTCCCTCTTCCAAATGTTGTAGTGTTCGCCGTCAAACTTCTCAAGTTTGTGAAAACTTGTATCTATAAGACTTGAACGGTTGGACTCCATTCTTTTTTTTGTGATCTTGCTTTGAGATTGTTAGTCCCGAAGAGAGATCTAAGAGTGGAGGGATCCAAACAAGGCATAGAGTCTACTTGCAAGACAAGAAGTCTGTACTCTAGCCGGCAACACGGGAGAGAGGCGTAGGGTCTACTTGTAAGACACAAAGTATGCACGCTAGCCAACTCAAGTAAAGAAATTAATGTTACAAATTGACTTAAAGAAAAATGCAAAATACAACAACAAAGAGGAAAATAGTATTCTTCGCTTTACGTTCGCAGACGCTACAATAAGAAAAACATGAAACACAAAAGGAAAACACAAAGAAAATCTTCTTACTGGGGTGAACAAGTCACCGGTGCTAAAAGCAAGATTCGTCCTATACTCGATCTGCCCCCAGGAACCAGCAAGTTCAAGTATGAACCTCTGGAACGCTCTTCGTCAACTTTGGAAAGACTTTAGAACTCAATTCGGGGAAAGAATGCTGCTGGCACATGGACTTGGCAGCGGGTGCTGCTGTTGGTGCATGGAGCTCCAAGAGTGGGATTTGTGGCTCTTTCTCTATCTTTAACACCTTCAAATGGTGGAAGGGGTGCTCTATTTATAGAGCTGGCTGGCACCCATGCATGTAGAGGATGCTCATGCACACATGAGAACATGCCAACCAAATCCTACAAAATTCACATCTGTAAGCGAACTAGCACACTGTGCTCTTACAGTGCTGCCTGCATCGTCCAAGCCATAAGCTGACAGCGGAATCTGCTCGTACGCTCCCAATTCACATACGACGTATCACGTCACATGCTGACAACGAAAACACCACTGCGTGTTGCACGCTGACAGCGCCGCTGCGTGCCGAAAGCAACCACGCCCATATACTTAGTACCTAGCCTCATGGCACGTGTACGCCAAAGCACAAGACCACTAAGGCACATGGTCACTAAGGTGCTTGGCCGTAAAGCGCTGGACACAAATGTTCTTGACGCATAGCGCTGTGCATGCGCCCGCACATAGTTCACGCATAGTCGCATGCATAGCCGGCTCATAGCCGTACATATGCCTGCATATACGTTCCGAGCAAGCAACTGCCAAAGCAACTCGCGCATGAAAAGAGCGCATGAGCACCATGCACCAATGCTGATGTGCTAAGCGCAATGTGCGCCACCAAAGCGTCACTTTGTGCCCTTCGCCCTTCGCTAGCCCGATTCCTATTTCTAGTCTGAGTCACTAAGCCCCTATGGATTCCAAAAGTGAATGACAAAAAAAATGTTTGTTCTTTGTGAATTAAACTTATCCCTCTAGGAAAATCAACCCACATGGGCCACCATACTCCATGTGCATACTGCAACACAAGCATAGCTATATATTGAGATATATACTTTGGTGGTTTTCTAATGTGGGACTAAAGTTTCCAAAGAAAAGTAAAAATACTAACAAGAAATAAAATACTCACCAGCTAAAAGCTGGATAACCTAACCAGGAGGGGAGTAGAGACAAGAGACAGTACTATTATGGAGTGCATTTATACTCTGCCAATTTATGGGAAACCTTGTTCCTCGACCTCCTCACATATAAAAACTCTGGAGGGTTGGATTAGATGTAGACACGGCTTCTTGAATAGAATGAATCAATACCCTTCGAATCACCTTCGATGGCAATACCCTTTGATGATATAAACTGCATAGCAAGAAGGATTCCGTAGATGGCATAAATTTCAACCTGTAACTGTAAGCTGCAGTCAAGCTTCCTTTAGAGTCCCTAGCAATAGTTGCTGCCACTATAGATGAGGGGAATGTGGCACCATCCACATTGATCTTGACGAGGGGGAGCTCCACCACACTTCTTGTTCGTCCCCCCTAGGTAAGCGTTATGGATAACATTAGCCTGGTTAACAACGCGTTGAGTACACAGATCTTCATGGCAAAAGATGCAAGCACCTCTAGCTTTCCAATGGCCCAAAGTAGAGATGTACCGATCTGGAAAGCTTCATGTGCTGTGTATCTTTTTAGAAGACCTCGAGTAGGGTGAAAATATTGTATTGGCTCTCCACCCACATACCCAGTAGGCTAAATGTTACAAAAAATTAATGCTCTCT
The DNA here is from genome assembly GCA_029216955.1 of Iris pallida. NCBI lineage: Eukaryota > Viridiplantae > Streptophyta > Magnoliopsida > Asparagales > Iridaceae > Iris > Iris pallida. The sequence goes on from JANAVB010036161.1 coordinate 36,398, forward strand.
TCTTGAAACTTGTAAATAAAAATAAATAAATATCAGCGTTACTGGCCTCTAGGGAAGTCATACAAAATGTACTACCCTAGGAGTTGATCTTAGGTCTATGTGCGAATGTTATGCCTCGATTCGATAAACCGTTCATCCTCGCATCGATTTATGCCGAATCGATCGTCCTCGCTGGATGTAATGCCGTATGAGTCTGGAGTTGCACTCGTACAAGGCAAGAACATTACATTTGATACATTCATTTGAAACATCAAATTGAAACTTCACAAATTTTAGATAATTGAAGACGCAGTATAGGAAGATAGAAATATGATTTTCATTGATAGCTTGCAACGAAGTGCAAGTCGTAATTACATTTGATATGCCGTTGCAACTATATTGATTGAAACAAAAGAAAATACTCGACAAACTGCCTGAACTAATACTTGTCCTTCCATACATTCACACCCTTTTATACATTGAAAGTTTTCAATGAATTGGCTTCAAAATACTTCAAAATAGAAGAGCTTCAAAATACCTCCCCAAACATCAGCTTTGGCCTAGCACCATGCACCCCCAGAGTTCTCATCTCCTGTAGGGTTGGGGAATTAGTACACTTGGGAAGTACTAGTGATTGAGATGAACCCACTCGTTTAAACCTACACTGATTATTAAGGTAGGAATGCATTCAAGTTTTCTTGCTATTTAGAACTAGATGAATTCAATTCATATCGATTTGTCTTCCTGAACAGTAAAAGAATACAGTAAAACATAGCAAATTCTCGTAATTCTTACCATTGTCGTGCTCATCCCTACATAAAATAGAGATAACACTTACAACCTGTATAAGACAATAGGTGAGCATTCTACTATCTTATATGTGGTCATTGGTGCTTTACGCACCACGAGGGACCTTTATATGGCATTACGATGTGCCCTTTCAGCCTGGGTTGCAAGCCCTACTGTAGGTCCCGCAATGCCTCGTACAGAACCACGAATTTATATTCCCCTTAGGTTGATTCGGTTTCGGTGCCTTGAATACCATCTCAAAGAAAGCCAAACTTGTGCACAAGTTGTCCATGACTATGCCAATGATTGAACAATTTAATAGATGAAACAAATGGTAAACAGTATTAAGAAGCATTATCATTTCGACTCATGCGAGAGTTTATTTCCTCAAAACGTACATTTTGATTTGGCGTCCCGTAGGTACCAAATTCCCCGAGGCACCATATGCCGCAACCAACGTTTCATTATATTTTATATTTTATGAAATAATCTATCACTTTTTTAGAACCTTAACTTTTTGCTTTTTGGTGTAAAAATTATATTTCCAGAGTAAATTACTCTAAATCGATACAGTTATCCCGAGTTCTTCATCTTAGTGATTTCACATGCATTTAACTTGCATCGTTGATTTGAATAAATTCGAGGCAACAAGAATTTCATTTGCGGGAAGGCGTAGAAAAGACGGGATCGAACCACCCACAAAGTATTCGATCGTGTCGAGAGTTGGAGCGCTTTGCAACGTTCAATCTTTAGTTACGTGAGTTCCTGCAATGGCTCGAACATTTTATCAGAATCCGTCTTTTAATCCTTCGTTTCAAAATTCTTAGAATGAATGAGAAATCGACGCGAAAATACATTTATCAAAACCAAGCAGCAAAAACTTCAAGAAACCGTACAGCAGCCCGGTCCCGTCGAAGGGACTCTTATATAGAGCTCACTTGCCGAGATGCAGTCTGCTGCATCTAGGAGTTATTCCAACAAAAGTCGTTCCATTAGATGGTTGATTCTCGTAACATTCGTCTAAATCAATTTATTTGATGATACAAAGTGATATCATTTACCAAGCTCAGTGACCGAGTCAGAATAACCATCTAAGTTCCCGATATATTCTGACTTGCCGCAAGCATATTACATAGTCTGTCGCCTATCGAGAACGGGACACTACATAATATACCAATAAGAAAAGTTTTGTCCCAAAATTTAAGAATAAGGGTCTGACCTTAAATTTGGCAAATAACGAAGGGTACTTCTCCTTCATCTCTTCCTCCATCTTCTATGTCGATTCCTTAACTGAATGGTTCCGCCAAAGCATGTGAACCAAGGACATCGACCGATCTTTTTCTTTACGGTCCAAAATTTGAATAGGATCCTCCAAGTAAGACAGTTCTGCACGTAGCTCCAACTGGTCGAAACTAACCACGTGACTTGGATCATGCACGTATTTTCAAAGTTGTGAAACATGGAAAACATCATCCACTTAAGCCAAGGCAGGAGGTAGTACGATCCGATAAGCAACAGTTGTAACTCGCTCGATGATCTCGGAAGGGCCTACAAATCTAGGACTCAATTTGACTTTAACACCGAACTGCATCACACCACACATGGGCATTACTTTCAAGAACACATGTTCCCCAACCAAAAATTCTAGCCGTCGCTGACGAAGATCTACGTAACTCTTTTATCGACTAGTAGGCGTAGATGTAGATGCTAATATAATCTATATATGGTAAGACAATATAGAATATTAATAATAGTATATTCTTATAGGTGATCTTGAAAGGAGTGACGAGGACACTGGAGTTGTCCAAGCCTACCCTCAAACAACAGTGACAGGATGTACCTTGTCATGGTTGCAGATTATTTCTTTTCTTTGTTGTTGTTCATTTTGATTAGCATTGCAAGACGTAGGGACGTCGATACTTAGTGTCCGTTTCGTAGGTGGGTACCGATGGCATGATGATGACACCGAGTATTGACATTAGGCATTGCGTGTATATTGACGTGTCCATTGACACGATTGACCACAGGACACCGATACATTCATAATGCAAGGTTTATATGACTATTCGTTGTATTGACCTCGTACTAGCATTCTATATTTTTCTATCATTATTGCTATTGTTATCGAGATGATTGTACATACTTGACATTGCTATATTCTAGACATGGGGTTGGGTTGAAGTTGACTACAGTATCAAACCTATCATCGCGTGGCCTGTTGTTTAGTGAACCTTTAGCTCTGTCACAAAGTAAAGGATTATAACTATCGAGATTGATTGTCCTTAGTCCCAAAATTGTCCTTGGTCCCAAAATACGGTACTGTGGACAATATCCTCTTGTGAGCCTTAGTGGAGAGGTGTGGTATTCTAGGAAAGTTTTTTACTTGCATAGTACATAAACCAAATATTGTAGATTTCCTTAGTTCATATTTACTTATCTGTACCTTGGCATGTATATTATGTACCTTGCTAGTCCCCTGAGGACCTGGCTATTTTCCAGGCTTAGATGAAGCTGAAGAATACCCTGAGGTTTATGGCATGGGAGATGGGACCAGAGACGTACCAGCATAGGAGGACGATATAGAGCCAGAGGATTTCTCGTGATCATGTTATTTCCATATTTTGACTTGCTATTTTTTTTCCTTTCATCAAACTTGTAGTTGATTATTACTTTGTTTCTTTTTTTGTGGTTTTGGCATGTCTTTTGTCCGCATATACATTATTACTTTTACTGCTAGATATTTGAGACATCATTATTCTTAGACTTGATATCTTTGTGGACTCTATGAATGAGATTATTGTCACGACCCGCACCCACTATGAGGGTACGAGTACGAACAGCGCTCAGCCTACGCCGCAGTGTCGGCGGTAGAACGCTGTCCTAGATTACTATCTAATCAACAACTCACGCAATTATATAATGTACTTGTCAAATCTCAACTCCGAACGGAGGACAAGTATAGATATAATGAAATCTCAGTCACAGTCTAAGCACGATAAGATAACACAGAAGTTTATAACTAAGACTAAACAACAACATCTATAAACTACTAAATAATAATATCACAAACAACTCAAATACAAACTCGTATCTCAGTTTTTACAATTCAAGTTCTAAAACATAAAAACTAAACCAAGTCTACTAGCTAGTCTCCCGATCACTCTTGAGTGTCGGGGCCAAAGGTAGCTAAGCCATCTCCTGCTCCAAGGCAAGTAGGGCAAATGTCCTCAGGACAAGCATCTGTAATATTTTCAACAGGTCCAGTCAGGACAGGAACGAGTATAATTCATCAAGAAATCCCAAGTAAATGACAGAGAACTATAAAGCAGTTATAGTTGTATTGATGAATATGACAGTTTGTACGAGTAATGATGTAGAGAGCAGTTAAGGTACAAGGAAAATAAGGTAACTAAACAAAAAGAGAAACATAGCAAAGAAGACTGTAAAATAAGATCTAGCTGAACTAGAGTAACATAATGAGTTCAGATGGTACAATATAAGTCGAGTGTAATCCCAATGTGAGTCTAATATAAGATGAGTCGAATGTGATTCTAATCATTGTTCTAATAAGGTGAATCGAATAAGGTGATACGAATAAGGTTATACGAATAAGGTGATACGAATAGTGATTCACATGATGTTCTAATAATGATTCAAATAAATTCTCCAAGTGTGTTTTAAAATACGTAGTTAGATATGTAAACGGCTAAGGGTAAATATGGCACATCACACACCTGGCCGGGTGTGGAAAGGCTATCGTTCGAATATTATTCACAGGGGGTGGTTTAAATAGTGGGAATGTTCACATGTCTAATCAAGTATTTCCCCGCCCATCATACAATGAATCCAAAATCCGACACATCAATCGAATAAAAGTCAAACCAACACATGAAGATACGAATAGGTGGTTCGAATAGTGATTCGTATGGTGATTCGAATAATAGAGGTAAGACGAGTAAGTATGTGTGTCGTATACATGGATTCAGAAATAGTAATATGTGTTTGGAACAGAGAATCACATACAGCTAACTAGAACTGAAGTACAGTAATTGACAAATAAATGAGAGAACTATCAGAGAATGTACTCGCCTGCTACTCTGAAAAGAGTAGTATAATATCAGATGTCTGCACCAGAGTCACAATGTCCTAAACAGAGAAATATAGGTTATAATATGATTAAGATAAGGAAAAATGAAGTCTACGATGCAACCTATATGAATTCTTTGCCAAACTAGGTCAAAGTCAACTCTAAGTCAAACCTGGTCAACTGTCTGGGTCAAACTTTTGGTACCTTGTCAACATTGGTCTTAAATAGTCTAGTCTATGGTATTTGGGCTATTCCCAAAATTCTAGGTCAATAATTAGGTAGAGTGTGGTTGCATGAAGACTACATCTATACTCTAGATTCAACCTATACATTTCCAACCACTCTACTCTAGCTTAGAACATAATACTTAACCTTTCCATTACCACATGTACATAAAGGTATAAGGTTGCTAGGGTTAAGTTAATAGGAGTGAACCAAGAAGACTGGACATGAGATTAAGGCTAAATCCAAGTTATCTGAACTAAGGTGGAGGTATAACCCAAGGTCCCACACCCATGTAGGGGTCTGGTCTGATATCCTAGGGACTAAATCACACTAATGCTAAACAGGTTAGGACTGATCCCCTATTACCTAAACTCGAGCCTTCAATGCTCTCATACATGTAAACCAAATCAGCACACCCTTAATGTCACTAAACTCCTTGAATCACATAAACCTTACCAAGCCCTGCACCCTCCTCTAACTCCTAATTTGTAAGCCAACCCTCTACTCTAGTAGTACACCAATTACTTATTCAAAAAAAGGACACACACACCCAATGTATGTGAAACTGAACACTACATAAACCTGCAGGGGGTCAAGAGGGTATGGAACATGACAGAAGTGTGTCAAATGTGTCTCAGTGTTAGGCATGTGTAACAGGTGAACCAATACGTTCTCAGAAAAATAAGTGAAGTGACAGTGTATTATGGGAACTTTGTTCTCAGGAATGTGGATATGATATGTGTACAGCACATGGCTCGACTGAAACTCATGCAGTCCGATATTCTAATTTTTAGGACAGTGCAATGAATGCAGTGTAGATATGTGGGCACTGTTGTGAATGAAGTACAATGAAGGATGCAAATGAGGGTATCAGGCAAATGCAGGACTAGCTTGAATGTGCAGTACCAATGCAATGGATTAAAAACAGGGCAAATCAAGGCTCGAATGAACAGTATTGTAATATGGACTGTTATCACTCAACATCTGAACGGATAAACAGGGGAAAAAACTGAATTATATATCCTGGTTCCTGTAAACAAGGAGTTTCAGTCTACATGGGTTCAATGCTCAGGTTCAAGGTGTACAACAAGTATGATGTCAAGTGTCCAGATAAGTTGGCAGTGTTGCAGGTCACTTATTAAAATACAGGGCAGCTCAATTGCAGTAAAAAAATAGATGTTTGCAGACATCCAAGCAAATGTTTAGGCAAATGCAGGACTATGTGTGTTGAAGTGCAATGTAGTAGTGAGTGAATGAATGAGTGTGTGAGTATATAGTGATATATGATTCCCAGGAAAACATGTGACAGTGTAGCAATTACCAGGTTTTCAATTTAAACCTACAATGCCAAAATCGAAGCCCATCATCTGCACCACCATGAATCCAAATTAACTAACTCAGATAATATAGGAATCAATATGAAATCTGGCAAAACCAATTCAGAAAAAAAACACAAAAAGAAATAGTAAACTGAAACCTAATAACTTAACATGTAATCTGGATACCAACTTGGGAAGTAATTGAAATCAAAACCAACCAAAAGTCTCTAAGGACAACCAGAACCCAACCTGGGAATTGAAAGGTAATACAAGAATCCTGATTTCAAATCACAAAGCCAAAAGAATACGGGCTGATACCTGAAGTATCAGACTGGAAATGACACAATACTAAATCAGAAATAAAAAGTTATAGTTCGAAACAAGGGGAATACCATGTAACCCAATCATGTCATCAGAACCTGATACCCGAGATAATCTATATGAACTAACTGAGATTTACATCTCAAATTCGAACCATGGTATCTTATTGACAATATCAGTGAATTAACAGATTCAACAACCCCAAATAAAACTCGGAGCAAAGCTAAAATAAACTCGAATCAAATCGAAGCAAGGCTCAAATCAATTCATTATAAAACCAAATCAAATACTTGAACAACTGAAACCCATTTGTATCAATTTTGAATCCTTAAAACCCACTATCGTGTATCAGGACACAATTCGCACTCACTATGCACAGTTCGCCGTGCAGCTCGAACCCTGAGTCCGACATGACACGGGGTGGCATGCCACTCGGGGGCTGGTATGTCAGACACGCCCCCCAAGCCTTACGCCAAGTGTCGTGTCCCCTAGTGTCACAGACTGTTCACACTGTCCCTCGAGTAGCAGGGCAGCGCACGAGCACTGTACGAACCCTCATGCTATGAGTCTCGCTGCTCGTGGGCACGACTCAGACACTGATGCACTCTCAGTCCTTCATGACCTCACTGAGCACATTAATAGCTACAAAACTGTACAAACACTTTTTGAAAATAATGGTTAAAAGCCCATTCAAGCATTTCAACAAACATATGAATACATAGACCGATACGTGTCCGATACGGACACCAAACGGACACGAAATCCTACTAAACTTAGGGGACAGCTAGGGTTGACCTAAATGAATGCAACCATGTAAAGAAATTGGGAAATGGAAGGGTTTTAATAGGTTTTACCTATTGAGAGCAAGTCTCAAGGAAAAGCCTTTAGAGAATCCCTCTTCCTTAAATTGTGTCTAAAAGAGCTCCACTCCTTGCAAGCAAGCCATTTTCAATCTCCCCTCTAGATTTAGATCCAAATGCAAGAGGTTGGGATCAATTTGGTGGAGAAATGGAGGAGTTAGACAATTTGGGGGAAGAAATTAGGGTTTCCTACAAAGGGATGTTCTAAAAGAGGCAAGTGGTCTTGAAGAGACACTTTATAGGCTGAAGTTAGGTCTTGTTTGGGCTGTTGTGGCTGCCTAAAATGAAGAGCTAGGGTTAGGGTTCTCATATTGGGCCTTGGGCCAAGTTTGCTAGCCCACAAGCTCAAGTCCTTAGCCTTTGGTCCAATGTAAAAATTCTCCTACTCTCTTCATGAAACATAGCCAACTTAAGTCAACCAAGACCAACTTAAGCTTGATTAGGGTCCCATGCCAAGTCGACTAAGTCACCAAGGTCAAGGTCAAAGTCTAGGACAGTTCCTTAAGTCACAGCTAGTCAAAAGAAATCAATAATCACCAGTGCAATAGATCATGAAATAATTCAAAGAGACCAAATGACCAAAATACCCCTAGGCTAAAAGTGATAATTAAATTATCCTAATGACATGGATAGGCTCTAGGTCATGCAGTCTCTACGGTTTTACTAGCTGCACACCACAATCACAAGTCACGACTTAAAACAGTTTTTAAATAGTTTAAAAATAATTAAAAATCACCAAAAATCATAATGTGAATTAAATATCACTAAATAATAATCATAATTACAAAATTTCAAAAATACCCTCATCTGGAAAACTGGGTGTTACAATCCTACCCACCTTATAAAAATTTTGTCCTCGAAATTAAGATGATCGCACCTTTCCTAGGTCAAACCCCCAATCAATCAAATTCGAAGCAATACAATCCTACTGGTCATGATTCCACAGTCTCGAACAGGGTAGCTACACTATCTAGCAAACACAAGCAATATCCTGGCAGGTACTAAAGGAAATTATACATGAAAGAAGAACAAGAAGGTCAAACCTGCTAATCCATCACCTGCAACGTCAGCCTCCTCGGCTTCCATCGCGAAAGCTCCACCCCTCTGGTGCTGAGCTACAGGTAGCCTAGCTCCCTCTCTCTGACCCGGTGCTCCGTTATATACGGTGCAGTAGGGCAATCCCTGACCTGATGAGCAGCGGATCCACAGAACAGACAAACCTTCCACCTCCTATAGCAAGTCTCCCAAACGTGCCCTGCCCTCTTGTAGTAAGCACAAGTCTGCACCGTGCGGTCCTGCCCTCTTGGTTGATGCTGTGCCTACTGTACTCTTATCGGTACCTGCATCCGCTAAATCTGTACATGAGGCCTCTTGGCCTGGCCTCCGCTGTTGCTGCCCCCAACTGGGTCTCGCCTCCTCTTGAGCCTAAGCTCAAGATCATCTTCAGCCAATAAGGCTTCCATCAAAATCTCCTCAAAAGTGTCATCCATGTTGCCCTTGGTCAAGGACTTGACTTCCTTGACCCTTCCGGAACCTCTGGGCCTTCACCGTCTCGCTCAAACCCTCTACGAATCTGCCGAGGCGGCCGAACTCCCCAGCGTACTCCTCTACTGACAGGCTCCCCTGAACTAAGCTCTCAAACTGCGACTCCAAGGCCCGAAGCACTGAATCTGGAAAGAACTTCTTCTTAAAGAAGCCCTTGAACTCCTCCCAGGTCTGTCCAGCTACCCCCACCCTGGGGTCTGACTGATACCAGGTGCGAGCAAGATCTCGCATCCGGCTAGCTGCTGCCTCTATCTGGAGATCTGCCGATATCCGGACCAGGCGAAAGATCTCCTCTATATGCTCGATCCACTCATCAGCATATAGAATCCCCTCCGTCCCCAGGAAGTCTCTGGGGCTCATCTTCTGGAACTGCTCTATCCCTGGTGTCCTCGGCTGCTGGATCACTGGTCGAGCTGCGACTGTCGTAAGGGCCAACTCCATGCTCCTGTCCTCTCGGGCCTGCTGCCGGTCCATAAACGCTGGAAGTAAGCGAACATCTGTACCGCATCCACCTGTCCTGTAGGGGCGGCTGCTGGAACTGCATCTCTGGAATGACTGGGTCCTGCCTCCGAGCTGATGGAGGCATACCCCCTGCTGCTGCTACTCAAGTCCCAATATGAGCATAGGTGGCAGGAGCTGCAGCCTCCTAACCCTGCTGATCTGGATGAGAGGTGGCAGTCTCCTCTACAGCAACTGCTGCACCAGAGCGATGTGATCGTGTCTCCACCATCCTGAAGACAGATCGAACAAGGAAGTCAATACTGAGCCGGAATCAATATAATCAAAGGAGGGCAGTTTATTTCAAAGAAGGCAAATCAGTACGATATGTAGATGGCATGATTTAAAGCAGAATTTTCCTAACTGTGATTGAGTACCTCTCCGTTTAAACCTATCTCTCAAATCCTATCGCAGGCTGTAGTGATACTCTAGTTCGAATACCACTACATAAACTCGACCTGCATGGGCCACCACTAAAAAACGACCCGCACCCACTGTGAGGGTACGAGTACGTAACAGCGCCCAGCCAATGCCGCAGTGTCGACGGTAGAACGCTGTCCTAGGTTACTATCTAATCAACAACTCACACAATTATATAATGTACTTGTCAAATCTCAACTTGGAACGGAGGACAAGTATAGATATAATTAAATCTTAATCACAATCTAAGCACGATAAGATAACACAGAAGTTTATAACTAAGACTAAATAACAACATCTATAAACTACTAAATAATAATATCACAAACAACTCAAATACAAACTCGTATCTCAGTTATTACAATTCAAGTTCTAAAACATAAAAACTAAACCAAGTCTACTAGCTAGTCTCCCGATCAATCTTGAGTGTCGAGGCCAAAGTTAACTAAGCCATCTCCTGCTCCAAGGCAAGTAGGGCAAATGTACTCAGGGCAAGCATCTGTAATATTTTTAACAGGTCCAGTCAGGACAGGAACGAGTATAATTTATCAAGAAATCCCAATGACAGAGAACTATAAAGCAGTTATAGACAGTTAGTTGTATTGATGAATATGGCAGTTTGTACGAGTAATAATGTAGAGAGCAGTTAAGGTACAAGGAAAGTAAGGTAACTAAACAAAAAGAGAAACATAGCAAAGAAGACTGTAAAATAAGATCTAGCTGAACTAGAGTAACATAATGAGTTCAGATGGTACAATAAAAGTCGAGTGTAATCCCAATGTGAGTCTAATATTAGATGAGTCGAATGTGATTCTAACCATTGTTCTAATAAGGTGAATCGAATAAGGTGATACGAATAAGGTGATACGAATAAGGTGATACGAATAGTGATTCACATGATGTTCTAATAATGATTCGAATAAATTCTCCAAGTATGTTTTAAAATACGTAGTTAGACATGTAAACGGCTAAGGGTAAATACAGCACATCACACACCTGGCCAGGTGTGGAATGGCTATCGTTCGAATATTATTCACAGGGAGTGGTTCGAATAGTGGGACACATGTCTAATCAAGTATTTCCTTGCCCATCTAATATAATAAATCCAAAATCCGACACATCAATCGAATAAAAGTCCAACCAACATATGAAGATATGAATAGGTGGTTTGAATGGTGATTCGTATGGTGATTCGAATAATAGAGGTAAGACGAGTAAGTATGTGTCGTATACATGGATTCAGAAATAACAAAACGTGTTTGTAACAGAGAATCACATACAGCTAACTAGAACTGAATTACAGTAATTGACAAATAAATGAGAGAACTATCAGAGAATGTACTCGCCTGCTACTCTGAAAAGAGTAGTATAATATCAGATATCTGCACCAGAGTCACAATGTCCTAAACAGAGAAATATAGGTTATAATATGATTAAGATAAGGAAAAATAAAGTCTACAATGCAATCTATATGAATTCTATGCCAAACTAGGTCAAAGTCAACTCTAAGTCAAACCTGGTCAACTGTCTGGGTCAAACTTTAGGTACCTTGTCAACATTAAATAGTCTAGTCTATGGTTTTTGGGACTATTCCCTAAATTCTAGGTCAATAATTAGGTAGAGTGTGGTTGCATGAAGACTACATCTATACTCTAGATTCAACCTATACATTTCCAACCACTCTACTCTAGCTTAGAACATAATACTTAACCTTCCCATTACCACATGTACATAAAGGTATAAGGTAGCTAGGGTTAAGTTAATAGGAGTGAACCAAGAAGACTGGACATGAGATTAAGGCTCAATCCAAGTTATCTGAACTAAGGTGGAGGTATAACCCAAGGTCCCACACCCATGTAGGGGTCTGGTCTGATATCCTAAGGACTGAATCACACTAATGCTAAACAGGTTAGGACTGATCCTCTATTACCTAAACTCGAGCCTTCAATGCTCTCATACATGTAAACCAAATCAGCACACCCTCAATGCCACTAATCTCCTTGAATCACACAAACCTTACCAAGCCCTGCACCCTCCTCTAACTCCTAATTTGTAAGCCAAGTAGTACACCAATTATTATAGCTACAATACTTATTCAAAAAAAGGACACAAACACCCAATGTATGTGAAACTGAACACTACATAAACCTATAGGGGGTCAAGAGGGTGTGGAACATGACAGAAGTGTGTCAAATGTGTCTCAGTGTTAGGCATGTGTGCGTGTGTAACAGGTGAACCAATACGTTCTCAGAAAAATAAGTGAAGTGACAGTGTATTATGGGAACTTTGTTCTCAGGAATGTGGATATGATATGTGTACAGCACATGGCTCGACTGAAACTCATGCAGTCAGATATTCTAATTTTCAGGACAGTGCAATGAATGCAGTAAAGATATGTGGGCACTGTTGTGAATGAAGTACAATGAAGGATGCAAATGAGGGTATCAGGCAAATGCAGGACTAGCTTGAATGTGCAGTACCAATGCAATGGATTAAAAACAGGGCAAATCAAGGCTCGAATGAACAGTATTGTAATATGGACTGTTATCACTCAACATCTGAAAAAACTGAATTATATGTCCAAAGTGGACTGGTTCCTGTAAACAAGGAGTTTCAGTCTAGATGGGTTCAATGCTCAGGTTCAAGGTGTACAACAAATGTGATGTCAAGTGTCCAGATAAGTTGGCAGTGTTGCAGGTCACTTATTAAAATACAGGGCAGCTCAATTGCAGTGAAAAAATAGATGTTTGCAGACATCCAAGCAAATGTTTAGGCAAATGCAGGACTATGTGTGTTAAAGTGCAATGTAGTAGTGAGTGAATGAATGAGTGTGTGAGTATATAGTGATATTTGATTCCCAGGAAAACATGTGACAGTGTAGCAATTACCAGGTTTTTAATTTAAACCTACAATGCCAAAATCGAAGCCCATCATCTGCACCACCATGAATCCAAAGCAACTAACTCAGATAATATAGGAATCAATATAAAATCTGGCAAAACTAATTCAGAAAAAACACACAAAAAGAAATTGTAAACAGAAGCCTAATAACTTAACATGAATCTGGATACCAACTTGGGAAGTAATTGGAAATCAAAACCATCTAAAAGTCACTAAGGACAACCAGAACCCAATCTGGGAATTGAAAGGTAATACAAGAATCCTGATTTCAAATCACAAAGCCAAAAGAATACGGGCTGATACCTGAAGTATCAAACTGGAAATGATACAATACTAAATCAGAAATAAAAAGTTATAGTTCGAAACAAGAGGAATACCATGTAACCCAATCATGTCATCAGAACCTAATACCCGAGATAATCCATATGAACTAACTGAGATTTATATCTCAAATTCGAACCATGGTATCTCATTGACAATATCAGAGAATTAACAGATTCAACAACCCCAAATAAAACTCGGAGCAAAGCTAAAATAAACTCGAATCAAATCGAAGCAAGGCTCAAATCAATTCGTTATAAAACCAAATCAAATACTTGAACAACTGAAACCCATTTGTATCAATTTTGAATCCTAAAAACCCACTATCGAGTATCAGGCCCAATTCGCACTCACTGTGCACAGTTCGAGCAACCCGTGCAGCTCGAACCCTGAGTCCGACATGACACGGGGTGGCATGCCACTCGGGGGCTGGCATGTCAGACATGCCCCCAAGCCTCACGCCAAGTGTCGTGTCCCCTAGTGTCACAGACTGTACACACTGTCCCTCGAGTAGCAGGGCAGCGCACGAGTACTGCACGAGCCCTCGTGCTATGAGTCTCGCTGCTCGTGGACACGACACAGACACTGATGCACTCTCATTCCTTCATGACCTCACTGAGCACATTAATGGCTACAAAACTGTACAAACACTTTTTGAAAATAATGGTTAAAAACCCATTCAAGTATTTCAACAAACACATGAATACATAGACCAATACGTGTCCGATACGGACACCAAACGGACACGAAATCATACTAAACTTGGGGGACAGCTAGGGTTGACCTAAATGAATGCAATCATGCAAAGAAATTGGGAAATGGAAGGGTTTTAATAGGTTTTACCTATTGAGAGCAAGTCTCAAGGAAAAGCCCCAATTTAGAGAATCCCTCTTCCTCAAATTGTGTCCAAAAGAGCTCCACTCCTTGCAAGCAAGCCTTTTTCAATCTCCTCTCCAGATTTAGATCCAAATGCAAGAGGTTGGGATCAATTTGGTGGAGAAATGGAGGAGTTAGACAATTTTGGGGAAGAAATTAGGGTTTCCTACAACGGAATGTTCTAAAAGAGGCAAGTGGTCTTGAAGAGACACTTATAGGCTGAAGTTAGGTCTTGTTTGGGCTGTTGTGGCTGTCTAAAATGAAGAGCTAGGGTTAAGGTTCTCATATTGGGCCTTGGGCCAAGTTTGCTAGCCCACAAGCTCAAGTCCTTAGCCTTTGGTCCAATGTAAAAATCCTCCTACTCTCTTCATGAAACATAGCCAACTTAAGTCAACCAAGACCAACTTAAGCTTGATTAGGGTCCCATGCCAAGTCGACTAAGTCACCAAGGTCAAGGTCAAAGTTCCTTAAGTCACAGCTAGTCAAAAGTCAAATCAATAATCACCAGTGCAATAGATCATGAAATAATTCAAAGAGGCCAAATAACCAAAATACCCCTAGGCTAAAAATGATAATTAAATCATCCTAATGACATGGATAGGCTCTAGGTCATGCAGTCTCTACGGTTTCACTAGCTGCACACCACAATCACAAGTCACGATTTAAAACAGTTTTTAAATAGTTTAAAAATAATTAAAAATCACCAAAAATCATAATGTAAATTAAATATCACTAAATAATAATCATAATTACAAAATTTCAAAAATATCCTCATCTGGAAAACTGGGTGTTACAATTATATATATATATATATATATATATATATATATATATATATATATATATATATATATATATATATACATGTGGACTACGTTATTTTCTGGGTTGTTATCATAATTTACAGTGTAAGTATTTTGCTAATGGACTTGTTGTGTGGTTTGGTCCATTGGTGAAGTGCGGCATGTATTCGTATTTCTCGTCCTATATATTTTGGGACTGGAGCGTTACATATTTTTATGGTGGCCCATGCAGGTCCTCTGATGAATCACTTCGGTTATGTTGCTGTACCGATGAGCCTGCAATTAGAATAAGAAAGACCCTTAGGATCACATCCACATGCTTAATACCTTCCTTGACTTTATTTCGAACTCTCACTTGACTGCTCGATTTGCATCTAGTTTGATTATGTTCTGCAGTAATCCTTATTCGTTCATGCTAATAAAAAAAATCTTTGTAGTGGGTATATATTCTCCTTACTATCACATCAGGAAATCAGGGGAACAAACACTAGAAGCCATAATTGCATGTTGAGTCTTCGTGAATTGTGCGAAGTCGTGGTGATACCTAGGATAGTCGTACTATTGCAAGCCTGTAACCGATTGAGGAATAGGACTTGAGGATACATCCACAACTTGTATTATAAACTTCTCTAATACTCTTTGTATGATTGCTTTCATGTTCTTTCTTAATATGATTGTTTTTGTGTTCTCCTACTCAAGATTTGACTAAACCCTTCCTTGTTGACTTCTTGAGAAATTCTTCTAGTTCCTTTCTACTAAGTTGTTGGAAAGTGTCTTATGGATTGGTCCAAGGAAAAGTTTGATAAATTATATTTATCTTTATAATACGGAATCGAAGTTTTTGCATCCAGGGAAATACTGGTGAGGCAGGACTTTAGATAATTGCATCATGGCTACATATGTTTCTTGAATTCTACTTGAACCATATCTTATGCATGTTAACCTCTTCTCCTGTACTTTCGAAAAAAGTTAAATTGGAAATATTTTATGGATTTGGACAAGATAAGCTTAAGAACCTGTATTATTTGTCATGGCAGATGTGCACTGCAGCCGTCCATCGTATTATGGAACAAGAAAGTTATTTGCAGCCAGATGCATACTAGCGTGGCAGTAACTTCATGTGACATAATCACAAAAATATATGGTTCTCGAGTCTTACAGACTACGTCCTATGCATCGTGTTTGGCCTCATACAATTTTTGTAAATAATTCGACAAACATTATTGCTTGGCTTGATCCTACCGTTGTTTGAAATTGGTATATAGGTTTGTTTGACCCGGTCTTAGGTTCCCGTTACCTTCTACTTATTAAATGACTAAAATAGGCAAACCTTATAGTTATATTATAGAACATAAGTAAGCTAGATTTTTGGCGTGATTGTGATGGTGGTAGCTAGAAACAGATAAGTTTCCTAGAGATGGATCCTAGTGATATTAGAGTCGAGTATAAGTGCCCGGATATCGGATGCGTAGAGCCTATTAAGAGAAATTGCTAGGAGTGAACTGACGGATATCATTGAATATGTTGATAATATACCTATGATAGAATGGTACGACTAGTCGTATTGGAATTCTTCTGTAGTTGTAACTCCCGAAATTTATTTTTTTAGCTTTCCTGAATTTTTCTATATTTTTCTTTTCTGGAAAGGTATCATTTTCTGAACCCTTATTGGAATAGTTCAATTTGATTTTCCTTGGTACTACTAATTGCAAAACCTTATCATTACTAGCTATTTAAATTCTGTTTATTGGTTAAAATTTCTAAATCTATTTTTGGTTGCTAATATTGTTTGCTTTGCTTGCCAAAGTTATTTATTACTGATTTATGTGTTATTAGAGATTATTAAATTTGTGATTAGTAACTGGCATTCTTGATTTAATTACTATTTGTTACTATCTTGTTACAATTGGCCAGAACACTTAGCCAACCCAAGACCAGTCATTTTCCTATATAGCACATGGGCTCGACCCATGTGGAAAAATAATTCGAAATCTGATGTCTCCCTCCATTTCTTTTCCCTCTCTCCAAGTTTCTAACAAACTTCCAACAATCCCACTAACTTTTCTAACTGATTTTCTTGCAAATTTGTAATAAAGTAATTTTAAGGGTCTTTTTTGTAAAATGATAGTTTTCACTTAGGGTCCGACTATTGACACCCCTCTAAGGACACCCCATTAAAAAAAAAAAAAAAAAAAAATTCCTTATTCCTATTCTACCCTCCCCTACTAAGCACACCCCATCCCTCCCTCTTCCTCCTCCTCCTCCTCCTCCTCCTCCTCCCCCCTGGCTCCTCCGACCCCCCCTCCTCCTCCTCCTCCCTGACTCCTCCTCCGAACCCCCCCATCCTCCTCCTCCTCCTCCCCGACTCCTCCTCCGAACCCCCCTCCTCCTCCTCCTCCTCCTCCTCCCCGACTCCTCCTCCGACCCCCCCCCTCCCCCGGACCCACCTCCTCCTCCTCCGACCCCCCCTCATCCCGACCCGCCTCCTCCTCCTCCTCCCCCTCTCCGATTCCCGACGACCGCGACCGAAACAAAAAAGTGAAAAAAAATTTGGGCGCAGTAGGTTCGACCTGTACTAGTCGAACGGACAAGGTCTGTTCGACCTGTATTGGTCGAACATGTCAAGACATGTTCGACCAATACTTGTCGAACAGACCTTTCTGTTCGACCAGTATTTGTCGAGCGCATCGCGATTTTTTTTTTGGGGTGTACTAAGAAAACGTTTGGGGGTATATTGGTCTTTTAACATGTTTTTTAATTTTTTTGGGGTGTCCTTAGAAATGGGTGGGGTGCCAATAGTCGGACCCTTTCACTTATTTAATACTCAATTCTTTTTCTCTTTATGTCTTCTTATTTCCCTCCTGATCGAGAAGGGGGGGAACAGAGCTCTTCACCCCTAAATTCTCTAACCCTAACTTCTGAAGAGCCCGGCGACGGCGCGGCGATGGGGCTCCTCCCTTCTCCGGAAGCGCACGGCCCTTCTCCGGCGGTGCGCGTCGCTGACAGCGACCAGGCTACCCTCCACCATGCAGCGGCGCTATTCCTCTCCGAGCGGTGGATCTCGGGTTTTCGCCGGTGTTCTCAGGCGGCGCTCATCCTTTGTTCGACGGCGGCGATCGGCATCAGCGAGTCTTCGTCCACGGCGAGGCAAGTTCGTCGGGCAACGATCAGTTCTTCGGCGGCGTACGGGCACTCTGATGATTACACGGACGAGGCGGCGAGCGGGTCTTCGACTACGCCACTTTTTCGGCGACGTTTCTTTTAGCGATCGATCCAATCCAGTAAGTCTCGATCGATGTTTCATGTTGTCCATGAATTTATGATCGATCGATCCGTTCATCGATCATCGGTTGATTTCTCTTTGTGGTGAATTCGTTGTAACCATTCTCTGTTGAGTATCGGTTGGATTGATCGGAGCTCACCGTTCCGATCCAAGCGATGACGGAACCGATTAGGGGAAAACGAAGGGGCTGTACTCGACTCCCTGAGGTTGTGATTCTACTCCAGAACGCGACCCTTGCATACATGTATTACTACTCTTTTCGATTGTTGTTAGTTATTTCGTATCTAGAATTGATGGAACTTTGGTCAGGTTTGGAATGCGGGGAGTCCGGGTAATTCGTGTTCAGTATTATTCGCGTCCTGAGTGGTTCGTGTCAATTGCTTCTACCAGCCCGGGATGGAGTCTAGTGTTGGAGTGTCGGACGCGAGCAAGAGGAAACCTTAGTTAAAACTGTTGCAATTTCAAAATATATTATGTATATTTCTCTTTGTAACTTAGTTGAACCTTCCTTCTGTTGGGTCGTATGTATGGGTTTTCCTGAGATTTGAAGTGTGTTTTGGTGTGGAGTCTGCTGTGTTGTGGAATAAAGAATATGGGTTTGGCATCATAAGTCGATTGTAATTTTGTAGTGAGCTAGAGAACATAGCTGGGTTGGATGTAGATTAGTAGAGTTTTGGGTTACCATTTAATGGTGACACTTTGCTAGTTTTGAGATTGAGTATTTGGGTTAGCTTGCTGGAATGTTTTGGTTGTTGATGAGAATACAACTAGGCTTGGGGTTATTTGGAACAACTCTATGTGCCTGTGGCATATGTTTGATTTTGAAGGTATATTTGGAATGTTGGATTCAAAAGTTTACTGAACTTTTCACTTTGATTTATCAGTAGATTGAACCCTTATAAATTTGACCTATGTATATTTGTAAGAGCTTGGCTACACCTTGAGTTCTCAGATGGGCGTTCTTCTCGGACTTTTGATTTAATGTTGTCCTATGACTTGTATTTGGTAGAAGGCTTGTGGGCTGGGTTTTGTGGGATTTCATTGAGTTGGATTTTTGTTGCAGAAGCATGGTGGTTAGCTGTATGAAATTTTAGGTGAGGATCAGGTGGCAGGGGGTAACGGACCTGGGTAGGGCTGGCGATGGGTAGGGTAGGGTAGGGTAAGGACAGGAAGAGGGCAGGATAGGGTAGGGTATTGACCTTTTTTTGATACCCTAGGGGAGTCATGAGGGTAGGGTAGGGTAGCCCTCTTCCAAAAAACCAATACCCATTACCCGTCCTTGCCCTTTACCCTCACAGGGTAGCTGAGGGTCAGGGTAGGGAGGGTAAGGGTATTACCCTTGCCATTTTATTTTTTTAACTTTGAAAATCAAATTTTTTGCTAGTAAACAGGGGGGGAATATTTTTTCTTTCCATTTCATTTTTTTTAGATTTTGACAGCATTCAAAAATTATAACAACTTAACAAGAAATAACAGGGAGAATATTTTTTTTAACTAAAGGTGCTGAACCCAGTTATATAGTAGAACCTGGGCTGCCTACATACCCAAGGAGGGGGCTAGACCTGACTCCTTAGGATCAAGCACCATGTAGTTCTCCTAATCCTAAGTACTAATTACAAAAAACTACAAGTAGTAGTAATACTATGGCAGTGGGACTACACAAATTACAAAGCGGATTGGGAGAAGGGTAGGGTCGAGGGTTTTAAAGGGTTAGGGTTAACGGGTAGTGGATAGGGTAGTGATTCAGGGTAGGGTAGGGTTCAGGGTAGGGTTACAGGGCAGAGGGTAGGGCGGGTACCCGGGTAATTGCACTAGGGTAACAGAATAAAACCCTTACCCTACCCTAATTCCAAGAGGGTAAGGGTAGGGCATGCCCTCGAAGGGTAGAGGGTACCCGTGGGCACCTGAGGGTACAGGGTACCCGACTAGGGTAGAGGGTATGAGGGCAAAATCGCCACCCCTAGACCTGGGTAGTTGGGCGAGGGAAATGGAGATGTGTTCTAGGCTGAAATATTTAGTTATCTCTATTTATTTAGTAACAAATTTCTAAAATATTATATAGTTTGCTGGTATAAATAAATGTGTTTAGTAGCATTATATTATATTTTCCATCCATAGTAATAAAATCTTATTGAATAATTTCAGATTGATATGATTAGTAAATTGTATAAATATTTTTTATAGCAAATGATTTTGTAAATGTTTTACCATATCTATATATTGCTAGTACTATTGATTAGAACACTATTTAGATAATATCGTATTAACAATAATTATGTAAAGAGTTTAGCTAGAAAGTATTTCCTAAACTTGAACAATTTTGCTAGTAATTATTTTGATTTAAGCTATATTATATTTTTCTATAAAAATTTGTTGCTTAGTTTTACCTATATTTAGTATTAGAAATAGCTAGTTAGCAGTTAATTTAGTATTATTCTAAGGGTAAAAATTAGTTAAGTTTATGATTAGCAGTAGATAAGTTAAATTAGTTAATGTCATTATTTAGTTCCTAACCCATTTGTACCTTAATTCTAGGGGAACATTTGAGACTCATTGGTTTGAAGAGCAAGGCAAGTACATCGACTCGATCTCTTTACTCTGTATTTTTTGTCTTGCTTCATGTTCTCACATTGACACGTTATACACATTGTTCATTGTTCACTGCTCATCGTTCATCGTTCATTGTTCATAGTTCATAGTTTATTGTTCTTACTTGTGCATTAGGGTGGGAAATGCTATAGATATGTGACCAATCCTATCTTA
Source organism: Iris pallida (assembly GCA_029216955.1). NCBI lineage: Eukaryota > Viridiplantae > Streptophyta > Magnoliopsida > Asparagales > Iridaceae > Iris > Iris pallida. The sequence goes on from JANAVB010036161.1 coordinate 57,388, forward strand.
GCTAGGCATTGACTAATAGCTTAGGTCTCACATCGTGCAAGTAGGACTCTAAGCCGTACATTATTCATTGTTCACTGTTCACTGTTCGCTGTTCATTGTTTACCCAGCCGGTCACATACTCTGATAGTTATTTCAAATATATGTTACACAGATAGTATAGTTCATTATTTCTGGATAAGGTACTATAGTTATCGTTATTTATGTACCACCGTTTCATATTCCTGTCTTGTACCATAGTTCATATTGTGATTCTTTTTCATGCATTTCAGTTTACATTGTTTAGAGCTTCTTGTCGGGGTTGTACTTTGTCTTTTCCTGACAGGATACGTTGCAGGTATCTTGAGGATATGGTACCACCTTGGTCAGAGCCCGGAGATGGTGTTCTATTTCAGGATGGACTTAGATTACAGAGTTATAGTTAGACTTTTTCCTAGATTTGTTTAGAGTTTATCATGTATTGTATTGAGAATTTCAGGATTGTATAATTTTATTCATGTTATCGATGTGTTCCGGATGATATTGTATAAGTAACTTGTGGATTGTGGTGATTTTGGAACGTGTATAGTAGCTGTAATATTTTATTTCTTGTATCTTGGAGTTTTTCCTTAGTATTGTATAGCTTACTTCGTCGTGTCCATTGACGAAGGCTGGGCGTGTCCGACTCGTATCCGATTATTCAGGAGCGGGTCGTGACATGTTTTTAGTGGTGGCCCATGCAGGTCTGTCCTAATGGCACTTAGGCTATAAAGTTCTATTGGGAACCTGTTAGACTAAGAAAACTCATCACAGCATAGGATCCGTGGGAAATGGTTATAGTTTTACTAAGACTGTTGTTATCTTATTGTTTAGGCCTAATCAATCTGATTTTCTATTTTTCAGAGTGGTTCAGACACGCAACGCCAAGGATATTGATTCCCCTGAGATTATCTATCTAATATATTTTACTAATATAAATTTTGATTTACAGTATTTGAGCTTTCATTAGAATTTCTCTTAATATCTAGAATTTCTAAAACCTTCCTTGTTGCCATTCGAGTCATTGTTTCTTATTTAAGATCTGTTATTGTAGCCTCATTGTCCTACTAAACTCCTCGTTTTTAAAGAACAGATAATTTTACTTTCCATCATGATCAGGACCTAGAACTCATTGAACTTTCATAAAACCCTTTGAAATGATATAGATAAAGTTGAGAGAGTATTCGATGATCTACTATGACGTGGCAGATGCGCACTGCAGTCATTTATCTGAATTATGAAGACCACGGGTTCATTGCAGCCAGCTGCGCACTGCCGAGGCATGAACTCTAAGTCAAAATAATTTCAGATATTCATAGGTCATCGAATATTATTGAAGCTGTCCTAAATCATAAATCTTGATCTCTTGAGTTATTTCAATAATATGGATAAAGTTGATAGAAATATTCGGTAAATTAATATTTTTTAAATCATTGAGCCAAAGGTTCATTGCAGCCAGATGTATACTACACTGGCGGGGCACAAACTCTAGGCAATGTATTTCGGATATATATGATTTCTGGATACTATTGAGACTACATCCATGTTATATACCATGCTTGATTTCTTATCACCATTGACGGCCTTACTAGAAATTATCCTGAATTGTTTTAATTCTTAGTTTTATTTGAATGTCGTAGTAGTGGATCCAATTTTCAGAAATCATTTTGCTACCCTAGGTTTTCTATACAAAATTCTTGATTTTCCTTGAATTTATTATGATCAGGATAACGAACATACCTATATGATTTTGATTTCTGGATGGTTTCGTCCAGAATATTTTTTTATAATTTTATGGCTGTCTTTTGGTGCCATTTCTACTATGTAAATTTTGATTTTCTCCTATTTAGAATTTATCATACTTGAATATATATTAAAAAAAGGATCATTTTAGAAAAAATTGGGATTTTATTAGTTATATTAATTCGGATCTTATGTTTAACCAATCATTTTCAAGTTTTCGTATTTTTTTATCATGCTTACTGCTATTTGAAATTTCGAGGACGCAATTTTTGTAAGGGGGGTAGATTTGTAACTCCCGAAATTCATTTTTTAGATTTCTTGAATTTTTTTTATATTTTTGTTTTCTGGAAAGGTATTATTTTCTAGAACCCTTGTTGGAATAATTCAATTTGATTTTCCCTGGTATTACTAATTGCAAAACCTTATCATTACTAGCTATTTAAATTCTGTTTATTGGTTAAAATTTCTAAATTATTTTTGGTTGCTAATATTGTTTGCTTTGCTTGCTAAAGTTATTTATTACTGATTTATGTGTTATTAGAGATTATTAAATTTATGATTAGTAACTGGCTTTCTTGATTTAATTACTATTTGTTACTATCTTGTTACAATTGGCCAGAACACTTAGCCAACCCAAGACCAGTCATTTTTCTACACAGCACATGGGCTCGACCCATGTGGAAAAATAATTCGAAATCTGATGTCTCCCTCATTTCTTTTCCCTCTCTCCAAGTTTCTAACAAACTTCCTACAATCCTACTAACTTTTCTAACTGATTTTCTTGCAAATTTGTAATAAAGTAATTTTAAGGGTCTTTTTTGTAAAATGACAGTTTTCACTTATTTCACACTCAATTCTTTTTCTCTCTCTGTCTTCTTATTTCCCTCCTGATCGAGAAGGGGGGAACGGAGCTCTTCACCCCCAAATTCCCTAACCCTAACTTCTGAAGAGTCTGGCGACGACGCGGCGGGGCTCCTCCCTTCTCCGGAAGCGCACGGCCCTTCTCCGGCGGTGCGTGCTGCTGACAGCGACCAGGCTGCCCTCCACCACGCAGCGGCGCTATTCCTCTCCGAGCGGTGGATTTCGGGTTTAGCCGACGTTCTCAGGCGGCGCTCATCCTTTTTTCGACGGCGGCGATCGACATCAGCGAGTCTTCGTCCACGGCAAGGCAAGTTCGTCGACGACGGTAACGATAAGTTCTTCGGCGGCGTGCGGACACTCTGATGATTACGCGGACGAGGCGGCGAGCGGGTCTTCGACTACGCGACTTTTTCGGCGACATTTCTTTTGGCGATCGATCCAACCCGGTAAGTCTCGATCGATGTTTTGTGTTGTCCTTGAATTTATGATCGATCGATCCGTTCATCGATCATCGGTTGATTTCTCTTTGTGGTGAATTCGTAGTAACCATTCTCTGTTGAGTATCGGTTGGATTGATCGGAGCTCAGCGTTCCGATCTAAGCGATGACGGAACCGATTGGGGGAAAACGAAGGGGCTACTCGACTCCCTGAGGTTGTGATTGTACTCCAGGACGCGACCCTTGCATACATGTATTACTACTCTTCTCGATTGTTGTTAGTTATTTCGTATCTTGAATTGATGGAACTTTGGTCAGGTTTGGAATGCGCGAGTCCGGGTAATTCGTGTTCTGTATTATTCGTGTCCTGAGTGGTTCGTGTCAAGTATTGCTTCTACCAGCGCGGGATGGAGTCTAGTGTTGGAGTGTCGGACGCGAGCAAGAGGAAACCTTAGTTAAAACTTTGCAATTTCAAAATATATGTATATTTCTCTTTGTAACTTAGTTGAACCTTCCTTCTACTGGGTCGTATGTATGGGTTTTCCTGAGATTTGAAGTATGTTTTGGAGTGGAGTCTGCTGTGTTGTGGAATGAAGAATATGGGTTTGGCATCATAAGTCGGTTGCAATTTTGCAATGAGCTAGAGAACATACCTGGGTTGGATGTAGATTAGTAGAGTTTTGGGTTACCATTTAATGGTGACACTTTGCTAGTTTTGAGCTTGACTATTTGGGTTAGCTTGCTGGAATGTTTTGGTTGTTGATGAGAATACAACTAGGCTTGGGGTTATTTGGAACAACTCTATGTGCCTGTGGCATACGTTTGATTTTGAAGGTATATTTGGACTGTTGGATTCAAAAGTTTACTGAACTTTTCACTTTCATTTATCAGTAGATTGAACCCTTATAAATTTGACCTGTGTATATCTGTAAGAGCTTGGCTATACCTTGAGTTCTCATATGGGTGTTCTTTTCGAACTTTTGATTTAATGTTGTCCTGTGACTTGTATTTGGTAGAAGGCTTGTGGGCTGGGTTTTGTGGGATTTCATTGAGTTGGATTTTTGTTGCAGAAGCATGGTTGTTAGATGTATGAAATTTTAGGTGAGGATCAGGTGGCAGGGGGCAACGGACCTGGGTAGTTGGGCGAGGGAAATGGAGATGTGTTCTAGGCTGAAATATTCAGTTATCTCTATTTATTTAGTAACAAATTTCTAAAATATTGTATAGTTTGCTGGTATAAATAAATGTGTTTAGTAGCATTATTATTATATTTGCATCCATAGTAATAAAATCTTATTGAATAATTTCAGATTGATATGATTAGTAAATTGTATAAATATTTTTTATAGTAAATGATTTAGTAAATGTTTTACCATATCTATATATTGCTATTACTATTTGATTAGAACACTATTTAGATAATATCGTATTAACAATAATTTTGTAAAGAGTTTAGCTAGAAAGTATTTCCTAAACTTGAACGATTTTGCTAGTAATTATTTTGATTTAAGCTATATTATATTTTTCTATAAAAATTTGTTGGTTAGTTTTACCTATATTTAGTATTAGAAATAGCTAGTTAGCAATTAATTTAGTATTATTCTAAGGGTGAAAATTAGTTAAGTTTATGATTAGCAGTAGATAAGTTAAAGTAGTTAATGTCATTATTTAGTTCCTAACCCATTTGTACCTTAATTCTAGGTGAACATTTGAGACTCATTGGTTTGAAGAGCAAGGCAAGTACCGACTCGATCTCTTTACTCTGTATTTTTTGTCTTGCTTCATGTTCTCATATTGACACGTTGTACACACGATTGCTCATTGTTCATTGTTCACCGTTCATCGTTCATCGTTCATTGTTCATTGTTCATAGTTCATTGTTCTTACTTGTGCATTGGGGTGGGAAAATACTACAGATATGTGACCAATCCTATCTTACCTAGGCATTGACTAATAGCTTAGGTCTCACATCGTGCACGTGACTCTAAGCCGTACCATTATTCATTATTCACTGTTCACTGTTCATTGTTTACCCAGCCGGTCACATACTCTGATAGTTGTTTCAAATGCATGTTACACAGATAGTATAGTTTATTATTTCTGGATCAGGTACTATAGTTCATCGTTATTCATGTACCACCGTTTCATATTCCTATCTTGTACCATAGTTCATATTGTGATTCTTTTTCATGCATTTCAGTTTATATTGTTTAGAGCTTCTTGTCGGAGTTGTACTTTGCTCTTTTCCTGATAGGATACGTTGCTGGTATCTTGAGGATATGGTGTCACGCCCCGATCCCGCTAGGGTCGTCCGTCTTGCTTGGATCCCTGCGGGATCGATCGTCCTCGCTAAGGCGTGATGCCGTGCAAGCCTAAGTTGCGCTTGCACAAGGCCATGTACCTGCACAAAAACAACTAGTCAAGCAAAACACACGCACGCACCCATTAGTCAAGCATAACACACGCACGCACCCATTGCAGAAAACCAAATGTTGGACACAGAGATTTGAAATGGAAATACTCATTTTATTCATAGCTTGAAAGGAATACAAGTACAAAGCTTTGCAACTCAGATTTGCCTTATAATTTGGCTACAAGATTCTCTTTGAAATACTCTTTTGAAATTAGCCACAATGCCCATACATGATATCCTTTATTACAAGCTGGAATTGAAAGACACCTTCAAAGGAAATGAAAACTGGAAACTTGCAATTGACTGAAAGTAAACTTCGAGGCGAATCCACGAGCTCTACTGGGCTAGACGAGCTTCGGTGCCTCACTTGAAATCCCCCTGTCTCCTTTTGCTTTCTGAAAAGGTTGCCCACAACGTGGGTCAGTACACATCATGTACTGGCGAGCGGCTTTTGGCCGAACTCGCAAATCTCTGCACTAAATCAATATGTTGAGCTAACATTTACTAGTGATCTTTCTACTTGTCTAGGTTCTTTTTAACAATTCATAAGAACATGACAGATAGAATATATCATAGCAACTTACCCTCGCCGGCAGTCATCCCTGCACAAAACCACTTTAGCACAATTTGCATAATGAGAAATTCATGATTCATTCTTGCAGATATTGAAGTTGTCATTCGGGTCATGCAGGTGGACTATTCTACATGTTGGTCCATGGGTTTTCCCCATGATTAGCCGCTGTGACTCTTTGGTTCAGCTCGTCGCTAAGGACACAGATATTCGGCTACACTTTTAACATGGGTCCTTGCACCCAGTGTGGCTCATAATCTCTCCTAGGCCGAGCGGTTCCAGGTGCCCCCAGATACCACCCGAGAGACAAATAATTCCTTGTATACAAGTTGTCCGAGACCAAATGCATGCTCTAGCCGTTCTATCAGATGAGACACACTTGGACTTATGCACAGGTATACGACACGTTTGATTCGTGCCTTCAGGTTTATCTCAACATGTACAAGTTCGTCTGTACATGTCTACATTTCAAGCATACTGATGACAAGCAGATGATCATTCTTATCGAGCAGATAGAGTGGCAACACATATTCTTGCATTTGATTCAATTCAATTATCTTCTCTTATCTTTTGTGGATGTGGTATCGTTGATCATTGGGACAAGGCAACAGAGTAGACTAGAGATCATTTTCTTAGGCGTACAGATCAATGTCTGTTCGGTTGAAGCAAACTCACCGAGATGAATCTTAGTAGAGAGAAGGAGGGACTTCACGCGCCGTTCACGAACAATTCACGCGGCCTACAATGGCACCAACAGTTGATTAGCATACTTCGTCTCTTTCTCTCAAGATTCGGAATGAATGCGAAATGCGATGAAAGCGAACAATGAAAACCAATCATCGAAAACCAACACGAAAACGCATTCATCAAAACCAAGCAGCAAAGAGAAAACATTCAGCAAAACTCTTGGATTCATTTCAATAGAAGCCAATCCATCAATTGGAAAGGTTCATTGCATTTCATCCGTGATCAATCGATACCGGCAAAGGTTTCACCAAATACTCAGTTCATGACTGAGTCAACAAGCCGTAGGTATTACATAGTGGACCGCAAGGAGCGGGGCACTACATAATAACCCACCAAGAAAAAGTTTTGTCCTCAAAACTTAAGAAACAAAACGCACCTCCACTATTGTTGCATTCTGGGTCAAGCAACGTGGAGAGATTGAAGACGCGTCCATTAATCCGCTGCGGCTGGTTCGGCAGATTGTCTCGAAGCGGCGGTGGGCCTGGCAGCTGCCCACGCTCTTCATTGTCATCTCTATTCCGACTTCTCTTCGGGCAATTTCGGATGGCGTGACCCTGTTGGCCACAACGAAAACAAGCGTGGTTTGCGGCACGACAGTCTTCCTTGGTGTGTCCATGCTTTCCACAGTGACTGCATACCAAACCTTTCGCAAAGCGACATTCTTCACTTGAATGTCCTCGTCGACCGCAGTAGGAACAGGTTGTCTCATTTCGTGGTTCCCCATCGGTCTTTTTCTCCCCGTCATGATTTCTCTTGGCGGGCTGATTCCGACTGTTCGGCACTTTGTTGGACGCTTTCCTCTGCTCGAACTGTTCCACCTGAAGCGCCGCTTCAAAGGCTTGAGAATAGGACTCGCATTCTCGATTCAGCACACTTAACTGGATGTCGTAATTCAGACCTTCCACGAATCGATTTATGCGAGTCTGTTCCGTGGGGAGCCAAGCAGCGGCAAAATTTGCCAACTTAGCAAATTCAGATTCATAGTCCTCCACGGACATATCCCCCTGTTTCAGTGTGATGAAGTCATCCTCCATCTTCTTGCTCATGGCTCGAGGCAGATATTGATCGAGAAACGCCTTCTTGAACAAGGCCCACGAGATCTTTCCATTCCTAGCCGTTGCGAGCAGCGCCGGCTTCTTCGCCTTCCACCAGTCCTTCGCCCGCAGCCGTAGGAGCATAACGGCACAGACTACCTTTTTGCTACTTGGAACTCCTATGAACGCGAACAGAGTCTCTATTTTATCAATCCAGTCCATCACCTTGTCGGGTGACGTCCTGCCTTGAAATTCTGGAGGTTTCGCGTCCAAGAAGTCCTTTGGCCTAAAGACAGTGTGCCTTTGCGCCGGCTGGGGCTCATCACCTTCTACGGGCTCGATCTCGGGCGTTCCCGTCTGTTCCGTCGCTGCAGTGGCATTTTGATTTGTCGCAAGCGCCGTGACAAGCTGGGTCAAGGCATCCAACTGCTTTTGTTGGGCAGCCGCTCGGGCCTGGTGTATTTGGTTGTTTTCCTCACTATCCTGCCTTTGCAGCTCCAACATTCTCATGATCCGTTCTATCGGATCGGTCGAGCCAGAGGCACGAGGAGGAGCCATTTCTCTACAAAACAGTATAACTTCTGTCAGTCTCATAAAATATTATGGACTTATTGTATGGGGCATTGGTTTTCATAACTCAAAATCGGGACACTTTTGAAAGCCGTCAAAGTACTTTATATACTTTTTGAAAACGATATTTGCAAGAGGCCAAGGACGTAAAACCTGGCTCTGATACCACTTTGTCACGCCCCGATCCCGCTAGGGTCGTCCGTCTTGCTTGGATCCCTGCGGGATCGATCGTCCTCGCTAAGGCGTGATGCCGTGCAAGCCTAAGTTGCGCTTGCACAAGGCCATGTACCTGCACAAAAACAACTAGTCAAGCAAAAACACACGCACGCACCCATTAGTCAAGCATAACACACGCACGCACCCATTGCAGAAAACCAAATGTTGGACACAGAGATTTGAAATGGAAATACTCATTTTATTCATAGCTTGAAAGGAATACAAGTACAAAGCTTTGCAACTCAGATTTGCCTTATAATTTGGCTACAAGATTCTCTTTGAAATACTCTTTTGAAATTAGCCACAATGCCCATACATGATATCCTTTATTACAAGCTGGAATTGAAAGACACCTTCAAAGGAAATGAAAACTGGAAACTTGCAATTGACTGAAAGTAAACTTCGAGGCGAATCCACGAGCTCTACTGGGCTAGACGAGCTTCGGTGCCTCACTTGAAATCCCCCTGTCTCCTTTTGCTTTCTGAAAAGGTTGCCCACAACGTGGGTCAGTACACATCATGTACTGGCGAGCGGCTTTTGGCCGAACTCGCAAATCTCTGCACTAAATCAATATGTTGAGCTAACATTTACTAGTGATCTTTCTACTTGTCTAGGTTCTTTTTAACAATTCATAAGAACATGACAGATAGAATATATCATAGCAACTTACCCTCGCCGGCAGTCATCCCTGCACAAAACCACTTTAGCACAATTTGCATAATGAGAAATTCATGATTCATTCTTGCAGATATTGAAGTTGTCATTCGGGTCATGCAGGTGGACTATTCTACATGTTGGTCCATGGGTTTTCCCCATGATTAGCCGCTGTGACTCTTTGGTTCAGCTCGTCGCTAAGGACACAGATATTCGGCTACACTTTTAACATGGGTCCTTGCACCCAGTGTGCTCATAATCTCTCCTAGGCCGAGCGGTTCCAGGTGCCCCCAGATACCACCCGAGAGACAAATAATTCCTTGTATACAAGTTGTCCGAGACCAAATGCATGCTCTAGCCGTTCTATCAGATGAGACACACTTGGACTTATGCACAGGTATACGACACGTTTGATTCGTGCCTTCAGGTTTATCTCAACATGTACAAGTTCGTCTGTACATGTCTACATTTCAAGCATACTGATGACAAGCAGATGATCATTCTTATCGAGCAGATAGAGTGGCAACACATATTCTTGCATTTGATTCAATTCAATTATCTTCTCTTATCTTTTGTGGATGTGGTATCGTTGATCATTGGGACAAGGCAACAGAGTAGACTAGAGATCATTTTCTTAGGCGTACAGATCAATGTCTGTTCGGTTGAAGCAACTCACCGAGATGAATCTTAGTAGAGAGAAGGAGGGACTTCACGCGCCGTTCACGAACAATTCACGCGGCCTACAATGGCACCAACAGTTGATTAGCATACTTCGTCTCTTTCTCTCAAGATTCGGAATGAATGCGAAATGCGATGAAAGCGAACAATGAAAACCAATCATCGAAAACCAACACGAAAACGCATTCATCAAAACCAAGCAGCAAAGAGAAAACATTCAGCAAAACTCTTGGATTCATTTCAATAGAAGCCAATCCATCAATTGGAAAGGTTCATTGCATTTCATCCGTGATCAATCGATACCGGCAAAGGTTTCACCAAATACTCAGTTCATGACTGAGTCAACAAGCCGTAGGTATTACATAGTGGACCGCAAGGAGCGGGGCACTACATATGGTACCACCTTGGGTCAGAGCCCAGAAATGGTGGAGTTTCTATTTCAGGATGGACTTAGATTACAGAGTTATAGTCAGACTTTTTCCTAGATTTGTTTAGAGTTTATCATGTATTGTATTGAGGATTTTAGGATTGTATAATTTTATTCATGTTACCAGATTTGTCTCCGGATGATACTGTATAAATAAGTTGTGGATTGTGGTGATTTTAGGAACGTGTATAGTAGCTGTGATGTTTTATATTCATGTATCTTGGAGTTTTTCCTTAGTATTGTACGGCTTACTTCGTCGTGTCCATCGACGAAGGCTGGGTGTGTCCGACTCGTATCCGATTATTCGGGAGCGGGTCGTGACATAGTAAACAATTTTATCACTTTTCTTTCTAGCTTATTTTATATTGAGGAGCAGCTTAGAGTTGTGTTGGGAGTATTGAAGTAGGAGAGATTGCATGCCAGGCTTAACAAGTGCGAATTGTGCCTTGATGGAGTTCTTTTCCTTGAACATATTTGTGGAAGCATGGAATTTCAGGCGCATTCAAGGGCATAATTCCTATGCGCCCCAAAGCACTATGCGCCCCAAAACATTCTGCGCCGAAAGACCAAAGACATAATGTTGACACATCAGAAGACAGCAAAGAAAAGAGGTATATGAAGATCAGATTTTAATTTCACATAAAAGTCTATTACATGTCCAAACTCTTTGTTATAGTAAAAAGTCTACTACAAAGAAGCCTAGCCTAAACTACAAACTTGGCGCAGCACTCTGACGTCTCAGAACAGACACATCATTCCTCCTCATCAGAGCAAATCACTTCTTCCTCAACGCACGAGTGCTTTGGCCAATGAAGCATTTATTGAGTAGAACGCGGGTTGGCAATCAATCTAAACCCGGTGGCTCTTCCAGCATAACGGAAGTCAGGGCACGATGATCCCCATCTTTGGATGCAATAGGCACCCAACGCCATCCCATAGTAGAATACTGTCGATAAGGAGTTCGAACATTTGTTGTGTCCATAGCTCTTCCGGCGCATCTCAGTCTTCTGAAGGAGTTCATCATCAAAGCTTCTTTGAACGAGGAGATCCATAATCCGCAGTGCAACATCTTTCCGAGGAGGAGGATCGATCGAGTTCATCTCAAATGATAAGTTTGGATGAAAGAATGAACAAACCCTCTACACTGCTATTTATAGGCCAGGACAAATCAAATCCATGTGCCAAGTGGCAACTTTTCTGAAGTTAGTGCAATGAACTTGCATTAATGGTAATGAATCTGCCACCTGAAATTCAGCTAAGTCAAAGAATCATCAATTCGAGTCTCGAAAGGCTCGACAAAGCTGACCAAAGGAGATGTGCCACATATCATATGCACTCTTCAGCATCATGCGCCCCATGCCGATGCGCCTAGTGACGAACGAATAGATGTGCCCACCTAAGCTCGTCACCCATCAAGCATTTAGTGGTCGGTTATACTCCACCACGTGGCCGACTAATCACCCGTATGCGCTTTCGCAGCCATGCCTCCAAAGCTCTGTATGCGCCTAAAAAAGCCATACGCCCAGACTTGCTTTTGACTCCTAAAACTCATGAGCCAAGTGTCCTTATACGCCAGGTCCTAGGCGCATATAGACAGAAAATCCTGCACCAAATTTGAGATCTTTGAGCCATGAATACGCGCCACATGTCATTGACTCAGTTCTGCCTATGAATGGATGCCAACCACCCAAGATCTCAGCAACAACTGAATTTTAACAACTGCCACGTGTCAGCTCCTCTGCAGCTCAACAGTACAGTTCATACAGATTCAGCTCCAGCTCCCTAGTATTGATGGAACTGGGGATTCCCAGGACCCTTCCTTTGGTGTGCGTATTGATCGATAGAAAGTTAAACAGATCTAATACATGTTCTAACCCTTCATAGGCGAAAACTAGGGTTCACAAATTATACCTGCGGCAGAAATAAGACAAGTAATTTCTGGCAATCTCGAGCGGGCGACCCCAAGATCTTCTGCACGTATTCCTTCCTCGAGTTGGACGTCGTGTGGGCGACGATCTTCCAACCTTTTCTTCTCCTTGGTAGCCCTCTCTTTCTCTCCTTACGTGAATCACGAATTTAGAGAAAGTTTCAGATTTCTGATCAGTAATCTGTCGGCCAGAGAATAAAGGATATATATAGGCTACGACAGGGACCATGAGGAGAAATTAGGGTTAGGCCTCCTAACGGATCTGGATATCCCGTGTTCAGCCCGAACAAACAATCCAGGCCCATTAACAATAGCTCGGTCCACTAATGAGCTATTGTTGCACTACCACCTTAATCCTAAATTAGGTTTGGGGGCTCCTTTTATTATATGCTCGTTTGGCTCCCCATGTTAAGATATGGTATGTCAGTCGATCAAATTAAGTTACAGACAACTATATTGATTTGGCATCTTTTATCCTTACGTAGTACCGCTCAACTTTATTTGTCATGTCGGATATAATCCACCTGCAGGGTTTATATGACAATCCTTATGAGCTCCTTAAGGGGACATCATCAACCCGATGTATCGGAACATGGATTCTATTTATAATCAACAGTCCATCATACATATAATGTTATTACCCAATTCATAGAGGTTGTTGATCCATAATGAATCTCACTCTTTTATGAGTCAAAGTAATGCACACTGCATATACATATCCGTTATTATATCCGGATTAAAAGCAAAAGCATCCATAATAACAGAGGTGTTTGTTCTCTTATGTAGTCAGTACAAAGAGAACAACCTCAAGTGGTCCTGTTCAATACACACAAAGTGTACTAGTGTAAACCTATAGTCAAGATAGACTAATACCAGATTACACTACAACCTTTCCAATAGATTGTCCAAGTCCATCTAGTTTGTGAACTATTTATATACTCCATAGGAAACTGATAATATGATCTTCTGTGTGACACCACACACCATATTATCTACAATATAGAATATCAGACATTTTCATTAATACTTGCAATAAATACAATATGCAAATATTTGCCCATACGATTCTCATTGAAAATTTAAGAAAATAAGGTTACTACAAAAGTGATGCTTTTAGTATATAACCCTAACACCTGGCACATCGTCTAGGTGACCAACAAAATCAGCCATGTGGCATCCCTACGTGCAACGTTCTCCATGTGCGCATAAGCAGATCTTTCTGCTGCCTATAAATAGAAGGATCATTCCTTCATTCAAGCGCCCACTTCCTAAATTTTTCAACTACATCAGCATCCAGAGAACTTGCAAGAGTTCCAATCCTCTTCAAATCGCTGCCCGTTCTAGAGCAACCTAGACTTTCAAAGGGTTCAAGATCGTCGTCAGATCGTCAACGGAGTCAAAGAATTACCACTCGCTCCATCGCCACGGTTCCCGAATAAAAACAAACGTGTACTCCTAGGATTACATCAAAATCCTACATTGTACTCTGTTATGTTTGTAATTAAATATAAAGTTTACTTCAAACAACTTGTTTTAATGGCAAACAAGCTGGCGACTCTGCTGGGGACCACTTTTTCTCCAATGAGAAGGTCGTGACATAGTCTGACAACAACAAGATCGGCTCCTCCCACAAGACACTTGTGGTATACCTCAATCAACAGGCGTATGAGGAGTTCATCTCTGAAGGCAGTGTGAGTCCTTCGAAGCGACTGACAAAGCCGAAGAAGACCCGCCAAGTCTGGGTGTGCAAATGCGATGCGTCGAGCACCACCACTGAAGGAGTTATGCCGCTGCAGTCCTTCCTTCATGTTGATATTCTCAGGAACAAGAAGTTGCCACTGGTGCAGCACATCTGCCAGGGAAGTGCAGCCTTGACTGCAGCTCCCATCCTTCTTCTTCCCAGTCGAAAAAGATACGTCGACGGAACAACGGCACAACCAGTCTCCTGTGTATGAGCTCAGATTTACAGGAGAAAAAATATGTCTTTGACATAATCATTCACTGTCATGTCAAGGAATAATTGGATTCTGAGTACTATGCGCCTCTACGGACTAGTACGAAGAAGTCCAAGGCAGCACGGGTCATGCGCCTCAAACGTGCTATGCCAACAGCGAACCTGAAATACATACTGAAAGTCATACGCGTAGCTGATGGTAAGCTGTACAGAGTCGAATTAGGTGCTTTGGCACTAGCAACAAGTCAACTCCCAAAGTCAGCCATGTGGCATCCCTACGTGCAAGTTCTCCATACGCGAATAAGAAGATAATTTTGCTACCTATAAATAGAAGGATCATTCCTTCATTCAACCTCTCCAAGCTCGAAGCCCTACTTATTGAACATTTTCAACCACTTCAGCATCCAGAGCACTTGCAAGAGTTCCAATCCTCTTCAAGTCACTTCTCGTTCCAGAGCAACCCAGACTTTCAACGAGTTCGAGATCATCGTCAGATCGTCAAAGGAGTCAAAGAATTACCACTCGCTCCATTGCCACGGTTCCTAGATAAAACCAAAAATATACTCCTAGGATTACATCGTAATCCTATATTGTACTCTGTTTTGTTTATAATTAAATACAAAGTTCAATCAAACAACTTGTTTTAATGGCGAACAAGCTGGCAACATTGCTGGGGACCACTTTCTCCTCCAACGAGAAGGTCGTGTCGCAGTCTGACGATAATAAGCTCCGCTCCTTCCATAAGATGCTTGTGGTACGTCTCAATAAATAGGCGTACGAGGACTTTATCTCTGAAGGCAGTACAAGTCCTTCGAAGCGGCTGCCAAAGACGAAGAAGACCCGCCAAGTCTGGGTGGGCAAAGGCGATGCGCTGAGCACCACCACTAAAGGAGCTGTGCCACCGTAGTCCTCCCTTCCTGCTGACGTTCTCAGCAACCATGAAATTGCCATTGGTGCAGTACATCTGCCTGGGAAGCACAATGTTGACTGTATACTTTCTTCTTCTTTCCAATTGAAGAAGATACGTCGACGGAACAAGGGAGCTGTCAGTCTTCCGTGCATGAGCTCTGATGTGCAGGAGAAAATCTCTGTCTTTGACCGAATCACTCGCTGTCATGGCGAGGAAGAATTGGATTCTGAGTACTATTCACCTTTACGGGCTAGTACAAAGAAGTCCAAGGCAGCACGTGTCTTGCGTCCCAAACGTGCTATGCCAGCAACGAACCCGAAATGCGCACTAAAAGTCATGCGCGCAGCTGATGGTAAGCTGTACAGAGTCGATTCGGGTGCTTTAGCACCAGCAACAAGTCAACTCTCGAAGTCCCCTTCCTACTTGGGCGTATCCCCTGTGCATGGAACAAGATGAGTGGGGCAAATCTTACAATTTTGAACCCACGTGCCTACGTGGGCTGCGCACATGAATTGGGTTCAAGTCGTAATACATGTTGCTCTCCCACCAACGATCTGGGCATATTTTATGTGCTGGAACTAGATCAAGGGGCACAACATTCACATAACCACCCCGACACGTGGCCCTGCCATGCGTCCGGAGCACGTGCGAATATGAAACTCTCCTCACACGATCTATGCAATATGATCACTCATAATTGTAGATCAGGAGAGATGACCTCCATGCACGATGTGCCTCTCGTGAGGCATACTTGTGTTATGATCACCATCAATTGTTGCTGTTGCAAAATAACGGCTGTACCCCCAAGGCAGTCTATATTCCAGTAACTGCAACCAATTGCACCTATCCGACATTGCCTCAAAAAAAGAGTACCAATCTGCGACGAGACAAAACCTCCAGTCGCCTCGTGTCATGTCTTCTCCAACCCCCATCCATCTGGAAGAAAAACAAATACCACCAACTCCTCGACCTCGACTGGTCCATCGAAAAGTCGACCAAAGAAAAGCAAAGCAGTAGTCTCGCCAACCGGGGTATTCCAGAATACTCGGTTGAGAAGGAAGGCTTTTGCAACGATACGAGCTGGGGGTGATCAGACCCCGACTGTCCACGAGAACCCCTCATTCGAAGATGAGGGTATCCACCAAGGAACTGACACTTATGTAGCTAGAGGTAGCCAGTATGAGGCGCTAGAAGAAGAAGCTCTTAGGCCAAACTTACCACAAGAAAGCGGGGCTAAAAGTGAAGCATCGATCTATCCATCCACTTCCACTAATGTTATGCTCGTCTACATGGCAGGGGGTGGCGACGAGGAAGAAATATAAGCTTCAGCTTCGCATCTTGTACGACGCATGGACACCTTGGAAGATGGCCTCAAGACCCTCTCTACCGCCATGCAATCCTTGACCCAAATGGTGTTTGAGATCCAAAATATTCTGACTTCTCAAAGGGCACCTGCATCTTCCAGTCCTGATCCTGGGGCAACCGGAGAGTCAAGTATACCCCCTCAACGGGTATCTTTAGGCACAGATCACCACACTGTACCTCGGACGTCAGCTCCTTCGTGTACCGAGCTTCACACTTTACCTCCCTCACTTACCTCTAGCTCTACGAAGGAGCTGGTTGAGATGGTAAGAGATTTGCGCGATCACTTTGAAGTGCAAAATAAATAGGAGGAACGCCAGAAGCTTGGGATTCGACAACCTTATCCTCCTGAATGGAACAAAGTAGTTTATCCCCCCAAATATAAACCACAAACATTGACACCATTTAACGGGAAGGAGTCTCCTCATCGATACTTGACCTACTTCTAATCTGTGATGGAACATCTCCCGAAGGAAGACGCCTTGCTTACAAGTTTGTTTGTCGGGGCATTGAAGGGAGTCACCTATGACTGGTACTGCAATCTCCTTGACAATTGCATATCCTCCTTTGACGACTTAACGCATCTATTCCTTGACCTATTCTACGATGGAGGAAAGGACATAATGATGTCGTCTCTGATAGAAGTGGTCCAAAAGGAGAAAGAGACCGTTTAAGCTTGCATCGAGCGCTTCCGGTAAGCATGTTTAAGGTTGCCTTCGGGTATACCAGAACATGTGTTGATAGATTCATGCATCATGAATATGACGCCCGCAATCAAGCTCTAGCTCGACTCCGCCCAGCCTCTAGGTTGGAGTTCGCTAATCATCGGTGCCAAAAGTGCCAAGAAGAAGGCACATGACACTCGGTTTCTGGGGATTAGCTTCCCTGCGTTCAATGAGAAAGGGAAATACACCGCTGCCAACAACAATAGGCGTGAACCAAAGAAAAAAAAACAGGCATTGATTGTCAACGGCTCGAAAAGAACACAAGGTCCTACTTAGAAACCACCACCCGCACCATGACTCAAGGAGGTTTACTCCTTCAATGACGAAGACACCCCGCAACCCTTCGAGATGCTGAAGCAAAGTGATAAAATCAAGTTACCTGATCCAAAGCGTCCAGATGAGATATACAGGGTAGACGACCCGAGGTACTGTCAATACCATCGGTTCGTCGGGTATCCGACTCGAGACTACTACATCTTGAAGTACTACATACAACGTATGATCAATGCAAATGTGCTCGTCTCAGCCAACATGGTGTCTCTCCAGTTTGTCACCTTGTCACCTACTGAAGCTCAAGATGGCGTCGTCCCCATCCCAAAGGCGACAATGGAAGTAATAAACCTTCCACCAACTCGTGACAATGTGAGTGGACTAATACCACTTACGACATCCCGGGGAGAGATCATGTGGGTCCAACCAAATCTAGCTCCGGAATTGGCTCAATATGAGTTACGTCCTACCTCCAAAACTAAAGGTAAGAAGACCAAGTCTTGCCGTATCTTCCTCTCTTGAGGAAGCCCTTCATGTTCAGACGTGTTCACAGTAGAACGCTCAATAAGAGGAGGCTTCGGTCGAAGTGATGCCTCCTGTCACCACCACGTCTGTCCAAGGAGAAGGCTCATCCTAACCTTCAACAGTTGACAAACAGAAGCAGAAGGAGGCTCGTTTTGACAGGCCTCTACGAAAAAACAATGCTCCGGGGTTGACTAAACCCCACAATTTTGACATACTATCACAACTCGCTAGTACTCCAGCTCGGCTATGCCTATTTGAGCTTCTGCGATTATCCAAAGATACTCGGGAGGCTCTATATGAAGCACTGAAGGATGCTGAGTCTTTCATCAGCCAGGTCAAGTAGCCTGAAGAAGATCCAATAGCATGTCTGCACTGCCGTAGCATAGGGGAAATTATCCCCAACATCACGTTCACTCAGCAAGACTTGCTACTTAAGAACAACCGACACAACAGACCGTTGTATTACACATGGTATGTCAGTGCCATCAAGGTGGATCGGATCCATATCGACCCTGAGTCTTCTCTTAGCATTATCCCTCAGACTCTGCTCTAGATATTGGGGTTCCCGATTCATCGCCTGACAGCATCTAATACTACAATCAGTGGCTTCAATGCTAGCAAGAGCGAACCACTGGCTTCAATGCTAGCAAGACCGATTCATATCGACGATCTCCAGACAGAGGTGACTTGCTATGTCGTGGATGCGGACGTCAACTATAACATCCTGTTGGGGCGGCCATGGATACATGAATACATCGCCTGACTGTATCCAATACTACAAAAGTTCTTTATTTCTTCATCCAATAAGAGTAAAGGACTACATTTGCATTGAAGAGAAACAAAAGCAAATTACATCTAAAAAAAGCAATAAGAAAAACGAAGGAACTAAGGGTCAGCAGACAGCTCGTCAATAGGACGCTTCAAAGCTTCAACTTTGGTCTCCACAGTCGGCAAGACCCGACGCTCAACTTCACGACACATCGCTTCCTTGGCCTCAGAGGTGATGTCAGCTGCATGTTTGTCATCCAACTCCTTCTTCTGGTAAAATAAGAAGGTCATTTGGCAAGTAAACTTTACCGCTTCTTCCTTAAGCATGATATGTTCGACCTGCGCTCGTTCAGAATCCACCAGGAGTTGAGCCCGCTCCTCCTGAAGAAGTCAAATTTTGGCATCAAACTCCACCATGCTGGCATCCAGGGACTGTAAGCCCCTGATTTTCAAATTTTTTTTTAAATTAGTGCTAATTAATTATTAATGTTAATTTTAGCCTTAAAATAATTATTAGGATTTTTATGAATTTTTCTAGAATTTTTAAATGATTTTTAAATGAGTTTTTAATACAAAAATATTGATTTGTAATTTTTTAAAATGTTTTAATATCATTTTGCAATTTTTAGAATTGTTTTTATATCATTATGCAATATTTAAATTGTTTTAATATTTGTTTGTAATTTTCTAAATTGTTTTGTGGTCAGTTTGTAATTAATTATTTGTTTTAGCTGCGGAATGCAAATTCTAATTTGCATTTAAAAGCTGTTAGGACCTGTTTGTAATATCCTGAATTCTAGGGGACCTAAATGCAAAATCACCTACCCCCCCCCGACCGACTCTCTCTCTCTCTCCCCTGACTCGACGCTGCCCCACGACCGACCTACGCTGCCCCCGCCGAACCCGGCTGCCCCCGACCGACCCTAACCCTCTTTAAAACTCCCCTCTCCCCCCCCTACCGAAACCCTAACCCTAAATCTCCTTCGCCACCCTCCACGACCACCTTTCCTCCCCGAAACCCTAGCCGCAACCCTAGCTCCGGCGATCTCCTCCGCCACCCCCACAGCGACTAACACCCCCAACCACCACCACCATCACCTTCGTCTCGACGAGGCGAACCCAGCGCCACCGCTCCGCCACGACGCCGACGCCCCCAGCCGCCGATCGCCCACTCTTCCACGCTCGAGTTCGCCGGACACGTACGTAGCAGTCCCCATTTCGTATCGTACGTGTCTCGTTTTCGAGTATGCTGTTCGCCAGGACACGACGACCCCAGCCCTGTACTTGGACACGCGAGCTAGGACTCGTGCGTGTCGTGCCAAGCCTGAGACACAGACTCCTGTGTCCCTAACTGTCAGGACACAGGACTGTGTTTTATATTTTTTTTTTATTAATCTAACCTAATCAGAATCAAAACTAACTAAGACCCATTCCCTAACACAACTGATGGGCTGACCCCCTGGCCAGCCCATCCCCGTCTAAACCCCCCCCCCCCCCCCCCCCCCCCCCCCGCTGGCTCAGGATCGAGCCCCCCCCTTTACAGTTTCTTTTTTTCTTTTCTTTTTCTTTTTCTTTTTCAGTTTTATATATATATATTTATATATATGTGTATATATATATATTAGTATATATATATATGTATATATACTGTATTTTAGCAGTATTTTATATATGTATATATTTTTATGCTTAATAAAATCTTATATATTTATTTGTATTTATATACATATATGTATATATGTATATATCTTCACATGTATATATATATTTATACTATGTATATATATATATACAATATTAGTATATGTATATATATGTACTTTATAATTAAGTATTTTCCTTATATATATATATATATGTACTTTTAGAACATATATATGTATATTTTCACTATGCATAATTTTACCATATTAAAATAATAATATTTATTTTGCACTATTACCAACTTGTATTTTTATTGTATTTAAATTACTGCGACCATTTGATGTCCAAACCTAGCATGGGTATTTGGGCTCAAATGTGTTTTCACACATTCAAGACCTGTACAAGTCATATTGGACTTGATTCATGGCCTTGAGTCATGTATTTGAACCTTGGTTCAAATTATATACATGGACAAAATACGCAGATAATTAATTATTATTGTACATAGCTGTTTTATGATTTTCTAAAAATACTTAGAGTATTGCTAAAATTATGGAAAAATAGTTTTTAGATACTTTGTTAAGTTGGCTAATTTAGTATAATTTTTGTAGTAATTAATTTACTGTTTTGCCACTAGTTTGGCATATGAAACCAAAACTCACTTTCTGTATACTTAGGAAAAACTGATTTTTATAAAATATTTGTACTGGTTAATAAATCCCAGAAAAATTATAATAAATTTCTATAGTTAGCAAGGATCGTTTTGGTACCTTGTTTTATGCAAAACTAGGCTTTTTGTCTACTTTAAAAATTGTTGGAACACAATGATCTTCTGATTTATTTATTGATTAATTACGACTTGTAGCTTTTTGTGTTATTTGGAGTTTTAGTCGTGTTGAACCCCATCCCTCACTAGTGTAAAGACCCTAGAAAGTTAGTTAACATAGTGTGTCACCCCCACATTGGTCTCCTAGGCCAAGTCATTATTTTGGCTAAGTGCCCAATCACAAGTCGTGTCGCACCAGATTAGTGTCCTAGTGTTTTAGCTTAGTGTAAAGCTAAGTTATTGTATGTATTTCTACAGTGACGAGTTACCAGACATCCATAGCACTTTTATCGCAGCTTGTTTTGCTAGAGGCAAGTACATCTACAAACTCATTTACTGTCTTTTAATGTTAAGTACATGTGACAACCTTGTAAATTACCATTAATCCAGTTGCAAGTCTTTTGTTAATTGTACATGTTAAAACACTGTTATGTGATAAAAGAATGTTAATCAACCCATGTGAATGCTGATCCTTGGAGTAGCAAGTCAAATCATAACATGTTTCATACTATTGCCAGTTCCCACCATGCTTTACACTATTTCCCGTATCTTTTACATGATGATTACTGGGTTATGAGAGAGTTGATAGTGTAGTTACTGGACTCGTGGAATGTACTCACTTACATTGCAGTATACTAATCGTGTAGTTTCTGGACTTGTGGAATGTACATACGTACATTGCAGTAAACTAACAGTGCGGTTTCTGGACTTGTGGAATGTACATACGTACATTGCAGTAAACTGAGAATGTAGTTTCTGGACTTGTGGAATGTACTTACGTACATTGCAGTAAACTAACAATGTAGTTTACTGCAATGACATTGCAGTAAACTAGCATAGCACTTATTGACCGATCTCATACCAGCTCCAGTTTTAATACATAATGTACACATGCCACAATTGACAAGAGTGTCTTAAAATGATAATCAAGATATACCATGATTTCCCGCTTTATATGATTTACCTTGATTCCAGTATGTCTATTTTTCAGTCTTATCATACCATGTTCCTGTTGTACATCTCTTGCATTATACATTCAGTACTTTAGTAGTAGAGGTTGTACTTGCTCCCGTCCTGACAGGATAACGTTGTAGGTATTTTGACCGAGGAAGAAATGCTTTGTGACCCGTACTATGGAGCTCCAGTTGAGGATATTCCAGCAGGGAATCCTGCTTAGCTGCTTAGTTTGACTTAGTGTTTGGTTATTATCACAGTTGCTGTTTGTACCTTTAAACTGGACCTTGTCTCCAGTCTTACATTTTGGTTTGTATTATTATCGAACTTAGTAGTTTTTCATCTATATAGAAGCTGTGTTGTGATCATTCTTAAACTATCTTAATTATTAGCACATTTATCATTATTACCTGACTGTCTAGAACAGCTTACTGCGCTTTATCTTAAGCGTAGGCTGGACATGGCTCGGCCCGGCCCAACAATTTGGGTAACGGGTCGTGACAGGGACTCCCGCAGACTAGCCTTCTCTTACATGGAAGAAGTTAGCTTTTCCTTCTTGGCCTCAGCCTCGGCTAGTTCCTGTTCCCAGATGGCCCTGGTGTCTATATAGGCTGACTCAACCTTGGCCGCTAAATTACCCTGCTCTTTCTCTATCAAAGTGGAACGATCATTCCGTCGAATGTTCCGGAGCTCAGTGAGATAATGATCGAGCTCAACAACGTAAGCCTCTAGAATCTCAACAATATGGTCATGACCCTGGTGGGATAGAAATAATTCGATATGCAGGATCGCCATTACCTTCACAGTCGCAAAGCTCCCGCCTTCCTCCAGCTTGGCGAACACTCCTCTCCCCGGCATCTTGTATACGGCCTCAACAATATACTTCACTTATTCATCTACCTCAGCTAATACTTAGGGCATCACAGGAGGAGCCGTCAGAATTACTGTTTGCAAAAACAAAAGTTGATCTTTATTTCAACAAACTTTGTAAAGAAAATTACAAGAATTCTGGGAAAGTACAACTATAAGAATTCGATCTGAATGACGATCGCTTTATCCCTTGCACGATGTGAACTTTGAAGACAGTAGCCTCTGAAGAATGCAGCAGTACTTTGGCAAGAACTCTTAATCTCTGTGTGTGTGTGTGTATGATCCTCTCTAGGAAGGACTTGAAACTCTATTTATAGAGTTCTGGAAATAACTACTTTTTAGTTATTCTGGACTGCGCAAGTTGGATTGCGCTGCATTAGACTGTGCAGACGTCAGATTGCGCTGGCAGTTACTTGATCGTGGGCAAACTGTCTTGGACACATGGCATTATTTGATTGAAATACACATGATCGTGTACAGACGGTTACCACGTAATGAGTCATTGATGGCATGAAGGCCACGTGTACTTTGCCAGTTGATAGAGTGCGCCACTTGAATTGCGCTAGCTTCGGATTGCGCTAGGATGGACGGCGCTGAGATGGACTGCGCTGAGATGGACTGCGCTGCAGACAGATTACGCTGCATGTACAACTGTCCTTGAGCGCTGTGCTGCACAATAAACGAACAGTTTCCTCGTTCTTCGTGCTGTCAGCTGTGAGAAGATCTGATTCTCTGTCAGATAATGATGACGAGGCCACGTTAGCATGCGCACTTGGATGAGTGCGCAGTTCAGCCTGTGCAATCGAATGACTGTGCAATCTGTCTTCTGCGTAGTTCACTTGAAGGATGTATAATTTGATTTTGATGACTTTGTTGATGGGTGCAACTTGATTTTTAGGACCTACAAGACCCCCTTCAAAGTTTTTGAAGTTTGAAAATAGTCAAAGCTTCGAAATACTTTGAATTTTGATTTGAAAATCAAGTTGCGCATATGATGACCTGTCTGCGCAATCGGAGGAATTAGCTCCTATTTATCCGACGCAATCTGAGGAGTTTGTTCATTCTCGAAAACTATAAATAGTTCCCTTTCTCTTCTCTGACATTCTTTACTTGCTTCTGATTTTTTGAAAGAAAGAATTTCTTGAGCTTTCTCGACTCTCATTCTTCTTCCCGTCGATCTCCATGGCCCCAAAATGCTCCGCCGCCGAGAAAGGAAAGGCCCCAGCCGAGTCCTCGACTCGTGCTGTGTCGCACCCTTCACATCATGAGGTGGCTCACCCAGTATTACAAGGTAGACATCCGATCGAAAACCCTTTTTAGGGTTCTTCGCCGTTGCTGCACCTCAAAACCAATCTCTTTTTAGAGATTTGGTTTCGTTGCACCACCCTGTTTAGGGTTTCGGTTGCACAAAACCAATAATCTTCATTTTTATGAAGATTATTTTCTTGCACAATCGGTTAGAACGTGCTGGCAAAAGTCAGCACAGTCTGCTGATTTGCGCAAGGCTATCCATCACAAACTGATACTTTGCGCAAGTTATTCAGCGCAATCTGATGGCTTGCGCAAGTGGATGAGTTGGCACCACTGGATAGTTTGCGCATAGAAGCTATTGTTGTGCAATTTGATGGTTGCGCAATCTGATGCTTGCGCAATCTGATACTTGTGCAATCTGATATTTGTACAATCTGCTGACAGAATCTTTGATTTGACTTGTACTGAATTCTGTTTTTTCTGTTTGATGCAGTTAACATCAGGGAGGATCCTGAGTATGAAACATTTGTAGGGTCTCTTGCGGAGCCGGAATTCAAAGAAGACTTATCCCATGTGCTTTTCCCACAATATGTCCTTCCATCCTCTCGCCAAGCTATCCTGATAGCTCAGGATAATGAGACTTTGTTAAGTTTGATGAATGGGCAGCCTTTGCAGTCTGCTGACGCCATCACCCACAAGAAGCCCATGTTCCTATTTGGTGAAGCCATCGACAAGAGTTCTCAACCTAGACCCCGTGTTGAGTCGAGAACTTTCCAAAGGAAGGAGAAAATGATCCAGTTACCAGACATAGCTAGATGCCTCCCTTTAGCACGATATGCTCATGCAAGCCATCCCAGGAGGATGGACCGGGACATTACTCCCCTTCAACATGCACGGACAGGAAAGATCTGTGTCAAGAAAGGTCCAAATAATAGAGACATGTTCTATAGCTCTTTTGAGCGACACAGCACTTTACTGAGAGGGTTGAAGCTAGGCTGTATCCCTCCTGAGAACTCGTCTTTGTTGCTGCCGGTAAGGACACCGATTTTTGCTAATGAGTATGCAAAGGAAGAGGGCAGATATCCGGATCAAGACATCCGGCTGACCGGTTTGGTAAACCCGGATAACAGGAGGTGGAACTGCATAGCCAACTGGGTATTGGCTCAGTTTGAAGACAAACTTAGAGAGATCGAGCTTTATAATGCGCTATATGCTATCGTGTATGGCTTCCATCCAAACCCTCATCTGTTTCTAGCCCTGGCAGAGAAGTATAACTATAGGACAGGGACGTTCATGACGCCCTGCGGGAAGATGGGATTGGCTCTCCATGAGATGAAGTATATCTCATGCCTACCAACAGGAGACTCCCCTTATGAGGAGTATGTTCCCACAAACGACGAGTTAGACAGACTGCGTCGGGAAAATGCAGAGATGGTAGCAGTTTTCGATGAACTACTGTGCCATTATAACATATGCTCTCTGTATTACAAGAGTGGCTCTTCCGGCACATGTTATTCATCGAAGTGGTTGCCGTATCTTTTTCTTAACCATATCGTTGAGAAAAAGACCAAAGATCATGACTCGTGCAACCCCACTTTCTTTCAATCTCTCAGCCACAGTGAGGTAATAAAACTGATGGAAGAGAATAAGAAGATGGATATCAAAGTTACTGATGAACACCAATATCCTCCGCTCAAGCCCGGAGATTTTGTTGAAAGCTTCATAAGAATGGGCTACAGGTCCATGTCATAAGAAGCTCAGCTGGCAGGATTTTTGACATACTGGCTTCGTCGATTTGTTGTACCTGGGGCAAGCACCGTGGACCGCTTCTACCGCGGCGTACTCTTCGCTGCCATCCGGTTAGTCTTCGGCTACCGGATGGATTTGCTATCAGCGATGACTTGTAGAATAAATGCAGGTCTTCGTCTGTATGTCTACTCCATGATCAAATGGAGGGGTGAAAAAGGGAACTTCCCTAGACTGGAGTTGCCCTACACCTATCTATTCGGGTGGTTGCTTCTGCATCATCCATCTCTGATGAACCCCGACATGGGGGCAGTTAGCGGCAGCTTTCTGCATAGATTCTCCCGAAGCAAGTGGGTGTACATTAGTCTGAAGGACTGCAGACGTGCCCTAAACCTTGGCAAGGGATGTAATTTTTATAGCTTCGCTCCTCCAGCTGGTTACGAATTCATGGCAACAAATCTGATTGACTGGGGAGGCAGCCACTGGGCCGAACAGCTTTTGACTAGCTGAAGGCGATCAGACCATCACATTTGGTATATAGATTCGAGGAGGAGTGCTATCTGGAACCATATCTGCCGAGTCGCTTCGCTCGTCAATTTGGTTACGACCAATTCCATGTGGGCAACGCCATAACTTGCCTACAAGGAAAGGTGTACCTAATTGATGGTGCGAGAGCATGGGCCTACTACAACGCTTGAGACACTAGGACAGTATTCTCGATGCCAAACAAGAATGATAATGGCCCAAGAATGTTATACACATATTCACTATTTTATACGGCAGCGAATACATTTGCTGAGAACTTTAGTCTTATTGATAGCTTCGCAACAGCGACACGTCTGAAGAAAGGAGCCACTGCTACACTAGCTCCAACAAATGATGAACAACATGAACCGGTAGATGATCCATTGGAAGCTTCTAGGGAAGCAAACTTCCCTGAGGAAGTAAATCAACCTCTGAGAATTTCTCTGAAAGTTGTTAAATCTCCGGTCCGAGATAGGAAAAGAAGGATTGATGAACCTTCTTCCCCAGCTGCAAAGAAGAAACTTATCCTGGATCAACCAGAGAAAGTTACTACTAGATCACAATTTCGGCAGATGGCCGAGTCAATCCAACGAGAAGAGGCAACCACGCTGACTTCTATTCTAAAGACGGTTGATGTAGTGGATGTGGAGAGCCCAGAAAGGCCTCTTCATAGAAAGAAGCAGGCTATTAGAAAGGAAAAGAAGGTGATCCCGTCCTCGGTGGTGGTGAATGCTGCTGCTGGGATTACTATGTCATCTCCTACTCCTGCCTCTTAGCCTAGTCCAGAGCGGAGAGAGGAGACTGAACAGAGAGAGGAGGCTGCACAGAGAGATGAGGCTGCAGAGCCTAGGGAAGATGAAGGTTTACGATCTCCTTCTCCAGCGATAGAAACGACTCAGCTTCCTGTCACACCAAGAACAGTCCGCGAAGAGGAGGATCGTCTAATGATCGAGGCATTAAATGATTGTGACTTCGGTTATCAAGAAGATGCTGATCATGCCACTGCAACTGCCAGCGAAGAAGCTCCTGAGGATAGTGAGGAGAGTACATCATCAAAAGCTGTTGATGAGACACAGAATCCTGAAGAGGATATTGAAGTCCATATATCTCCCAAAGCAGCTGATGACACTTTGGATCCTGAAAAGGATGTTGAGGTGCAGGTATCTTCCGAAAAGATTGTAAATGAGGAAGTGGCCCTGGAGGAAACTCCTACTGTTGATCCCAAAGGTATAAAATGAAATTATCAATCTTCTTTTCATAGATTAATAGCTGACATCTCTATCTTTGATCCATGCAGAAATCGAATCTTCTCCAGCTCCTCCAGTGTGCACGGATATAGTACCTGTAACGACGATAGCTAGCAGCAGTCGTCATTTGTCAGGTGGCTCCGAGGTAGGCAGTAGTCAGGCAATAATGTCTGAAGCTACTTCTGCTAGACTGGAATCTGGGCCAGCAGATGAAAGGCTTGTGACTGGGACAAGTCATGGTAAGATTGCCTTTACCTTTGATCTTTTCAATAACTGCAAATGACAGATAAAATGATAAAGTTTATCTGTTTTTGCAGACGAACAACCAGGAGGAGCGACCAGCTCTACGTTAACTCCCTTATTTAAAGAGCCTCCCGTCCAAGTGGCTGAACGTCCTACTACTTCATCATCAACATGAGTCGCTGCTACTCCGGGAGCTTTGGCCACCAATCAATTTTTCATCAACTCTTTTACCAGCTTTTTCTTTAACTCATTGGGACCCTTAATAGATAGGGTGATAGAGAATGAAGAAGCTGATTTCTCTACAGTTAGAGGTCCAACCTCTTACTTGATTAATGCCATCCGCAGCCAAGGGGATGAAGCTCAGGCTACTTTCCTTGATCATATATTAGATGAGTTGGAGACTTCAGTTAAGAGCTATCAAGAGCTAAGAAAGGGAGAGGTAGAGCTCCTGGTGAAAGCTGAATTTGAACGGATGTCTCAAGAGGCCGCGGTTGAGAAAGTTAACTTCCAAATTCTTTTAGATACTTTCACTGCCAAGTCCGCTGAGTACAACTCCAAAGTAGAAATAGTGGCCTCTGTTGCTGAAGAAAAAGAAAGAAGAGTTGCTGAATTGCAAGCGGTAATTGTCCGTTTTTAGGAAGAATTGAGACTTGCTCAATTAACTCTGGAGGATGAAGCTACTCAACATCAAGCTGCAATTCAACAACTTGGTATTCTGACTCGAGAGAGAGATGAATATGCTGCAGCTCACCAAGCTGAAGTTACTCGCAGACTTGTAACCCTACCAACCTTCGATGATAAATCTGGGATGGAAGAAGCTAGGAAACGAGTGATAGAATCTCGTGAAGAGCGACTACAAATCTTGAAGCAGCAGATAACCAATTTGATGACACCACCGGCTGAGTAGAATGATCTTTTGTATCTCCTTATTTTTTCATGATATGTGTCTTTGTAATGTCTTTTATTTTTGATCAATAAAAAAGAAATTTTTGTGGCCCTATTATTTGTTGCATATCTTATTCAGATACAAATAATAGCAATAGAAAATATATTCAGAGGTGTAAGACATGATATATTTCTTGATTTTAGAAAATAATCATATTCAATTATATCTGTTCAGAGGTAATATGGACGTGGCAAATATAATTTATTGAATATCATTATTTCAATAGACAACTTAATAAAAGATGACAAGTTGCTGATAAGAACGAACTGGATGATTCGTCAAAACAAATGAACGAAATGAATCGTCGGATGAATGTGACGAACGGATAAACCGTCGGATGAAGAACGGGTGAACCGTCAAGTGGATGTGTGAACGGACGAACCGTCGGATGATGAACGGGCGAACCGTCAGATGAATATGATGAATGAACGAGCAAACCGTCGGATAATTGTGGATGGAATGAACGGGTAAACCGTCAGATAATGAACGGGTGAACCGTCGGGTAATGAACGAACGAACCGTCGGATGAATATGATTAATGAACGGATGAACCGTCAAAGGGATATGATGAACGGACGAACCGTCAAATAAAAGTAATGAACGGACGAACCGTCGGATGAATGTGTTGCTTCATAGTCTTACGACTCTCTGTCTATAAATAGAACAAAAAATCAAATAGGATTTTTACTTTCACACATAAAAATGTCGTCTGGAGATGCATCCAAGAAGGCTGAGATCGCCCCAAAGGTTGAAGTGGGTACTGAAGAACGTCCAGTCAAGCCGGCTCAACCAAAGCAGGTGGCAGCGGGCGAAGGTTCGTCTATCCCCAAACCGCCAAAGGACATCTTGGACTTCCTTCTCAAACCAGGGAAGACTGAAGAAGAAGAAGAGGCCATGAGGATGACTGTTTGCAAGTTCTTGGTGGGTTCCAGCAAGAATGTTCTCGACTCTTTTGCTGATCATGTCTTTCATAAGGACGGTAGTGGCCCGCGTCCCAAATTTGAGAAGGATGATAGTGACCTTCCATGATATTATGTACTATCATTCAAGATGAAATAAAACTGAATTTTATTTATGAATTTGTCTGATAATTACAATCATTGTATGTTACATTTACACATAATATTTCTTGAGGAACTTGCCATTGATGGGCATCATTGCAACTCGACCGTCTAGCTCTGTGAGTTGATAGGCTCCATTTGAGAAGACTTTGCTTACAATATAAGGACCTTCCCACTTCGCATCGAACTTGCCCTTGCTTGAGTGAGTCATAGTCATAGGACGCCTTACTGTTAGAACGAGCTCTCCTTTCTGAAAGGCTCTGACCTTAACTTTACGGTTGAAAGTCTTTGAGATGCGAGCTTGGTATAACTCAATATGCTGTTGAGCTAATAGCCGCTTCTCATCGAGCGCTTCTAACTCTTGAAGTCGGAGAAGATCGTTGTTCTCTGTTGTAAGTTTGTTGGCGATAGCAATCCTCAAAGACGGAATTTGGAGTTCCAGAGGTAGAACTGCTTCACAGCCGTATACCAAAGAGAAGGGTGTACAGCCTGTAGGGTTGCGGACCGTAGTACGGTAGGCCCAAAGACATTCTCCAAGCTTTTTACTCTAGTTTCGTTTGTTAGTAGACACAAACTTCTTGAGGAGCTTGATGATAGTCTTGTTGAAAGCTTCAGCTAAGCCATTAGCAGCAGGATTATAGGCTGTTGAAGTGATATTGTGAATCCGATGATCGTCACAGAACCTTGTGAACTTTTGACTGATGAATTGAGGTCCATTGTCGTGGATGATTCTTCGAGGTACACCAAATCGATAGATGACATGGTGTTTGACAAAGTTGATGACGCTACTGGTCTTGACTTCAGCCAATGGTATAGCTTCGGCCCATTTGGAGAAGTAGTCGGTTATTGCCAGTATGAACCGATGTCCTCTAGAAGAAGGAAGATTGATGGGACCGATGATGTCCATGCCCCAAGCTTCAAAAGGCCAGGAAGCAGCAGTCGGATGAAGGAATTTCGATGGTTGATGAATGAAGTCTGCGTGGATTTGACAAGCTCGACATTTTCTCGCATATTCGATGGTATCAGATACCATAGAGGGCCAGTAATAACCCATGCGTCGGATACGATCCTTTAGTTTAGGACCGGGTTGATGTGCTCCGCAAACACCGTCGTGAGCTTCACGTAATACTTGCTTTGCTTCATCACCAGCAAGACAGCGCAGGAGTAGGCCGTCATAAGTTCGCCGGTAGAGTGTCTTGGTGGTCTGATTGTAGTAGAATCGTAGAGATCGTCGACGAATACTCGTAGCCTCCTTAGGATCTTCAGGGAGTATGTCATGAACCACGAAGTCAATGAAAGGAGTTCTCCAATCTTCATTGATAACATTGATTTCAGTAAGATTACTGAACTCAATATTATGATTGTTTTCAACGCAGAACAATTCTCGATTAGAGATGACCACCACCTGCTGTCTTTTGATAGGGATGACTA
Organism: Iris pallida; assembly: GCA_029216955.1. Lineage (NCBI taxonomy): Eukaryota > Viridiplantae > Streptophyta > Magnoliopsida > Asparagales > Iridaceae > Iris > Iris pallida. The sequence goes on from JANAVB010036161.1 coordinate 88,939, forward strand.
AGATTGCTGCAAGATTGGCCAAAGCGTCGGCTTCAGTATTGCATGCTCGGCGTACATATTCGATGAAGAAGGCTTTGAATGATGTAGCCATGTTGATTGCCGCTTTAAAGTAAGGCACTAGATCTTGATGGCGAACTTCATAAGTTCATCTAACCTGATTAACAACCAGCTTAGAGTCACCATAGACTTCAAGATACTCGACGTCAAGTTGTTTGGCTAGCTGAAGACCGATGAGTAGAGCATTATACTCTGCCACGTTGTTGGAGCAAGGCTCATCTAAGGAATATGCTCTTTGAATAGCTGATCCGTCTAGAGAAACAAGGACAACTCCAACTCCTGCGATAATGGCACCATTGGGTCCAATCCTGGATGCACCATCAAATAATAGACACCAAGTAGGAAATTCTTCGAAGATTGTATTAGATTCCAATGTCTATTCTGGAATTTCATCATAGAGCTTAGACGTCTCCGGAACAGGATGAGCTGCTAAGAAATCCGTCTGTGCTTGACCTTTGACAGACTTTTGAGGAATATATACCATGTCATATTGGGCTAGCAAAATGGCCCATGTAGCCAGTCGAGAATTGACTGTGCTAGGCTTCTTCATCAATACCCGAAGAGGATTAACTCGGGATATGACATAAATAGTTTGGCCAATCTTGTAATGCCGAGTCTTCTGAACAGCAAACATAAGAGCGAGGCATTCTTTTTTGACAGGATTATAACGGTGTTCAGCACCAATCATAGTACGACTGAGATAGTAGATAGCTTGTTCGTGGCCTTCCTTGTTCTTTTGGGCAAGTAAAGCACCCAATGAATGGTCCATAGCACGGACATACATTAAGAATGGTATGCCAGAGATTGGTGGCACCAAGACTGGTGGGTTCATGAGATACCGCTTGATGTCGTCAAATGCTCGTTGACATTCTTCGGTCCAAACGAAAGATACACCCTTCTTCATTAGTTGAGTGAATGGTCTGCAGCGTCCAGACAGATTCGAAATGAATCTCCTGATGTACGCAAGTCGACCTTGGAATCCTCGTAGCTCTTTTAGGTTGCATGGAGGATGCATCTCTTGAATGGCTTTGATCTTCTCACGATCCACGTGTATACCCTTAGAGGTAATGACGAAGCCAAAAAATTTACCACTAGAGACACCCAAGAATGACTTGGTGGGATTCATTTTGAGTTGATATTGGCGCATGAGATTGAAGATAGTTCTCAAGTCTTGGATGTGATCTTCCTTTAGACGACTTTTGACGGCAATATCGTCAACGTAGCATTCGACATTCTTGCGCAGATGATCTCGAAAGATGGTACTCATGGCTCGTTGGTATGTTGCACCAGCGTTCTTGAGAGCAAATGGCATAACAGTATAGCAGTAGACTCCGCGAGGAGTGCGGAAAGAAGTATGCTTTTCGTCTTCAGGATTCATCCGAATCTGATTGTATCCGGAGAATCCGTCCATGAAATATATTCTTTCGAACCCACAGGTGTTGTCAATCATAATGTCCGTGATAGGGAGAGGAAATTCATCTTTTGGACATGCTTCATTAAGATCCCGAAAGTCGATGCAGACTCGAACTTTGTCGGTTTTCTTTAGAACTGGGACAACATTGGCTACCCAATCAGGATGTTGCTCTTCTCGAATAAATCCGCAAGCAATAAGCTTCTTGACTTTATCGTCGATTGCGTCCATCATTTTTGGCTTGAAACGTCGTTGTTGCTGTTTGATCGATTTTGCATTCGACAAGATGTTCAGTTTGTGAGTAGCAACTTTAAGATCTAGACCTGGCATGTCTTCATAGCTCCAGGCAAAGATATTAATGTATTCTTTGATCAGAAGAATTAATTCTTGCTTGTCTGCCTCTGGAAGGTTCTTGCTGATGAATATTGGACGAGGTGACCCGTTCTCTCCTACATCAATTTGAACTAATTGATCTTCAGTAGGAGGTTCCCGTTGTTTGAATCAGAGTTCCCATTGGGTATCCATTCGTTGAGCCCAAGGATCTATTTCGGGACTTTCTTCAATATCCTCGTCATAGCCTTCTGGAAGTTCGACGGAGACCATGTTAGAAGATACAGTCAATCGATGAACTTGACCGATGCTGGTGTCAGAATCCTATGATCTGGAATCAGAAGAGTTAGAGCGCTCCTCACTATCGGATTCAAAAGCTGCTGGGGATAATACTGGAGGTGAAGCATATCCGAGACCTCTTTTGGTCCTGCTGTAGTACATCTCTGACTTTCCTTTTGGAACAGCCGTACGGATAGGAGTTCTTCTACCCTTACCGTAGTTGAGGCCGCTCTTGAAGTCATAACCCATCCTTCGGATGATGTCTTTTGATTGTTTACTGTAACGACGGAGTTGAAGATGACCCGTGTCGTTATTTTTGCTATCATCCGTATAGCTGAATTGTTGTTCTGGTCCTTTACTAAAAAGTATTGGACTCTCGCCTTTCTTACGAGCGAGAACAATACGATATGAATCTTTTGGAAGTTCGAGTGAGACTTCTGTTTGAAAACATTATACGACTTCAATCGTAAATGACTGATAGCTATCTAACATATCCAAATAGCACTTAGCATGATAAATAACATCAGTATACTGGAAAGTAGATGCTTTTTCATTGATTTGTACATTTGTATTTACAGCAGGACCTTTAGCCTTAGCAGGCTTGGTCAGATTGATTACAAGAGGGGGAGAAAAAGAACATGGAGGAGGATTGGCTTTGTTACGACGGAGGTCGATAACAAGCAGCTCAGAGGAGGTGAGCTCCATTTTGTCCTTGTTATGAGATAAATCAATAACAAGTGGCTCAGAAGAGGTGAGCTGCCTTCATTCCTTGTTACGACGGAGGTCAATAACAAGTGGCTCAGAAGCGGTGAGCTCCCTTTGATCCTGATCATCATCAGTTGGTTGCTTCTGGACTGGCAAGTGAATAGCCAGTGGCTTAGAAGACTGAGAGGAGAAACACGCCCTTTGACAGGAATGATGAGGGTGTCATTGGGCACTGTTTCCTGCTCTTCTTCAGTGTCCAAAGACAGGACAACCTTCATGAATTCATCCTTGTACATACGAGCATCATTGCAGTATGCTTCGACGCCTTTGAAAGGATAGAGATCAGCAACCTCTTTTTGTACCTCTCCATTGTCATCGACATATTTGAAGCATTGATGGAGAGTCGATGGAACAATGTTATGCTCGTGCAGAAATGGTCTTCCCAGCAACGCATTGTAGGAACAACCATGGTTGTAGATGATGTAGAAGGTCACCTTTGTGCGAAGATTGCCTATTTGGAGTTTTAAACGAATCTTGTCCAGAGGTTCACTCCTTCCCTGGTTGAACCCGAGAATAGTGGTGATTGTACTGGAAAGACTATGCACTGGGATCTTCAATGCATCCAACATTGTCTTCGGCATAATGCTGAGAGCAGACCCTGGATCTATCAGAATGCGATCGGCTTTCATCGAATCGATATATCCTGTATAGTAAAGAGGACGATCGTGCCTGTTGTCTTCCATCAGCATGTCATTTTGTGTAAAAGTTATGTTTGGAATTAACTCCAACACACTATGACAATGGAGGCAAGAGACTGGCTCTACTTTTGGCTTCTTTAGCAGGGCTAGACAAGTTTCAGCTTGCATGAGAGCCTTGTAACACCCAGTTTTTGAAATGAGGGTATTTTTGAAATTTTGTATTTATAATTATTTATTATTTTCATTTAAATTATTATTTGATTTTTGGTGATTTTAAAATCATTTTAAACTATTTTTAGTTATGACTTGTAGTTTGGAGTTAACTAGTGTAACCTTAGAGACTTCTTGACCTAGAGCCTAGCCATGTGATTGTTATTAATTAGTGTATCTTAGCCTAGAGGGTATTTTGGTCATTTTAGGATTTATTAGAATTTTTGGGAATTTTTAGGAATTGTTTTGGAATTATTTGACTAAGGGTTGACTTGGTTGATTTTGACTAGTGTTGACTTTGATGACTCGCCTAGAAGCTAACCCTAGTTGTGATAGCCTCGGTTAGGTTAAGTAACCTTAGTCCAACTTAGGTTAACCCATGATTTAGTCCATTAGACTCAAGTTAGAATAGAGTGGGTTAAGTCATAAGTCATGACTTATGGTTTTGAGACCAATAGAAATGAACATAGCCTTAGCTCATGTAACTTGGCCCAAAGCCCATAGCCCATCACTAAACCCTAACCCTAACCCACTATGGCCAGCCAACATAGGGATCCCAACCCTTTAAATAGTCTCTTCCATTTAGGGCTAGCCTCTTTAGAAAGAAATCCCAAGTTGGAAGAAGAGGTAAATCCCCAACTTCTAAAATCCCTAGAAAATCCATTTTAAATCCTTTTCTCCCCAAACCAATTGCAATAGGTTCTAATTTAGGTATTCTTGCTGTTGTGAAAGTTTATTTCCAGCCTTGGGACAATTTGGTGGAGTTTGGACATCAAGAAGAACACCTCTCTTTGGAGCTTTTTGGGGCTTTTGACACCTATAGGTAAATTACTAAAACTCTATTATAGTTGCTAATATTTTTGCATGGAGACCTAGATCTAGGTGTCCCCTAGCTAACCCCCAAGTTTGGTAGGAAACCGTGTCCGATTCGTGTCCCAATTGGACACGAATCCATGCTAGGCAGTAGGTGTTTGTGGAAATGCCACAAAGAATATTTTTGTCTTATTTTTGAATTCTTTTTGAACATGATTGTAGATCTAGGTGTATGTTTTAATTCTTGTGAAGTGTCCATGGTGTTTTAGTGTCTGTGTCGGGTGCACGAAGGGTCGGACACGCTCGCACGCGCGGTTGGGGATTCCCCTGCTACTCGGGTTGGATTGCACTCTGGACACGGCGATTCGGGACACGCCACTTGACACGTGGGTGGGGGCAGTGTCTGACACGGCCCTCCCCAAGTCTCGCGTGTCCCTGTGCCGTGTCGAGCGAGCACAAGCTCGTGCACTGGTCGCTCGAGCTGCTGCGCACGAGTTTCAGTCCCCTCTGATACGGGCTGTTAGCGTGGACACGGCGACACGGTGTCGCATTGCAGGCTGACACAGACCTAGGGTGACCCTAGGCGAACACCCCTGTGTGAGCACGAGCCTCGAGTCGCACTGTGTCGCGTGCACGACACGCGTGCACGCGTGCACGATGCAGTGCTATTCCTGTTCACTGTAGGTGTTTGATTAGTGTTCTTAGGCTTGGACACGCGCTGTGTCGCATCGTGATGGACACGAATTGGACCATAAGACACGGGCACATGTTTATCTTCATTTACCAACCAAGAAACTTGCATTTTAATTCCTTTTGAAAGATCCTTTTCAAATACCCTAAAATCTGAACTGTGTATAATTACACTGTATTTTCTAGTTTTTGCAATTTGATTTTGGGCAGCTAATCAACCTATTTTAAAACTGTTTTGGCATGGTTTGAAACCCTATTGCTATACTCATACTTGTTTCCTAAGTGTGGGTCGAGTTTGAAACGATTTGGTGTTAGTTTGACATTGTTTGGGTTCTTTTAGTATAGACTGAAATATAATTTTGAAATATGATATTAGTAAACTGATTTTTACCTTTACTTGAATTTTGAGTTTGGGGATAGTGATAGGAACTGAACTGAGTTAGTTTCCCTTCCTTTCAGTTTTTTATTCCCCTTTCTTTTGTTCCCTTCAAACTAAGTTTAGTTGTAAATGGTAATGTGGTAGGGTAAAAGGAAATTCTGAAACTGTTTTTGAAGTGAAGAAATTGAGTTGATTTTTAATCCAAAACTGAGAATGTGGTTATAAGTTTTGATGTTGGTCAATATTAGACTGAATGGTAATTAGTTAGTTAGGTTTTCATGTTTAAGTGTACATTGGAATCTGATTTCTCTCACATTGTTTCACCCTATCACTCTATGTACACTATGACACTTTACACTCCCCATACATTCACATGCATTCACTCCTTGACACACAAAACTGAAAACACCCTACTGCCTACTGTAAACACATGACACACACAGCCCACTTGCCACTTTTGCTTCACTTCACTTGCTATGTCCACATGACACACACACACTCACTTGCCTATGCACTTTCACTTCTCTACTTTGTACACATGCACACATTTTCCCTTTCACTCTCTTCACTCTCTAACCCTCTATGTATCTATTGTATACATATATATATATATATATATATATATATATATATATATATATATATATATATATATATAAGCTCATATAAGTTGTACCATATAGATAGTAATGTAATGCATATGGCTTGATAGTATATATATATGATATGATAAGTGATATGTATATAGTTAACTATCCTATATATATAATCATGTATGTGTTGTGACTTGGATTTGAGTTATGGTTTTAGATTAGGTTTAGAATGACTTGTGTAGCCTTAGTTAGACTAAAATAGACTAGTATAGGCTAGTGTAGCCTTGTTAGACCTAGTTGGCTAGTTTGACCATAGTTGACCTAGGGTTGACTTCTTGGTTGACCAGGGTTGACCAAGAATTGACTTTGACCTAGATTGACCTAGAAACCATGTAGATGCATTGTAGAGCTTTATTATTCCATTTTAGACTTGTTGTGACTAGCGCTGTTCTGAATAGGAGCCAGACACCACTCCTCAGGCAGTACTTTTCTCGGGACATTCAGTTATCAGGCGAGTACATTCTCTGATCATTTCATAACTTGCTTAGAATTATATTCTTGCTCTAGTTTACCTTATTTGATGCTGTCACGACATTATCACGGATTGATACTATATGGATCCTTGCTTGAGATGTTATCCCCCTCGGGAGCATCGGATACATTGTGCCATGTGTTTCATGTACATCGTGTATTCCTCGCTCTCATGTTATCCATGTTTATCATGTGCTTCATGCTCGTTCGTGCTTGCTCGTGTACTCTCATGTGCTACCATGATCGGTCGTGTTTTCCATGAATCTCATGTATAACCTATACTTCATGTGCACCCTTAGTGGGCCTTCGTGTGGAATTCATGTGCACTCAGTTCTCTGAGCCTCGTGAATACTTCATGTATACCCATCTATGGGCTTCATGTGAAAACCATGTGCGTAACATAACCTGTCTGGATCTTTGTGTATTGATTGGGGCTTGGGGGAGTATAAATAGTCATGTGAACAATTCCAAAGTAGAATAGCCATGTACACCTCTTTAGTATAGCCATGTGCAAATCAAGCCGTTCACATGTCGACTTTGTACTCTAAATCACTAGTCACTGGTAGCTCTCTACTTATAGTAGATATTTCTATTACAGTTCTCTTCCTGTTACATCATGTATTTTCTTTCAGTTTCATGTATTGTACTCTCTTGCACGTTTATATTTTCTAACCTGTTATGATCTGCGTGAGATGTATTGTGCTCGCTCCCGTCCTGACTGGACCTGTTGAAAATTTTACAGAGGATGATGAGGAACCCTGCACCCCTTACCTTGGAGCTTGCCTAGATGACACTCGCGACCTGGACCCCTGGGGAGGTTCAGGCAGCTGCTGAGGATGGCACCCTTGCATAGTGTAGTTAGCTTAGTCTGTTCTTCTTTTCATGTTTAGTTGTTGTCTTATTTCCAGAGTTGTATATTTTAGTAGATATTGAGACTAGTAGATGTTGAGACTTGTATTTCATTTGAGTTGCACCTCAGTTGAGAATTTCTTATCTATTTCATCGTGCTACATTCTACCTTAGATTGTGATTGAGTTGTACCTCTGTGTTGGCCTCCTTATGGAGAGTATTCATATTATGCTATTTATAGTTCATGACCTAGAACAACGTTCTACCGCCGACACTGCGGCGTAGGCTGGGCGTTGTTACGTTCTCGTACCCTCACAGTGGGTGCGGGTCGTGACACGTTTTTAGTGGTGGCCCATGCAGGTCGAGTTTGTGTAGTGGTATTCGAAGTAGAGTACCACTACAGCCTGCAGTAGGTTTAGGAAGTATTTTGAGGTACTCAATCACATTAGGAAAAACTCTAACTGAATTCCTGGTATCTAAATTTTTGATACTTCCTTGAATAACTGTCCTCCTTTGAACTATCGTTTCTATCTCAGTATTGATTCCTTGTTTGATCTGTCTCCAGGATGGTGATTGAGACACGATCGCATCGCTCTGGCTCAGCAGACGCTGGTGAGAGGCCTACCACCCCTCACCCGATTGTGGATGCTGGGACCACAGCACCCCCTATTTCTGCTCACATAGGAGCTTCTGCAGCTTTTGGGAGTGCACCTCCACCTGTCCGGAGGTCTTCTCCCGTCATCCCAGATCTGTACCAGCTGCAATTACCTTCAGGGACAGTAGATACGGCCCAGATGTTTGCCCTTTTTTAGCAGTTCTTGGAGTCTCAGCGACAGATACAGCAGAGCCAGTCTGCCGATATCCGACAGAGCATGCAGAATACTCACCAGTTGGTCAGGACGACAGTAGAGCTGGTGGCTGCTCAGCCACAGGGAGGTCAGATGCAGCCGTATCAGCCGAGGACTCCAGACATCCAATCCTTCAAGAAGATGGGACCCCGAGATTTCACAGGTACAGAGGGCATCATATACGCTGACGATTGGATAGAGCACATTGAGGAGATATTCAGATTGGCACAGATACCAGCAGGATTGCAGATCGAGGCAGCCGCCAGTCAGATGCAGGACTTGGCCCGTACTTGGTACCAGACGGACCCGAGGGTTGGTACAGCCGGTCAGACTTGGGCAGCATTCAAGAAACTGTTCAAGGAGAAATTCTTCCCTGATACAGCTCTCCGTGCTCTGGAGGCGCAGTTCGAGAGTTTAGTTCAGGGGAACCAGACCGTTGAGGAGTATGTTGGAGAGTTCAGTCGCTTGAGCAGATTCATCGAGGATCTTACCGAGGTCGGGAAGGCGAGGAAGTTTCGCAGGGGTTTGATCAGGGAAATCAAGTCATATACCAAGAGCGACCGCGATGCCACCTTCGAGCAGATTCTAGCAGGAGCCATGACAGCGGAGGACGATCTTGGACTGAAGGAGAAGAGGAGGCTAGATACTCAGGGAGCCAGTGGTAGTACGGGCCCGGCCAAGAGGCCCCACCTACAGATTCAGCAGCAGGTGCCCTATTTGCAGAGTCAGCAGCAGTATCCACAGCAGATGCTACCTCTGCAGTTTCAGCAGCAGTTCCAGCAGCAGTACCAGCAACCGAGGGTCTACCTTCAGCAGCGGCAGTTTCAGGACCGTGTACCCTTTCAGCAGACACAGCAGCCACAGATTCAGCAGCAAGCCTCAAAACAGCAGCTAGTTATTATTTGTCCCTTCTGTAAGAGACCAGGGCATGGTTGGGGTGAATGCCGGAAGAGGTTGGGCAGATGTTTGCTTTGCGGAGGATCCGATCATCGTCTGAGAGAGTGCCCCGAGTCATCAGGACAGACAGTTCAGGGATCAGGAGCTAGGGCTCCGGTAGACCAGCAGACAGGATTACCCTTACCGACTCAGCAGCAGAGGTATATGCAGCATCAGCAGCAGGCCAGAGGAGGCCAGCGAGGGCGAGCTTTCGCCAGGACAGTTGAGGGTGCTCAGGCCAGTAGAGATTTTGCTGCAGGTTCCGATCTATTCAATTTTCTTTCCGCAATTGCCTCTTATACTGCCTTGAAATTTCGATTCCTTCTGTTCCTTGTTAGTTGATTAATTTTGTCCTGTTGTTCTTGTGGTTATGTTTGGTTCCTTCTGAGATTAATCATATGGGCTAGGTCACCTTGGTTATGGAATTGAGAATCTTCGAGGGTCGTGTTTAGCTGGCATAGTGAGGACATATAGTCAGATTTAGGACGTATTTCTCGGGTGTGGGAATTTAAGGTTTTCGCTGCCAAGCATGCGGCAATGCAAAAATTTTAAATACCATGATTATAGAGGTATGTGCCTTAGTCGAGGACTCTGTGATTATCGTAGCCTTGCTCCCTAGCACGACGAAGTTTCTGAATATCGTGATTTTGGACAGACGCATATGATTATCTGACGGTATGTTTGAGACTTTGTTGTGGGGTGTTTGACCTAGAAGGCCTGCTACCATCTTAATTTCGAGGACGAAATTTTTATAAGGTGGGTAGGATTGTAACAGCCAGTTTTTGAAATGAGGGTATTTTTAAAATTTTGTATTTATAATTATTTATTATTTTCATTTAAATTATTATTTGATTTTTGGTGATTTTAAAATTATTTTAAACTATTTTTAGTTATGACTTGTAGTTTGGAGTTAACTAGTGTAACCTTAAAGACTTCTTGACCTAGAGCCTAGCCATGTGATTGTTATTAATTAGTGTATCTTAGCCTAGAGGGTATTTTGGTCATTTTATGATTTATTAGAATTTTTGGGAATTTTTAGGAATTGTTTTGGAATTATTTGACTAAGGGTTGACTTGGTTGATTTTGACTAGGGTTGACTTTGATGACTAGCCTAGAAGCTAACCCTAGTTGTGATAGCCTCGGTTAGGTTAAGTAACCTTAGTCCAACTTAGGTTAACCCATGATTTAGTCCATTAGACTCGAGTTAGAATAGAGTGGGTTAAGTCATAAGTCATGACTTATGGTTTTGGGACCAATAGAAATGAACATAGCCTTAGCTCATGTAACTTGGCCCAAAGCCCATAGCCCATCACTAAACCCTAACCCTAACCCACTATGGCCAGCCAACATAGGGATCCCAACCCTTTAAATAGTCTCTTCCATTTAGGGCTAGCCTCTTTAGAAAGAAATCCCAAGTTGGAAGAAGAGGTAAATCCCCAACTTCTAAAATCCCTAGAAAATCCATTTTAAATCCTTTTCTCCCCAAACCAATTGCAATAGGTTCTAATTTAGGTATTCTTGCTGTTGTGAAAGTTTATTTCCAGCCTTGGGACAATTTGGTGGAGTTTGGACATCAAGAAGAACACCTCTCTTTGGAGCTTTTTGGGGCTTTTGACACCTATAGGTAAATTACTAAAACTCTATTATAGTTGCTAATATTTTTGCATGGAGACCTAGATCTAGGTGTCCCCTAGCTAACCCCCAAGTTTGGTAGGAAACCGTGTCCGATTCGTGTCCCAATTGGACACGAATCCATGCTAGGCAGTAGGTGTTTGTGGAAATACCACAAAGAATATTTTTGTCTTATTTTTGAATTCTTTTTGAACATGATTGTAGATCTAGGTGTATGTTTTAATTCTTGTGAAGTGTCCATGGTGTTGTAGTGTCTGTGTCGGGTGCACGAAGGGTCGGACACGCTCGCACGCGCGGTTGGGGCTTCCCCTGCTACTCGGGTTGGATTGCACTCTGGACACGGCGATTCGGGACACGCCACTTGACACGTGGGTGGGGGCAGTGTCTGACACGGCCCTCCCCAAGTCTCGCGTGTCCCTGTGCCGTGTCGAGCGAGCACGAGCTCGTGCACTGGTCGCTCGAGCTGCTGCGCGCGAGTTTCAGTCCCCTCTGATACGGGCTGTTAGCGTGGACACGGCGACACGGTGTCGCATTGCAGGCTGACACAGACCTAGGGTGACCCTAGGCGAACACCCCTGTGTGAGCACGAGCCTCGAGTCGCACTGTGTCGCGTGCACGACACGCGTGCACGCGTGCACGATGCAGTGCTATTCCTGTTCACTGTAGGTGTTTGATTAGTGTTCTTAGGCTTGGACACGTGCTGTGTCGCATCGTGATGGACACGAATTGGACCATAAGACACGGGCACATGTTTATCTTCATTTACCAACCAAGAAACTTGCATTTTAATTCCTTTTGAAAGATCCTTTTCAAATACCCTAAAATCTGAACTGTGTATAATTACACTGTATTTTCTAGTTTTTGCAATTTGATTTTGGGCAGCTAATCAACCTATTTTAAAACTGTTTTGGCATGGTTTGAAACCCTATTGCTATACTCATACATGTTTCCTAAGTGTGGGTCGAGTTTGAAACGATTTGGTGTTAGTTTGACATTGTTTGGGTTCTTTTAGTATAGACTGAAATATAATTTTGAAATATGATATTAGTAAACTGATTTTTACCTTTACTTGAGTTTTGAGTTTGGGGATAGTGATAGGAACTGAACTGAGTTAGTTTCCCTTCCTTTCAGTTTTTTATTCCCCTTTCTTTTGTTCCCTTCAAACTAAGTTTAGTTGTAAATGGTAATGTGGTAGGGTAAAAGGAAATTCTGAAACTGTTTTTGAAGTGAAGAAATTGAGTTGATTTTTAATCCAAAACTGAGAATGTGGTTATAAGTTTTGATGTTGGTCAATATTAGACTGAATGGTAATTAGTTAGTTAGGTTTTCATGTTTAAGTGTACATTGGAATCTGATTTCTCTCACATTGTTTCACCCTATCACTCTATGTACACTATGACACTTTGCACTCTCCATACATTCACATGCATTCACTCCTTGACACACAAAACTGAAAACACCCTACTGCCTACTGTAAACACATGACACACACAGCCCACTTGCCACTTTTGTTTCACTTCACTTGCTATGTCCACATGACACACACACACTCACTTGCCTATGCACTTTCACTTCTCCACTTTGTACACATGCACACATTTTCCCTTTCACTCTCTTCACTCTCTAACCCTCTATGTATCTATTGTATACACATATATATATATATATATATAAGCTCATATAAGTTGTACCATATAGATAGTAATGTAATACATATGGTTTGGTAGTATATATATATGATATGATAAGTGATATGTATATAGTTAACTATCCTATATATATAATCATGTATGTGTTGTGACTTGGATTTGAGTTATGGTTTTAGATTAGGTTTAGAATGACTTGTGTAGCCTTAGTTAGACTAAAATAGACTAGTATAGGCTAGTGTAGCCTTGTTAGACCTAGTTGGCTAGTTTGACCATAGTTGACCTAGGGTTGACTTCTTGGTTGACCAGGGTTGACCAAGAATTGACTTTGACCTAGATTGACCTAGAAATCATGTAGATGCATTGTAGAGCTTTATTATTCCATTTTAGACTTGTTGTGACTAGCACTGTTCTGAATAGGAGCCAGACACCACTCCTCAGGCAGTACATTTCCTCGGGACATTCAGTTATCAGGCGAGTACATTCTCTGATCATTTCATAACTTGCTTAGAATTATATTCTTGCTCTAGTTTACCTTATTTGATGCTGTCACGACATTATCACGGATTGATACTATATGGATCCTTGCTTGAGATGTTATCCCCCTCGGGAGCATCGGATACATTGTGCCATGTGTTTCATGTACATCGTGTATTCCTCGCTCTCATGTTATCCATGTTTATCATGTGCTTCATGCTCGTTCATGCTTGCTCGTGTACTCTCATGTGCTACCATGATCGGTCGTGTTTTCCATGAATCTCATGTATAACCTATACTTCATGTGCACCCTTAGTGGGCCTTCGTGTGGAATTCATGTGCACTCAGTTCTCTGAGCCTCGTGAATACTTCATGTATACCCATCTATGGGCTTCATGTGAAAACCATGTGCGTAACATAACCTGTCTGGATCCTTGTGCATTGATTGGGGCTTGGGGGAGTATAAATAGTCATGTGAACAATTCCAAAGTAGAATAGCCATGTACACCTCTTTAGTATAGCCATGTACAAATCAAGCCGTTCACATGTCGACTTTGTACTCTAAATCACTAGTCACTGGTAGCTCTCTACTTATAGTAGATATTTCTATTACAGTTCTCTTCCTGTTACATCATGTATTTCCTTTCAGTTTCATGTATTGTACTCTCTTGCACGTTTATATTTTCTAACCTGTTATGATCTGCGTGAGATGTATTGTGCTCGCTCCCGTCCTGACTGGACCTATTGAAAATTTTACAGAGGATGATGAGGAACCCTGCACCCCTTACCTTGGAGCTTGTCTAGATGACACTCGCGACCTGGACCCCTGGGGAGGTTCAGGCAGCTGCTGAGGATGGCACCCTTGCATAGTGTAGTTAGCTTAGTCTGTTCTTCTTTTCATGTTTAGTTGTTGTCTTATTTCCAGAGTTGTATATTTTAGTAGATATTGAGACTAGTAGATGTTGAGACTTGTATTTCATTTGAGTTGCACCTCAGTTGAGGATTTCTTATCTATTTCATCGTGCTACATTCTACCTTAGATTGTGATTGAGTTGTACCTCTGTGTTGGCCTCCTTATGGAGAGTATTCATATTATGCTATTTATAGTTCATGACCTAGAACAGCGTTCTACCGCCGACACTGCGGCGTAGGCTGGGCGTTGTTACGTTTTCGTACCCTCTCAGTGGGTGCGGGTCGTGACAAGCCTCGCTCAGAGTTTTTCGAGTCTCTTTGGAGAGGCGCAAGAGCTCGAAAATGGACAGTCGGGCCGGTGTATTGGCCAATTGAGCCAAGATATCAAAATTGTAAGGCTTTTTAAGTCCGGAGGGAGATGACTTCTTCAAAGGTTTGTCAAAGCGGACTTGTTGTTTGCCTTTGTCAACGATCGTCGGCTTAAGAGGAGTAGACTCTACAACCGGTAAAGATGCAGTAGGAATATCCTCAGTGGAAGCAGGCTGCACTGGAGCAGGCTCAGAGGAAGAAGCAGGATTCTCTTGAGCTTCGGGGTAATCTTTTAGATAAGCTTTCCCTGATCTGGTGCCCAACAAGATTTCCTCGTCAACTATGGGGTCAAAAGACACCATATTGCAAGTCTTTGTCTTGCCTTTGGAACGATCTTTCTTCTTGGAGGAAGAGGGAACTTCGAACTCTGAAGCAAGATCCGGATGAATCCATATAATCTCGCCATTGTCAAGAGACAAGGGGACGAGACCTTCACTTCGTGGAGGAAGGAGATTCTCGATCTCGAGAATAGCTTTGGGGATAGGAATGACACCGTGCTTTACCATCTGGGGCAAAAGTCACCGAATTGAACTGAGACCATGTTTGCGGTAACAGTCTTCTCGTCTTGCTGTAGAGTGACAACACCGGCGTTGACCAGCTCTTGAATTTTGCCTTTGAGCACATAACATGCTCGAGTGGGATGTCCGATGAACCTGTGATAGACACAGTACTTGGGATGATCAGTCTTACCGACTTCATCGGGCTTTTTGGGATCTGGGAGCTGGAGCTTATTGCTTTTGATCAAGCAATCAAAGATGCTCACTGTGTCATTCTCGTCAAAAGAGTACTCCACTTTCGGACGAGGTTCTCTTGGTGGAGGTGCTGAAGGGGTAGAAGTTGACGTAGAGGGAGCTACGTTGACCGCCAAAGATTTTTTGTTCTTATTCGTCAAGTTGATATTCAAAGTTTATTTTCCTTTGCGGTTGTTCTGGCGATTGCCGCCACCCGATGTCTGGTGTTCATCCCGGTCGGGGTTAGACATTTGTACCCCTAGTTGCTTGAATTTGTCAGCACTAACTTCAGCTGCTTTAGCGTTGACAATGAAAGATGGCCAGTCTTGGAATTGAGTAGATCCTGTCCACATGCTGATGATAGGTAAAAGATTTGCCTTGCAGGTGTCTATGGTGACAGCGGCTGGAGTTCCAGGAGGCATTTTTAAAGCTTCCCGGCGGAACCTTTCAATAAAACTCTCAGCAGTTTCATTGTGTCTTTGTTTGATTTTATTGATGGCTGACATAGTGATGTCGTTGATCCCCTCATAGAATTGTTCTAGGAAGATTTGCTTTAGGCCAGAGAAGGAGGTGATACAACCATCGGGCAAGCTTCTATACCAATCGTATGCTACGCCGGCTAAACAGCCGACGAATACTCTGGTAAGAAGAGCGTCATTTGGTTGAAGTTGGACAGTCATAACCTCAAAGTGATTAATGAACTGACTGGGAGAAGTGCTGCCATCAAACAGCGAGATGGTTGGGATCTTGTACTTCGGAGGAAATGGGACTTCCTTCCATTCAACTGGGTAAGGTTGCTTGATCCCCAACCTCTGCAAGTTATCCTTCTCCTTGAAAGCTTCAAACTGAGTGCGTAGGAGCTTGACAGCTTAATTGGCATCTTCCACTGATGTAAAAGGAGTAGGCTGAATCACAGTATTAGGGGAAGGAACAACGTGATAAGCACTACCCCCAGCACCTGACTGACTGGGTGTGGATTGGACCTGTACAGGAGGTACTTGAGTAGATGCTACCTCCAGCCCTGTATTGACGGGTACCGACGATGCTATGATTTCAGGATTTATAGGAGGTACGGTCGGTAGTACCGTATGCTGGGCCACAATGATGGAATGCATAATTGCGACCATTTCGGCCATTGTCTTCAGCTTGTCTTCTAATGCAGCTATTCGTTGTTCTTGACTAGCTGAACTGGAAGCATCTGGGTCTTCATTGACAACATAAGCTGTCACTTCTCTGGGTACAGTGGAGGACACTGTCTGTTCTGAGCTTTCACTCTATGCATCATAGTCGAAGAAAGAATCATCTCCTGAATGAGAAAGAGGAAGATGCCCTGAAATATCTTGAAGATTCCTTTGACCGATTGTGTCTCGGCTTCGGGATCTGGTATGTTGGAATACTCCTTCAGAAGATTCCTGGAGTAGATCCAAGTACCGTTGGCTTGGCTTGCGAGGCTTGCCGTGCTTGGAGCACTTCCTACCCCCAGTGTCTCGGGAAGTCATGTTGACAGAAGCGTACAAAACCTTGTCTTCATCTTCCGACATAGGTTCAGAGTTTAAAAAATTTAAACTATCGAAGACAGATCGTCTGGTTGTCTGACAACAACACTTGATGACAACCTTATGATTGCAATGGTGTCCAAGTGGTTGCACTGGGGATGTTGAGATGTTGTCCCATTTTTGCTTGAGGTGTTCACGGAGATCAGGAACAGCAACGGGACGAGAAGAAGTTCGAGGAACATGTTCTTTGATAACATTCGGAACATGGTTCCGGTTCTTCAAATATTTTGTCCCTTGAGTGTACAGGGAAGTACTCATTTCATTGGCATAGGTGTCCGGATTCTTGATCCTGGAAGTTTGCCTCTGATGCTGGTTGGTCTTCGGCATTGGTTGTTTGCGTTTCACCGAAGTTGGTCGATTGAGATAAGTTCTCAGATCAGCAAACTCACCCCCAGGGGCTTCTGTCTGAGACACCAACAATTTTTTCTGTCTTGAACGGGAGATCTTGAGGGTTGAGAGATCTTGGAACTCTGCTACCGGAGTAGGCAGAATACCTCTCTGATCAGTACACTTCCCTTTGACAAGGAGTGAAGAAGAATCCTTGTGAGAAAGGGTTCTTGTACTGACGGGTGCCGGAGCACATTCAGTTTGATCTTCTACGGTAAAAACCGAGGAAGATTGAGAAAAGACCAAAGGGCCTTTTCCTTTGTATGTGAAGAAGGGTTAGATAAAGAGCGTTTCCCTCTGTTGTCTTCCAAGTCATGGGGCGAGGAAGGTTGAGAAAAGACCAACGGGCCTTTTCCTTTGTTCTGGGGAGGAGGAGGAATAGCCAAAAGACTACCCCCAGTGGATTGCGCAGAAACAACAGGGTGTTTGAGAGGAGTAGCAGAGCTTTTCCTCTTATTGTGAGAAGAGGAGAGATTAGCCAAAGGGCTGTCTCTCTTGGATTGCGCAGACACAGTTTGCGCATGGGTTGATGGCGCACTGGCAGATTGTGCAGGAGGAGTTCTGGCAGAAAGTCTTCTGGCCTCAGTCAAAATGGCTTGCGCAGCAGGAGTCTTGTTGCCAGCGTGCTTGGGTTGCACTCTCGTTGCTGGAGTAGGGGACTGCGCAGGCAAAGTTGCAGCCAACTGTGCCAGAGGAACAGGAGTCTTACACTTTGACAGGGCAGCATATGAAGTGGTTTGTGCACTGGAAACAGCAGACTGCGCAGGAGTAGTAGAGAAAGATTGTGCAACAGCAGAGACAACAGACTGTACAACAGTCTTAGCAGCAGAGACCTTAGACTGCACAGCAGTCTTAGTGGCAGAATCAACAAACTGTGCAGCAGTCTTGGGGACCCACACTGGGCGCACTTTGCTCGTGGCAGAAGTTGTCGCAGTACGAGGGGTGGTCCTGGAGTTGATCATGGCTTCGTAGGCCGTCTGGTTGACCTTCAAAACCAGCATCTTCTGCGTCTTTTCGATAGACGCAACGTCACATTGAGTTGTCACTTCCTAGTCGGAGGAGAAAGTCGTCCCCAGCAGAGTCGCCATTTTGTTTGCAAAAAAAAAGTTGATCTTTATTTCAACAAACTTTGTAAAGAAGATTACAAGAATTCTGGGAAAGTACAACTATAAGAATCCGATCTGAATGACGATCGCTTTATCCCTTGGACGATGTGAACTTTGAAGATAGTAGCCTCTGAAGAATGCAGCAGTACTTTAGCAAGAACTTCTGATCTCTGTGTGTGTGTGTGATCCTCTCTAGGAAGGACTTGAAACTCTATTTATAGAGTTCTGGAAATAACTACTTTTTAGTTATTCTGGACTGCGCAAGTTGGATTGCGCTGTATTGGACTGCGCAGACGTCAGATTGCGCTGTCAGTTACTTGATCGTGGGCCAACTGTCTTGGACACATGGCATTATTTGATTGAAATACGCATGATCGTGTACAGACGGTTACCACGTAATGAGTCATTGATGGCATAAAGGCCACGTGTACTTTGTCAGTTGATAGAGTGCGCCACTTGAATTGCGCTGGCTTCGGATTGTGCTAGGATGGAGGTGCTGAGATGGACTGCGCTGAGATGGACTGCGCTGCAGACAGATTACGCTTCATGTACAGCTGTCCTCGAGCGCTGTGCTGCACAATAAACGAACAGTTTCCTCGTTCTTCGTGCTGTCAGCTGTTAGAAGATCTGATTCTCTGTCAGGTAATGATGACGGCGTCACGTCAGCATGCGCACTTGGATGAGTGCGCAGTTCAGCCTGCGCAATCGAATGACTGTGCAATCTGTCTTCTGTGCAGTTCACTTGAAGGATGTATAATTTGATTTTGATGACTTTGTTGATGGGTGCAACTTGATTTTTAGGACCTACAATTACCACATGAGCCAGGGGGTAGCTAAACTCATAGAGGGTGGCACATCTTGGCCTAACAAAGCAGTCGCCACCCCACTCGTGGAATCTTCAATCATCGAGGCTTCAAGATTCATGCCCCCTCGAGGAGTTTTCGAGCCCGGAGCCTCAACATTTGCAGTCTCCGTCTGACAGACAATGATGCCAAAGCCAGAAACCGTCGTAGCCAAGACTATTGAGCAACCCATCACAGTCCCCAAAGTGGGTCGGACAGAAGGAGACTCTTCTACCATAGGGCCCTTGCCCTTATCAAGATCTACCCTAGAGGGCCCACTGACATTAAGGCCCACTGTAACAGGATTAGAAGTAATATCTGAAGCTGGGGCAGGTTCTTTGTCACGACCCGTATCCTAGAGTAAGGGCACGAGACGTGGGTACGTCCAGCCTACGCCGCAGTGTCGGCGGTAGAACGTTGTCCTAGGTTAACATCTAATAATATATAAGGTACCTGTACAGTATATACACTCCGAATGGAGGTGACATAGCAAATACAGTCTCAATCACATCTAAGATAGAGCATGATAAAAGATAGATAGATAGATAAGAACAGAATAAAATCCACAGAGACTACAATCCAGATAAAGTCTAAGTGTCTAAGATAAATACATATCCAGAATCATCTCAATATCTCAATACAGTAATCCAGAATAGATAAATGGAAGACAACCTAATCTAAAGGAGTGTCATCCACTGCTAGTGGGTCCTGCTGTTGGTCCAGGTCACAATAGTCCTCTAGGGTCGTACCGTAATGAGTAGGGCAGAACGCCTCAGGCTCGTCCTCTATACTATTTTCAACAGGTCTAGTCAGGACAGGGGCGAGTACAGTACATCTCAACAAATCATAACAGGTTAGGAAATATAAACATGCTAGAGAGTAAGATACAAGAAACTGAAAGAATAACATGATGAAAAAGGAAGACTGTAAGTAAATAGATACAATATATATGAGAACTAACAGTGCTAGTGATTCAGAGTACAAGACGGTTATGTAAACGGCACGATGTTGTACACGAGTAATCTAAAGAGGTTGCACACGAGTAATCTACTAGATTGAATACATAACCACTTCTACTCCCCCGCCCCAATCAATACACAAGGATCTAGCCAAGTTATGTTATTGCACACGAAGTATAGTCGTACACGAAGATTATGTGAGCACATGAGTATACACGATTTCACACGATTTGTACACGAAAAGCATGAACACAAGGAGTACACGATGCTCATGATAAAGTACACGAACATGAAATACCCGATGTATCCGCTAAGGGGATAACATCGCACGACAAGATCCATATAGTATTAATCCGTGTTACTAATGTATCATCATCAAGTAAAGTAATCTAAAGCAGGAAATATACTCCTAAACATGATATAAAATGATCAGAGAATGTACTCGCCTGGTATCCCGAATAACTTAAGAGAATCTACTATCCGAGGAGTGGTGTCTGTCTCCTATAGAACAGTACAAGTCACTATAAGTCTAAAATGATATATTAGACTGCTATAATTCATCTACATGATGTTTGGGGTCAATCTAGGCTAAAGTCAACCCTTGGTCAAGTCTAGTCAACTTATTCTTGTCGAACTAGGTCAACTAGGTCAAGCCTAAGCCAAACAAGTCTCACTAAGCCTAACCAGCCTATTCTAGCATACACACACAATATCTAGGCTATACAAGCCAACATCACACCTACACTGGCATTCAAGCCATAAACACAGGCTATGAGCCATAGGCTATAGCTATAGGCTAATCACACGTTCACACATCATGTATATTCTCATACATCTCATACACTAACTATTTATCTAATTTAATATAATTAACACACATATGCACATATAGGCTACATTGATAATCACATATAGGTATACATATATATATATATATACATATATATATACATAGGGTGATAGGGAGAGGAATACATTGTGTGTGATACAGTGGGTGTGTGTGTATCATGTGTCAATAGAATTCAGGATTCAGTATATAACTAGGTGTGTGTTTGTGTTGAGTATGTATGACAGTGAGTGTATGTGTCACTAGGAACTTAGTGAAACAAAATGAATCATTACAATGCATGTGTGTGTGTCTACATGTGAGGGTTAGCTAAGTTGTGAGTGAAAGAGTGAATGGCAATTTAACAAATAGGTCTTTCAGGATTTAGAATCAATTGACAGTTAAGTTGGTGTGAGTGAGCATGAGTGTGTACATGTGAGGGTGATATAGTGTAGGACATGTTATTTGAAACTGAAAATCAGTGAACAAAACTCAGAAATTGCAATTAGAAATAGAATCGTGACAATGGCAGTTTTCAGTGAATTGGGAACCCAATTGACAGTTCATAACAGTTAACTCAAGGATCTAATAACCCAAATTCGAATCCATTTACCAATTGAATCCCAATATTAACATCAACCAACAGTTAAACCAAATGCCAACCAAATCGAAAACCCATTTCTCAAGTGAAACCTAAACTAACATGAATTCAATCCACAGTGAACTATCATAAAGTAAATGAATTAAACATGGCAAATGACATTCAAAATTTCAGATTAAAACTGGAAATTAAAATCGTGTTTTCAGAACTGGAATGTATCAGTTAAAATATTCAGTCCCAGCCCATATTCGAAATCCTCTTTCTTGATCACAAAACCTAATCTAACTTGCCAATCCTATCCAGCAGTAGTTAATACATTTGCACATGAATTAAAAATAGTAATTTAACATCAAAATAGTTTAAAACAGGGAATCAATTTAAGATATTACAAAAACTGGAACCCGTATCAGTGATTTAGGAAAAACCAAATTCAAGTATCAAAATCAAGTTAATATGATAAATTAGAGGTTGGTAAAACATTATACACATGTGCACGTTGTAGAAGCATGGAATTTCAGGACCAGAAATCCTATGCGCCAAACACTACATGCGCCAGAGAGCTCGGACAAAGTATTTCACACAGCAAAAACAACAAATATAGACATGGAAAGAGGACTTTTTTATTACATACAAAAGTCTACTACATGTCTAGAAAAGGTTGTACAAAGGAGAACTTCTACAAAAAGAAAAGACCCTAAGTCTACAGCCAGGCGCGGCGATCACCATGCGCCCTCAGCAGAGTGCATCCCACCATACGCCCTCAGCGGGGCGCATCCTTTCAGTAGCTCAGTTATGTGCATCCTCAGTTACGTGCATCCCTTTGGCAGCTCAGTTATGTACATCCCTTCAGCAACCCAGTTATGTGCCGCTCTTCCAGCCAGGCTCACCGCCGTCTAAATGCTTCGACTAATGAAGCATTTATTGAGCAGAACGAGGGTGGCAATCAACACTCTAGCTGGAGGAAGAGCTCCCCAAACCGAGGAAGAGAAGAGCACCGCAAGCCGACCTGTGGCCAGGGGAGGCTTCGAAAGAGCCTCCAAAGGCGAAGGAAGACCGCAATCAAAACTACGGCTAAAGGAGCAGCTTTCAACACAACCAGAGTGGGCGACACCCACTCTGAAGGAAGAAAGAGCCCCCAAAGCCGCAGCACCGCAATTCCGATCTGCGGCTCTTCCCACATGACGGAGATGAGGCTCGTGCATCCCTATCTTTGGATGCAACAGGCACCTTCTGCCTGCCTCAGAAGCCCTCGACTCCGACTTTTGGATGTAACAGTCACCTTCAAGTGCTTCAATGAAGACACTGCGTCGCATCTTCACCCTCGGGAGCATCTCATCAACAGAATGCATCCGAGTAAACAAGTTCATGTCGGAAGAATGTGAGAGAACGAGAAGCAAACTCTCTCCATGCCACTATTTATAGGCCGGGCAAATCAAACCCATGCGCCAAGTGGATGGCTCTCTGAATTCCGTGCAATGAATTTGCATTTAATGGTTGAACCGGACGCTTTGAATCAGCCAAGTCAAAACGGCTATTTAAAGCACTCGAAGAACGTAACAGTCGTACCATTAAAGACGTGTCACGAAGCGGATGCGCCGGCCAGACAGCGCATCACACAGACGCGCCCTTCAAACATCAAAGCGCATCACACAGACGCGCCCTTCAGCACCAAGTGCCTCACAGGGATGCGCTCCCATGCGTCCCCATATGCCTAGTGGAACGCCGATCGATGCGCCCACTCAGCTGTCCATCAAATATCAAAAACATTAAATGCTGAAGTCTGACAGAGTTGGCAGCACGCTTCCCGAAGAATGAACAGTTGACAGCTTTTTCAGAAAACGAAGCATCGCCAACGTCAGCATCATCATTACTTTTCTCCGACGGTTACTGCCACGTGGCCGCCCAATCATCTCGCATGCGCGTCCGCAGTCATGCGCCTAAATCTGCATGTGCCTCAAAAGCCATGTGTCCCAGACTTTTCTCTGATCCCAAAAGACAGAAGTAAAGTCACTACTGAAGCTTCGCATGCGCCTCAAAAGCCATGCGCCCCGAATGGTTCGTGACTCCTAAAGGTTACGAGCCAAAGTCTCCTCATGCGCCCAATCCCAGGCGCATCCTACCCGATCATTCTCCATCAAATCCGAGATCTCCGATCCATGGGCCGATGACACGTGTCTTTTGACTCGATTCACCCAAGATCTCAGCAACAAAAAGATCTTCTTCCCTGCTACGTGCCGGCTCACAACAGCAGCATGAAGAATTCAACCCCTCAATCAGGGCGCATCGACCATGCACCTCCATCAGCAATCACCACGTGGCGTCCCCGCGTCTAGGCGTATCCTACATATGCGCGCATGAGCAGCCAGCCTGCAAAGCTATAAATAGAGGGATCATTTCCTTCTTACCGACGAACGAACACACACAGAGGCAAACATACATCGACAGACAGAGACTTTGTACCACCAGAGAGGCAGATAAAGACACTCAATGTCTTTCTCCTCTTAGCAAGCTCCAGCACCCAGAGCAATCCAAACCTTCAGAGAACCGATAACCGTCGTCATATCGTCAACGGAGTCAACGTATTACCACTCGCTCTATCGGCACAAGGGACCCAGACTAAACAAAAGTGTACTCCTAGGACTAAGTCGAAGTCCTACATTGTAACACTGTTCTGTTTGTATTAAAATTTACAATCAAAAGATTTTAATGGCAAACAAGCTGGCGACTCTGCTGGGGACCTCTTTCTTCTCCACCGAGAAAGCTGTGTCGCAATTCGACGATGTGAAGGTGGGCTCCTCCCACAAGACGCTGGTCGTACGCCTCAATCAATAGGCGTATGAGGAGTTCATCTCTGAAGGAAGTGCGAGTCCTTCGAAGCGGCTGCCAAAGCCGAAGAAGACCCGCCGAGTCTGGGTGCGTAAGGTCGACGCCTCTGGCACCACCACCGAAGGGGATGCGCCAATCCAGCCTTCCCTTCCTGCTGACGTCCTCAGCAGCCAAGATGCGCCCACCGGTGCAGCGCATCTCACAGGGAAACGTGCGGCTGACCACATTCCCCAGCCATCTCCCTCTCAAGCGAGGATGATGCGTCGACGGAGCAGGGGCGCAGCCAATGCCCCGTGCATCATCTCTGATGCGCCACATAAGGTCTCTGCCTTTGACAGACTCACTCGCTGTAGTGGCGAAGAGAATTTGGATTCTGAGTACTATGCGCCCTAGCGGCCTGGTACGAAGAAGTCCATGGCAGCACGGGCCATGCGTCCCAAACGTGCTATACCAGCAGCAAGCCAGATGCATGCACTCACAATCATGCGCGCTGCTGATGGTAAGCTGTATAAGGTCGACTCAGGTATTTCTGTGCCAGAAACGAGCCGACCTTCAAAGTCCATGTCTCACTTGGGGGCATCTATTGCGTGCACAACTAAGTCGAGTAAGGAAAATCCAGTGGTCTTGAACTCCCGTGCCTCCTCTAGTTGTGCGTCTGAGGTCCGTTCAAGTCACATCAAATGTTGTTCCTCTACTACTGATCGGGATGCCTGTTTGGTGTTAGATCAGGGGGCGCAGCATTCACTTGACCACCCCGGCGCTTGGCCTTGCCATGCGCCTGAAGGGGGTGCGAAGGTGGCACTCTCCTCCAACGATCTGTGCAACGTGATCACTCACAAGCGCCGATCAGGAGAGTCGGCTGACATGCATGATGTTCCCCTCACAGGGCACACTTGTGCTGTGGTCACCATCAACTGCTGTTGCAAGGTGGCAGTCTCACCAAGGCAGTCAGTGTTCCAGCAGCTGCAATCATCGACACCCCTCCGACGTCGCCTCGGGAAGAAGGTGTCAACAAAAGAAGAGCCAAGGGTTGCTTCATGCAACGTGATCTCTAACTCCTCGCCAGTCCGAAAGACGACTGGCAATTCCTCGTCCTCGTCCAAGAGCCAGCCGAGGAAAGCCAAGGCAAGTGTCTCGTCCTCCGGAGTGTTTCAAGGCACTCGGGAGAGAAAGAAGATCTTGGAGGAAACTGGGGGTAGTCAGACCCTTGTCGAGCCTCCTTCCGAAGACGAAGCTGTCTTTCAAAGTACAGCTGGGGCCGATCTACTCGAAGTCAGCCTTCCGGACATGGCTGGGGGTCATCTAGATCTACGTCTCGAGGAAGTCCTTCAAGACGAGGGTGTCCCCCAAAACATAACGGGGGTAGTCTAGCCTCCACGGATCTGAGTCTCGGAGACGAAGAAGTCCTTCAAGACGGAACCAAGGGTAATCAGGCCCTTGCAGATGCTCCCGTAGAGAATGTTCTCCAGAACATAGCCGGGGGTGGCCAGGACGAAGCTCCAGGAGAGGCAACTTCCCTACAAGAGAGTGAAGCCGAGAGCGAAGCCTCAACCGATCCATCCACTTCCAGCCGTGTCATGACAGTATACATGGCTGGGGGTGATTCCGAGTCTGATGCACCGCCACCAGACCTCGTCCAGCGCATGGACACATTAGAGGGAGGACACAAAACCCTCTCTGCCTCCATACAAATACTGACTCAAGCAGTGTTTGAGATACGGTCAGCTTTGGCCAAGACACCTTCTACCGGTCCTGACCCAAGGGCCAATGGAGAATCAAGTGTACCCCTTCAACGGGTATCCTTGGATACGGATCGCCGAGAAGCACCTCGGACATCGGAGCCCTCAAATGCTCAACTGCAGGTAGTACCACCTTTTCTGACTCCCAGCTACACGGAAGACGTGGTCGAGATGATCAGGGACTTGCGCGAGGGCTTTGAGTCCATGACGAGACAAGAGGACCGCCAAAAGATGGGGATTCCCTAACCTTATCCCCTCGAGTGGAACAAAGTGGTTTATCCTCCTAAGTATAAACCACAAACACTGACGCCATACAACGGGAAGGACTCTCCTCGTCGCTATCTGACGTACTTCCAGTCTCAGACGGGACATCTTCCGAAGGAGGACGCGCTACTCACCAGCATATTTATCAGGGCATTGAAGGGAGTGGCGTACGACTGGTACTGCAGCCTCCCCGACAATTCCATATCCTCCTTCGACGACCTGACGCGCCTTTTTTTCGACCGTTTCTACGACGGCGGAAAGGACATGACAATGGCGTCCCTTATAGAGATACGCCAGAAGGAGAAGGAAATGGTTAGAGTGTTCATCGAACGCTTCCGACAGGCCTGCTTCAGACTGCCCCCGGGCATGCCAGAACATGTACTCCTCTCCTCCTGCAGCATGAACATGCTGCCTGCAGTCAAACTCTGGCTCAACTCTACTCCTCCTCCCGACTGGAGCTCCTTGATCATTGAAGCGGAAGCCGCGGAAAAGAAGGCGGCCAATGCTCGTCTTCTGGGAGTCAGTTTCTCTGTCTTTGACGACAAGGGGAAACGGCCTGCAGCCAACAACCCCGGACGAGAGACGAAGGGGAAACAGGCGTTGACTGTCAATGCCTCAAAAGGTGCGTCAGTACCTACTCAGAAGCCTCCACTTGCACCATGGCCAAAGGAGGTTTATTCGTTCAACGACGAAGATACCCTGCAACTCTTTGAGATACTGAAGCAGGGTGATAAGATCAAGCTGCCGGACCCGAAGCGTCCCGACGAGGTTGGGAAAGTGGATAACCCGAGGTACTGTAACTACCATTGGTTTGTCGGACACCCAACCAAGGACTGCTATGTCCTCAAGAATTATATCCAGCACATGATCAATACGGATGTAATCTCCGTCGACTACGAGGAGAAGACGGTGTCAGCCAACGTGGTGTCACTCCAGTTCGGCACCCTGCCGCCAACTACAACACAAGATGGCGTCGTCCCCATCCGTAAGGCGACAATGGAGGTGGTTAACTTACCATCTACTCGTGACAACGTGAGTGGACTCATCCCACTCACCACATCTCAGGGAGAGATCCTATGGGTTCACTCTGATCTTGTCTCCGAGGTGACTCAACCGGAGGTACGCCCTACCTCCAAATCCAAAGACAGGAAGATCAAGTCTTGCCGCATGGTCTCTTCCTCAGCGGAAGAGGCACTTCCTGTGCAGACGCGTTCACAACATAACGCCCAGCCCGACGAAGCTGCCGTCGAGGTGGTACCTCATTGCACCATCCCTGCTGTCCAGGAGGAGGGCCCGTCTAAGCCCCCAGCAGCCAATAAGCAGAAGCAGATAGAAGCCCGCTTCGATAGGCCTCTGCGAAAGGAGAATGCTTCGAGGCTAGCCAAGCCCCACAACTTTGACATACTGGCACAACTGACTAGTACTGCTGCCCGCCTTTCTCTGTTTGAGCTCCTTCTTCTTTCCAAAGGCACTCGCGAAGCTCTCTGTGAAGCCCTGAAGGATGCTGAGTCCTTCATCATTCAGGTCAAGCAGCCTGAAGATCTCCCAACTGCATGCACGCACTGCCACTGTACGGATGAGGTTATCCCCAATATAACCTTCACCTAACAGGACATGCTGCTCAAGCACAACCGACACAACAGGCCACTGTATTATACCGGGTATATCGGTTCAGTCAAGGTAAAGCGGATTCAGATCGATCCGGGGTCTTCCCTCAGCATCATCCCGAAGACGCTGCTCTCAACACTGGAGATCCCAATGTACCGACTGGCACCCTCCAACACAACAATCAGTGGCTTCAACGCTAGCAAAAGTGAGCCACTGGGTAAGATACGACTAAAGTGCTATATCGGTAACCTCAGAACTGAGGTGACTTGTTATGTCGTGGACACCGACGTCAACTACAACCTCCTGTTGGGTCGTCCATGGCTGCATGAGTACATGGTGGTGCCATCTACGCTCCACCAATGTATGAAGTACGTGTCCACCAACAACGTCATCCGGACGGAGTTCGCGGACATCGACCTTTTCAAAGGGATTGAAGCCTACTTCACCGATTCTAACCTGTACAAGTCACCTGACGAGGAGGAAGCCAATGATGCTGACGATAAGGCAGAAACGGCAGCAGAGCCGGACATGGAGCCTGAGGTCACTCCCGACGCTCCTTTGAAGATCCGACTCAAAGGCAAACCGCCTCAGAAGTTGCCTCCCATGAGCATTAAGCTGCCCGGGAAAGCACCAGCTCTTCCTGAAGCTCCCCTGAAGATACGGCTCAAGGGAAAGCTGCCTCAAACATCGGCTCCCCTTGTGGCAAAACTACAGGGGAAGGCGCCATTCACCGGAGGCACAGTGGAGGCACCTCTGAAGGTGCGTCTTAAAGGCAAGCCGCCGTCATCCAAGCTGCCAGAAAAGGCCCGTATAGTCCTTTCGGGCTCTAAAACCAATGCTGTGGTGGACTCTCCCAATCCTACTCCAGTACTCACAGATGAAGTGCTAGGGGAATATATCTTTGCTGATGTAGATGCACCCTCTCTGGACAATGTAATCCCGCGGGATAAAATCTCGTATTTCATCAATAATAGAGTATCTTTTAATTATTCTAGTCTTCCACATTGGAATGCCATGTATACATTAGATAACGCTCTACGGTCGTTGCAAACATAAATAACGACCGTCCATCATGTAAATCGAGTAGTCCCGTCCCAAGGGGTCTGTTTCATAGTCCCGCCACGGAGTCCAGACGAAGAATCCATCATCTTCGGCAAAGTTGAGCGTCATCAAGACCTCCAGCCACTTGAGCCAGAACCAGATACAGGTAGAATACAAGTCTATCGGTACACGGACAAGGCAAAGTACCTCATCCAAAAGATGGGTTACGACCTAAAAATCAACAAAGGCCTGAACTACGGCAAGGGTCGACGTCTCCCTCTCCGGCTTCCAACACCTAAAGCAAAGCCGCAAGACTACTACAATAGAACTCGACGGGGGGTAGGCTATGTCACGCCACCGTCAACTCCAGAGAGTTCGGATGCAGGAGAAGCAGAACATTCTCATTCGTCCGAAGCATCAACTTGGGATTCCGATACCAGTATCGGCTCAGTCTTCAAGAGAGTGCTGTCAGCCAACATGATGTCTGCGCAATCTCAAGAAGATGAAGGCGAAGACCAAATGCCAGAATTTTTCGAAGAACCTTGGGCTCAACGCCTGAAAGAACAGTGGGAGTCTCATTTCGAATTACGTGAACCTCCCACCGAAGACGAAGTCGAGCAGATCGACCTTGGGGACGGATCTTCTTCCAAACCCATCTTCATCAGCAAAAGCCTAAAAGGAGAAGACCGAGAATCTTTAATCCAGCTGGCTAAAGAGTATATTGATGTCTTCGCCTGGAGATACGAAGATATGCCGGGACTTGATCCCCAGATTGTGATGCATAGGCTCAACATCTTACCTGATACCAAGCCTATCAAACAACAACATCGACGTTTTCCTCCGAACATCATGAACGCCATCGATCAGGAGGTGGACAAACTCTTGACCAGCGGCTTCATCCGTGAAGAACAGCACCCGGATTGGGTAGCCAATGCCGTCCCTGTCACCAAGAAGAATGGGAAAATACGAGTTTGTATCAACTTCAGGGATCTCAACTCTGCTTGCCCGAAGGACGAATTCCCACTCCCAATCACCGACGTGATGATCGACAACACATGTGGCTTCGAACGTATGTCTTTCATGGATGGGTATTCGGGCTACAACCAGATCAAGATGTTTCCCGATGACGCAAAACACACATCATTCAGGACTCCAAAGGGCATTTTCTGCTACACAGTGATGCCCTTCAGCTTGAAGAACGCTGGTACAACATACCAACGAGCTATGAGCACCATTTTTTGGCAGCATCTTCGTAAGACCGTCGAATGCTATGTTGACGACATCGCAGTTAAGAGCCGTCTCAAAGGAAACCACCTGCAAGACCTCAAGACAGTCTTCGATCTCATGCGGGCGCATCAACTCAAGATGAACCCCGCTAAATCATTCCTAGGGGTTTCTAGCGAAAAGTTCTTAGGTTTCATTATCACGGCGAAAGGCATTCATGTCGATCCCGAGAAGACCAAAGCCATCCTCGACATGGACCCTCCGAAGAACCTTCGAGAACTTCGAGGCCTGCAGGGGCGTCTGGCATATATCCGGAGGTTCATAGCAAACCTTTTCGGAAAATATCAACCCTTCACTCAGCTCATGAAGAAGGGAGTCTCTTACGTCTGGACAAAGGAATGCCAAAAGGCTTTCGACGACAACAAGGCTTATCTGACGAGCCTGCCAGTCTTGGTGGCACCAGTCGCCGGCAAACCATTTCTCCTCTACGTCCGTGCCATGGATCATTCCCTCGGCGCTCTGCTAGCTCAGAACAGTGATACAGGCTATGAGCAAGCAATCTACTACCTCAGTCGAACTCTGATCGGGGCCGAACACCGGTACAACCCCGTTGAAAAGGAGTGCTTGGCTTTGGTATTTGCCATCCAAAAGACTCATCATTATGTCTCGGAGCAGATAATTCATGTCATTTCTCGAGTCAATCCGCTCAGAGTCTTCATGACGAAGCCATGATCATTAAACTCCCGGCTTGCCACATGGGCGATCTTGCTAACGCCATACAACATGGTGTTTGTCCCACAAAAAGCTGTTACAGGTCAAGCTCTGGCTGACTTTTTGGCTGCACACCCCATCCCAGAGTCCTCAAAACTCTATGAAGACATTCCGGATGAGGTCCAAGAATCAAACGTCACTGAAGAAAGCTCCGTCTGGCGGATATTTTTCGATGGCGCTTTAAGAACAGGCCCCAAAGGCCAAATTATCGCAGGAGTGGGGGTAATCTTGGTCTCTTCCGATCAGCTGGTCATCCAGCACGCTTACTCCCTTTTGAAGCCGTACTCCAACAATGTTGCCGAGTACAACGCTCTCATCATGGGACTCTAGCTGGCGCAACAGCTGGGGGTGGACCATCTGGAAGCCTATGACGACTCAAAACTCGTCGTTAACCAGGTCAGAGGGCAATACGGGGTTCGCCATGAAGATCTAATCCCCTACCATAAAGTTGCATTGAACATCATTTCAACCTTCACCGGGTTCTTCATCGAACACGTACCTCGTCTACAAAATCTGGAGGCCGATGCTCTGGCTGGCCTCGCAGCCTCCTTGGCAGCCCCCCTCGGGACTCAACACTACGTCACGGTAGTTGGTCGGGACTTGGTCAGTCCCAAAAACAACCTGTGCTCATGAGTAGTCCATGCTATGTCAACAAGCGCTGGTGTTAATGTCCGAGACTGGAGATTCCCGTTCATCGACTTTGCTGTCTACGGAATTCTTCCAAAGGACCCGAAAAAAGCCGTCTTAGTCAGGAGACGCTCTCTTCGATTCTACTACGATACAGCCACTAAAATGCTGTACCGACGCTCCTAAAATGGACTTCTCCTTCGATGTTTGTCCAACGAAGAAGCAGCCGAAGCCCTTCGAGAAGCTGCAGGACCGACTGCGACGCATGGGCTACTACTGGCCAACCATGGTCGCTGACGCTGTCGACTATGCTAAGAAGTGCCATGCGTGCCAGCTTCACGCGGACTTCATTCATACGCCGTCAGAACCACTACATCCTACAGTCGCCTCCTGGCCCTTCGAGGCTTGGGGCATGGACATTATAGGACCGATCACCCCTCCTTTATCGAGAGGACACCGCCTCATCCTAGCCATCACCGACTACTTCTCCAAGTGGGCAGAAGCAGTCCCGCTGGCAGAAGTAAAGAGCTCCAGGGTGATCAGCTTCATCAAACACCACGTCATCTACCATTTCGGAGTAACCCGGAGGATCACCCACGATAATGGTCCTCAGTTCATAAGCCATGCTTTCAGCAGATTCTGTGACAAGAATCGCATTCAAAATGTGGCATCAACCGCTTACAATCTGGCAGCAAACGGATTGGCCGAGGTGTTCAACAAGACTATCGTCAGGCTACTCAAAAAGGTCGTGTCATCCAACAAACGCGACTGGGACGAAAAGCTATGCGAATGCCTTTGGGCTTACCGTACAACTGTACGGACCCCGACAGGCAACACACCATTCTCCTTGGTCTACGGAAGCGAAGCGGTACTGCCTCTCGAGATCCAGATACCCTCACTCCGCGTAGCAATCACAAACCAACTCACAGAAGAGGATAATCAACGTCGTCGTCTGCGGAAACTGGAGGCACTTGACGAAAAGCGTCTCCTAGCTCAACAACGCATCGAACTCTACCAAGCCCGTATATCACAGGCTTTCAACAAAAAGGTCAAGAAGAGGACTTTTTAAGTAGGCAACCTGGTTCTGGCAGTCAGGAGGCCGATGGTGTTTACTTACAAGACACCAGAAAAGTTCGAGCCCAAGTGGGAAGGACCTTTCATCATAGAGACGATGTGAGCACCCTAAATTTTGGGTTGATTTTTTTATTTTTATTTTAATTTTCTGATTGATTTGGTTTCGATAAATAATTTATTCTGTTATTTTTCCTTAAGTGTACTTTTTCGTGCCTTTGATATTTGGAATGTCAGGAATGTTCAACTCTGGAAATCTTCTTCACGAGTTTTGGAGTGGACAGGATTACCTTCATGATGGTATATAGTGTCCCACTCAAACTTGTTCCCTTGTGCTCTTTTTGCTTCGCAGAACTTCTGGTCGAATTAGACCATTTGATCATTAATTAATTTTCCCACTCTTTTCTTTGATCATTATTAGCACGTTACCGTGACTTTTAATTTGGGAGCGCAAGACCAGTCAGTTTCTTGAAACCAAGTTCTCATGTATGATCTACTCGAGATGCTCGTCACCCATGACCTTCGTGTCCCACTCAGACACGCCATTTTGTGCTCCATTTGCTTCACACAACTTTCCTGACACGTGACCCGATTTTATTTCACCCCACGGTGTCACATTCATTTTCTAACTTAATTTGTGGGTACCCTGTTGACCAAAACCTGTCAGCCCTAATTATGGACATGGCCCACATTGAGCCTACTATCCGCATGCCACTTGTGTCCCATTTATTGGAATCCCCATGTGCTACTTATTTACCCATGATCATCAACGCCTAATTTTAATTCGATTATTGCGTAATGCCCGATTTTGACCCAATTCAGCTCCACCAAGTCCAGCCCAGCTTCTTGCTACCCTCCATCGTGACACTCTCATTTTTCGTGTCCAAAAATAATATTCAATACCTGCTTTTATACTTCAAAAATTGAGTGTGTACCCATTGATTTAAATCCCTCAATAAATCCAATCCTTATTTTATTTCCACCCTTGATTTCACTCCTAACCAATCCTAGCCCTCTATTCCTACATGACAACTCACATCCTCACTTTTTCCACATAGGCCGGCCCTAACTCCTAGGGGTAGCTTTCCTCTCTAATTTATTATTATCATCTATTCTCTCTCCCCAACACTTAGTTTTTCCTACAACTCATTTAAACACCAACTCCACAGCAACTTCTACAACACCACCACACCACTTCACCGAGCTCCTCCCTCTGGTCGTGGCTCCGACCACCCCTGGACGAGCACGCCGTGCCACCACCGGCCATCTCCTCCTCCTTTCCTCCTCCTTTTCACAACCGAGCCAACCACCATCAACGCCATAACAACCCGACTCCACCACCATCAACCAACCATTTCTGCCACCACTTCACCGAGCCTTCGCAGCCGCAGCCGCCCCTTGGCCGCGCAGCCCCGCCGTCGCCGGCCAGGCAGCGCAGCCGTGCGCAAGCCTCAAGCAACAGCAGATGTGGCAGCAAGCAGCCATGGGCCGTCGAGACGATTCGTGCGTTTTGCACGAAGTCCCGTCGTGACGAACTCGGGAACGGGGCTGAATACGCGTTCCGTAGCAGCAACTTCGCGCACGTTTTCCCGGGAATCCGACCTTTGGATTGGCAATTTCTTTGCTCCGTCACAATCTCGGTATATCCACCTTCATCTCTGTCAATTTTCGTCCGTTAATTTTATCGTTTGATACATCAAAACCGGCCACCAAGTTGACCGTTTAAATTGTATTAAATTTGGACAGTTTCGCGGGGCCAACTTCGTCAGGTTGTATCTCCTCTACCGCAGCTCCTTTTGGCGTGCTACCAGTTCCTGTGCGAAGCTGGTATAACCCTCTTACTATCCCCTCTAGTTTTGTTTCATTGTGAGCTTGTTTGATTGGTTGAATTCGACGCCAAAGTTGGCCGTCCGAATTTGTAATTTCCAACTTATAAAATTCTATTTTTGAACACGGGACTCCAGATTTCATTTCTGACACCACCACTAGACTCGTGGCATCGTTCTGGCATGTTTTCATATAAAATTTGTTAGATTTGGAGAACGTGGACCCTGGCACATTTTTCGGTATAAAGTGGGTCCCACATTCTGGGTCAACGGGACTTTTTGACGTCGGCTCATCGGAATCCAATTCCGGATATACCGTTGAGTTCGTATCGTCATTCTGGACTCGTTGACATATAATTTGCTAGGTTTTGGTGGACATTGGATCCGGCACGCATTTCGGTGCAAGTCGAATACCAATATCCGGGTCAACAGGTTATTTTGAGATCGGCTCATCGGAATCCAATTTCGGATATACCATTGAGTTCGTATCATCATTCTGGACTCGTTGACATGTAGTTTGCCGAGTTTTGAGAACATTTGCTTCGGCACGCATTTCCGTGCAAACCGGAATTCCAAGTTCTGGTCAACGGACCAAATAGAGATCGGGTCAAAGGAATCCAATTCTGGAGATACCGTTGGGTTTGTATCGTCATTCTGATTTCGTGGACATATAATTTATTATATTTTATAGATTTATTTTCTTGCACATTTTTCGGTGCAAAATGGCTCCGACACGGACACCGTTTTGACCCAAAATTACCATTTTGCTCTTATGTCCAAATTGGACCGACGGGTAGGCTATCCTAGCTAATTTGACCATTCTAGACATGTTGGCCATGTTTATTTCATCGTCCGACAATGTTTGTTGATAGTTTCTCTGAGTTTAACCTTTTTATAATTTATTAATAATTAATTCTTATAATGTTCGTATTTCGGGATTAGTACAACGAAACTGAGCTCAGTCAATTCCAGTGATCTTACAACGCTGAAATTGACAAGATGAACACGTGGATCACTATAATAAGATTATCAACCTTATCATTGATTTTTTTATCTCGATTTGCGTGTCGTAAGTTTCGACGTACGAATAACGAAATACACTTTATATCTTTAATAACTAGACTAGAATTGACCATATTTGACCAGAGTTGACCAGTTGACCAAAAGTCAACTGTAAGTCAACACTTGACCTAGTTTGACTAAATTATTGACCGGAGTTGACCTAGAGTTAATTTGACTTAGAAGAACCTAGGATAAAATAGATTGTTTGTAGAGATTCATTTATTACAACTTGAACACCTTGTAACCTGTGTTGCTTTAAATATGACTCTGTGGCTTCAGTTGGACCCCTATACTTATCAGCTGTTCAGGTTATCAGGCGAGTACATTCTCTGATCATTTCATATCATGTTAGAATTATTTTCCTGCTTTAGATTACTTTACTTGATGCTGTCACGTTGGTAACACGGATTAGTACTATATGGATCCACTCTTGAGATGTTATCCCCTCAGGGAGCATCGTATACTACATGTTCTGTGCGTTTCACTTACATGGTGTATCACTATGCTTCACGATTCTTCGATCACTTGTGACATGTACTCTCATGATCACAGAGTCTTCCCAGAATCACCCCATTTATAGACATTCCCAGAATCACCCCATTGTGGGCATTCCCAGAATTATCCATTTATGGGCTATCCATGTATCACCCCTTGTGGGCCTTTGCATGGAATCATAACATAACCTGGTTGGATCCTTGTGTATTGATTGGGGGTACGGGAGAGTAGAAGTAGACATGTGAATAATATCCAAGTAGTGTAGTTCCCAGAATCACTCTATAGTATAGTTCCCAAAATCTCCTATGTCATTTACATGTTTATATTGTACTCTGACTCACTAGCCACTGTTAGTTCTCTACTTATAGTAGATATTTCTATTACAGTTCTCTCTCTATTTACATACTGTATTTCTTTCAGATCCTGTATCTTACTTTACTGCGTGATTATATTTTCTAACCTGCTATGATCTATTTAGATGTACTGTGCTCGCTCCAGTCCTGACTGGACCTGTTGATAAATTTTACAGATAGCCTGGAGGTTGCCTGCTAGCCTAGAGGAGACAGTAGAGGTTGCATAGATAGCTAGGATTTTCTTATAGTTTATTTTCTGTCGTCTTGAGTTGTATTTATGGATTACTGTATTTGAGTTTTGAGATGTATTCTGAGTTTGTATCTTAGACACTTAGACTTCTAACTGCCGTATCTCTTTTGGATTTCATGTTTTATCTATCTTCCATTATGCTCTACCTTAGATGTGATTGAGTTTACATTCTGCTATGTCACCCCCATTCGGGGAGTATAAACTGCTTAGCCTTATACTGTTAGATGCATGAGACCTAGGACAGCGTTCTACCGTCGACACTACGGCGTAGACTGGGCGTTGTTACGTTCTCGTGCCCTTACTCTAGGGTGCGGGTCGTGACACGTTTTTAGTGGTGGCCCATGCAGGTCGAGTTTGTGTAGTGGTATTCGAACTAGAGTACCACTACAGCCTGCAGTAGGATTAGGATATATTTTGAAGGTACTCAATCACAGTTAGGACCCCTTGAGAGATTCCTGGGACGACCCTTGAGAATCTTATTTTAACTTCGATTTGAAAACTCTTTCTTGATTTGATTTATCTTTACTTTCTTTTGTTGAATTTGATTTTGATGGATTATCTTTGAATTTGAGTTGTATTTATTGATTTTGATAAAAAATTATTGAATTTTGAATCTTGATGATAGCTGTTGCATCCGAGTTTGTATTTTGATGGATTTTTGTTCATTTTGAATTTTGATGTTTGTTGATAAATTTGATTTGATTTTTGGGTATTCATTGTTGATTTAATTTAATTTTTGTCAAGATAAAATTATATGGGCAAGGTCATCTAAGTTATGGAATCTAGTCTTCTATAGTCACATTAGCCAGCATGGTGAGGGCATATAGTCTGATTTTGGATATATTTCTCGGATGTAGGAATTTAAGGTTTTCGCAGCCAAGCTAGCGACGTCGCGAAAATGTTAAATACCATAATTCTAGAGGTATGTGCCTGAGTCGAGGACTCTGTGATTATCGTAGCCTTGCTTACTAGTATGACGAGAATTTAGAGTATCATAATTTTGGATAGACGCATATAATTATCAGATTGTACCTTAAATACTTTTGAGCATATTTTTGCTACTTTTGTTTCAGTCATTCAAAAAAAAAAGAATTATTGTTGTTTCAGTCATTCAAAAAAAAAAGAATTATTGTTGTTTTGTTTTGTTGCTTCTCAATGTTTACTTAGAAGTAGCTTGTGTAACTTCTTGCTATGAGATTCTACATAATACAATAAATTGATGACCTTGCTAGACCTTATCTTGGACTTGATAATTTAGCTCTGGGTTTCAAAATGGTTCTTCTTTAAACAGATAAGCAAAACAGATTTTATCGTTATTTCTTCTTGCTATTATTCTTGTATTAATAATAATAAAACTGTCTTGATTACGTCAATCACCTGCTTGCAATCTTGGTAGGAATCTAATTGTTGGTCTTAACGTAGAATTAAAATTTTATATTGGGACATGGAATATATATATAAATGTATATAGTGGACACCTTGCCTGATACGTATGCATGCTACCCTTGATTTCCTACCTAGCTAAATACATATTAATATGTCGTTAATGTTTGAATTTTCAAAACCCCAATATTTCTGGTTTTCTGCTTTTCCAGTTTAAATTCGTAATTCAAATATAAATTTCATGATAATAGTTTTGTTTATATCACTGCACATGTATGTTATATACAGGGTTAATTTTTTTTTAAAGAAATTGGCTAAGTTGTGTTAAATTATCAAATCTAAGACTGTGTACATATTAACCCTTAATACTGGATTTTAAATGTTAGTTCAAATTGATTGTTTTAAATGTAATATTTAGAGCTGTGTACATTGTTGTATGTAGGGATATAATGTTAGGTTTCATATTCTTACATGTTAGGTTGTGATAAACATTGAGTTGGTTTTGATGTTGAATTTTACCAAAATCCTGAAAATTGAATACATGTTAACATTTTTACGTTGATTTCAAATGTTTAGTTCAATTTCAGATTTAACATGTAATATTGAACTTTATGCGTAGATAAATGTATGGATAGTATGTTAGGGTTTCATTTATATCATGTTAGGATGTATTGGGAGCGTT
This sequence comes from Iris pallida, assembly GCA_029216955.1. Taxonomy (NCBI): domain Eukaryota; kingdom Viridiplantae; phylum Streptophyta; class Magnoliopsida; order Asparagales; family Iridaceae; genus Iris; species Iris pallida. The sequence goes on from JANAVB010036161.1 coordinate 127,534, forward strand.
GAGATTGGTTGTGATGTTTCAAAATCCTAAAACTTGAGACTGCATTATGTTAATATTTCACTGCTTTAAATGTTAGCTTATTTTCAGACTTTGCATGTAAATGCTGAACTAAAACTGGGTTTAACCTTTCAATACTAAGCTATAACCCTGTACAAGGACACACACCCACCCTAACTTAGTATACGCTGCCATGTAAACCTAACCCTTTCCCCTCTATGTTATGTTCATATATCTATATAGATATATATAGAGTTTATACGTACATGTTATAATGTATATAGATACATAACTAAGTCCCTACCTTTATATATATCTATATATATATATATATATATATATGGTTAGCCATGCATGTTATGATTAAATAGGTTGTGTATTGTAGATTGTTTAACCAATATGCCATGAGTAGTGTAACTGGATAGCTATTGTTTGAAATCCAAATCCTCATATACAATTTCACGTATATTCACCTACACACATGCCTACTATATAACCATATTGACCTGTTCATATACACCCATACACACACAAACCACATAACCTTACATAATGCTAGTTTTTTTCTCTCTAACGCTCTCTCTCTATATATATATTGTGATTGGATTTCAATGCAAGTGATCTTCAATTCCTAAATTTTTGGATTTGATTTTTTCTGTACCCTTTATAGATAATTGGTAGTTGCCTTTATTTTATTTTGATAAGTACCAGTTTTCATATAGGATGGTAGACCGCCTTACAGTTTTGATGATTTGTTATTTCTGTATCTTTTCTCGTTTAGCACCCTAGATTGCTTGTGTGTTTTGATACCCTATGACCGTTTGGGTTATCATGACTAGTATACCTAGATGAGACTTTCACTACCACCGTATGCCATGACCCTGTACGTTGTCCTCTTTGATGGTATGATTTGTTTAAGTTCCGGGACTTGATTGTGGGGGTTTGACCTAGAAGGAGTATGAACATTTTAATTTCGAGGACAAAATTTTTATAAGGTGGGTAGGATGTAAGCACCCTAAATTTTGGGTTGATTTTTTTTATTTTAATTTTTTGATTGATTTGGTTTCGATAAATAATTTATTCTGTTATTTTTTCTTAAGTGTACTTTTTCGTGCCTTTGATATTTGGAGTGTCAGGGATGTTCAACTCTGGAAATATTCTTTAAGAGTTTTGGAGTGGACAGGATTACCTTCATGATGGTATATAGTTTTCCACTCAAACTTGTTCCCTTGTGCTCTTTTTGCTTCGCAGAACTTCTGGTCGAATTAGACCATTTGATCGTTAATTAATTTTCCTACTCTTTTCCTTGATCATTATTAGCACGTTACCGTGACTTTTAATTTGGGAGCGCAAGACCAGTCAGTTTCTTGAAACCCAGTTCTCATGCATGATCTACTTGAGATGCTCGTCACCCATGACCTTCGTGTCCCACTTAGACATGCCATTTTGTGCTCCATTTGCTTCACACAAAGTTCTGGTCAACGGACCAAATTGAGATCAGGTCAACGGAATCCAATTCTGGAGATACCGTTGGGTTCGTATCGTCATTCTGGTTTCGTGGACATATAATTTGTTATATTTTATAGATTTGTTTTTTTGTACATTTTTTGGTGCAAAACGGCTCCGACACGGACACTGTTTTGACCCGAAATTACCTTTTTGCCCTTGTGTCCAAATTGGACCGATGGGTAGGCTATCCTAGCTAATTTGACCATTTTGGACACGTTGGCGATGTTTATTTCATCGTCCAACAATGTTTGTTGATAGTTTCTCTGAGTTTAACCTTTTTATAATTTATTAATAATTAATTCTTATAATGTTCGTATTTTGGGATTAGTACAACGAAACTGAGCTCAGTCAATTCCAGTAATCTCACATCGCTGAAATTGACAAGATGGACTTGTGGATCACTATAATAAGATTATCAACCTTACCATTGATTTTCTTATCTCGATTTGCGTGTCGTAAGTTTCGACGTACGAATAACGAAGTACACTTCATATCTTTAATAATTAGACTAGAATTGACCATATTTGACCAGAGTTGACCAGTTGACCAAAAGTCAACACTTGACCTAGTTTGACTAAATTATTGACCGGAGTTGACCTAGAGTTAATTTGACGTAGAAGAACCTAGGATAAAATAGATTGTTTGTAGAGATTCATTTATTACAACTTGAACACCTTGTAACCTGTGTTGCTTTAAATAGGACTCTGTGGCTTCAGTTGGACCCCTATACTTATCAGCTGTTCAGGTTATCAGGCGAGTACATTCTCTGATCATTTCATATCCTGTTAGAATTATTTTCCTGCTTTAGATTACTTTACTTGATGCTGTCACATTGGTAACACGGATTAGTACTATATGGATCCACTCTTGAGATGTTATCCCCTTAGGGAGCATCGTATACTACATGTTCTGTGCGTTTCACTTACATGGTGTATCACTATGCTTCACGATTCTTCGATCACTTGTGACATGTACTCTCATGATCACAGAGTCTTCCCAGAATCACCCCATTTATGGGCATTTCCAGAATCACCCTATTGTGGGCATTCCCAGAATCACCCATTTATGGGCTATCCATGTATTACCCCTTGTGGGCCTTTGCATGGAATCATAACATAGCCTGGTTGGATCCTTGTGTATTGATTGGGGGTACGGGGGAGTAGAAGTAGACATGTGAATAATATCCAACTACTGTAGTTCCCAAAATCACTCCATAGTATAGTTCCCAGAATCTCCTATGCCATTCACATGTTTATATTGTACTCTGACTCACTAGCCACTGTTAGTTCTCTACTTATAGTAGATATTTCTATTACAGTTCTCTCTCTCTGTTTACATACTGTATTTCTTTCAGATCTTGTATCTTACTTTACTGTATGATTATATTTTCTAACCTGCTATGATCTGTTGAGATGTACTGTGCTTGCTCCAGTCCTGACTGGACCTGTTGATAAATTTTACAGATAGCCTGGAGGTTGCCTGCTAGCCTAGAGGAGACAGTAGAGGTTGCATAGATAGCTAGGGTTTTCTTATGGTTTATTTTCTGTCGTCTTGAGTTGTATTTATGGATTACTGTATTTGAGTTTTGAGATGTATTCTGAGTTTGTATCTTAGACACTTAGACTTCTAACTGCTGTATCTCTTTTGGATTTTATGTTTTATCTATCTTCCATTATGCTCTACCTTAGATGTGATTGAGTTTACATTCTGCTATGTCACCCCCATTCGGGGAGTATAAACTGCTTAGCCTTATACTGTTAGATGTATGAGACCTAGGACAGCATTCTACCGCCGATACTGCGGCGTAGGCTGGCGTTGTTACGTTCTCGTGCCCTTACTCTAGGGTGTGGGTCGTGACAGACGGTATACTCAAACGGTGCTTACCGCCTCGCCAAACCCAATGGGGACTTATTCATGATGCCCATCAATGGCAAGTTCCTGAAGAAGTACTACTCTTGACATCTTTCAGACATGTACTTCCACAAGGGGATCTTTGGACTCAATCATCAGGGCTCACATATAATTCCCGTCCATAAAATCATACACTTCCGGAACCCAGCTGTTCCGTGGCATCCTCCAGTAGAAGGACAACCACGTCTACATCACCTCTGAGTTGTCCCCCCTACATCCTACAAAGCGGAATCTTACATTCTATAAGACTACACTACCCATCATGTTTACCACGTCCACATTACCTCTGAGTAAACATCCCGTACAGACAACCCCTGCGTTGCCGTACATTAATCGCAGAACTTCCACGTCCACATTACCTCTGAGTAGTTCTGCGTATCCTCCAGAATCACTCCTACCACGTCCATAACACCTCTGAGTAGGATAATTCTATCATTTTGAATCACATATTTGCCATGTCCACATTACCTCTGAGCAAACATGTTGGTTCTCTTAAACTTATTATCTGTACCTAAAAACCAAGGTGCACAAAAGATAATAGGTCCACATAAATCATCAAGTTCATGACAGAAAAAATGAACACATCACAGAAGATTGTGTATTTCTTTATTTCTAAAAAAAGAGAGGAAAGGATTACACCATCCCCAGTAAGAGTTGCAAATATATAAAAAGAAGAGACTACAATCCCTAAACATCCCCAGGATTGGCTGAAAGCTCTTCAATCCGACGCCTCAAGTCTGCCGCCCGAGTCTCCACAGTCGCCAAGACTCGACGTTCAGCTTCTTGATGCATCGCTTCAATGGCCTCAGGAGAAGTGTCATTCTCATGCTTCTCATCCAACTGCTGCCGCTGCTGAGCCAAAGTAAGAGCCCGGTGGGTGAAAGCTGCCTCCTCCTTCTTGAATGCTACGTGTTCAGCCTGGACACGTTCGGCGTCTAATAGAAGTCGGGCCCGTTGGTCCTCAAGGCGGCGGATCTGGGCATCAATCTCCGCGATACTAGTGTCCAACACAGCTCGCGCCTCCACCGTTTTCCGCGTAGACTGAGACAACCGCTCCACTGCAGCTTCAGTCTCAGCCACTTTGTGTTCCCAGACACTTACGGTGGCCTGGTAAGAAGACTCAGTATCGGCGATCCGCTTCACCTTCTCCGCATCTATCAGGACGGAGAGGTTGTTTCGCTGGATGCACTGCAGTTCGGAAAGCCGCTGGTCCAACTCAACCACTGAGGCTTCTAGAATGTCGGCCATATGATCATGGCCCTGATGAAGACGGATCAGGTTGATATGAGGCATTGCCAGAGTTCTTGCCGTCGCAAAACTCCCATTGGCGTCCATCACGGCCGATACACCCCTCTGCAGCATTTTATACACTGCCTCGATGATGAATTTCACATATTCATCTGCATCCGCCAGCACCTGCGGCGTCATAGCAGAAGTCGGAGGAGCTGCTTTAGCAGACGAACCGCAAGAAGGCCCGCCTGCCTCAATCCGCGAGGCTGGACCCTCGGTATCGATAGGCTCTTCATCAACAGGGGCTTGACTACTAACCCGAGGAGCCAAAGGAATAGAAGAAGTCGAGGCAGGCGTCGAGATAGTACCCCAAGTGGAAGGAGCAACGGAGGGTTCCATCAAACCCTTACCCCTCTCAAACTCGAAAGAACCACCGACGTCAGTGGCTACCTCATCAGCCCCCAATGTGCTATCAGCAGCCAGTACCTCCCCTGGCAGAACGGGGAGATTGACACTTGTCTCCTGACTCGCCCCTGAAGTCAGGACCGACAGCCGAGTCTCACTTTTCTCACCAAATCCCTCTACAGGGACAAGATCTGTCGCTATCTCCTGATCGGTGGCCACCTCAGCTTCCGCTGCTGAGTCTGGGGTAGGGCTCGTCAATGCTGCAGCCGACCTCCCCTCATCATGACAAGGAGGGGAATCAACCCTCTCCTCTGTTCCAACCACATCTGTTGCCCCCGCAACAGACTCTTACAACTCTGGAGATACGTCATCTGAAGACGACGAACTCCACTCTATTTCATCATCGCGAAGCCCCGTATCCGCTGGACCCTCAACGTCCAAGGCCCCTACGGCAGCTTGCACCATTCCGGAAGTTGCTGCAACCTCCGCGTCTCTTCCGACAAAGTCTGGAGATATTGGAACCTCCGCAGGAATATCTTCAGGATTCTCCTCCATTGGGGACATTACCATCGGAGGAATGCGCTCGTCAGAAGAGCTTGCCACCTTCTTCGATTTATTGACACCCGGTTTCAATACACGGGTCTTCTTCTTCAACGATCCCTACAAGAAGAAAAGCACAAGTCACCAAAATGACAAGATGAGCCAAAATTACGGAGGACTCTTTTACCTCAGCAGGAATTGATTCCACTGGTGTTACAGACGACACTCCCGTAGCTTTTGGACTCGTCGTTTTTCTTGGCCTTTTTGGTACAGACGAACCGGCTTCTGTGTCGGCCCTTCTCTTCCCAACATAGGGATCTCTCACTGATGCTGCAGCAGCAGCCCGATATCCCACCAATTCTGGTGAACGATATGACCGAGCTGCTATCAACATATTTGCCGTGGCCTCCAGCTGAGTTCCAATGATGAAACTAGTCTCCCTAACATAACCAGGAGACACAGTATTCATGGCGCAATACAGCTTAGCTGCCGAATACAGGATCTGTGGCCGAGGGTTACGAACTGGCATAGTAAACTGAACACCAGTGCACTCGGCATTGTAATATTGCCAGCCCCGGGCTCCATCCAGCAAACCTGTAACATTAGCTGGGCATAGCCAAACTGGCGAGCGAATCGGCTGGGCAGATATGGCTCCAGATAACACCTATTTTGGTTCCGGTAGACCAAGTGAGAAGGCCGAATACTTTGCAACCAACAAAAACCCTATTTCGGCAGAGTAATCGCATCTTCACCTGAGTCGTCTAAATCTTGGTCAGCCTCGAAATCTTTAAAGATGGGGCCGACCTTGACAATCTCCCACCCCTGAAGGTAGGACAAAACTCTCCTGCAAACGGGGACGCCAGTGTGTAACCACTTCCTCTTGTAGAAGCGGCGGATGAAGGCATCACCTTCAACATGATCCTCCTCCGGACCTGGACTCATCACATTCGGATGATGCAGGATCAACCACCCCATAAGATAATGGAATGGTAGTTCAGCCCGGGGAAAATTGTCGTTTCTACCTCTCCCATGGATCACATCATCAGCAAAGGTCCTCAAACCCCGCAACAGGTTACACACCATCGCGGGGAGGAGAGCTAGAGGACGACCAAAGACCAATTTCACGGCGGGCAAAATAAGGTTTCGGTGTACCCTCTCCACAGCACCAGATCTGCCCGCAAACACACAATCCCGGAGCCATATCATCATGTATGCCGTTAACACCGCCTTAGACGACATCCGGTGTGCACAGTGCCAGAAGCAGCTATACGCATTCTCGCCACTCTCATTTGAACGGGGGGCCCTTTCATCTAGCCGGCTCATTTCGGAAGTTACTTCCGCGGGTTTCAGCCCTTGCGGAGTCATAAATCGGATATTCGAGGAATCTGCCAGATCCTGCTTGAAGACGTAATCCCTCCAAACAGTCACATGAGGCTGAGTCCTGCCTTTGTCCTTCCTTTGCATCAGATAATAATGGCTCGCCACCTCTTTGAAGACAACCATCATCTCCGGGTCCTTATTTTCCAGAACTAGGATCTCTTCGTTCGACGGGAAATATTCCCCGTACGGTTCCGAGCCCCAAGGAAGCTTGGACACTTCGTACATCTCATGGAGAGCTAACCCCAACTCCCCCACCGGAGTAAAAAAGGTGCCAGTCTGGGCATTGAACAATTCCAAGAGTACAAGGAACATGGGCTTATTGATGGCATAAAGGCCACGTGTACTTTGTCAGTTGATAGAGTGCGCCACTTGAATTGCGCTGGCTTCGGATTGTGCTAGGATGGAGGTGCTGAGATGGACTGCGCTGAGATGGACTGCGCTGCAGACAGATTGCGCTTCATGTACAGCTGTCCTCGAGCGCTGTGCTGCACAATAAACGAACAGTTTCCTCGTTCTTCGTGCTGTCAGCTGTCAGAAGATCTGATTCTCTGTCAGATAATGATGACGGCGTCACATCAGCATGCGCACTTGGATGAGTGCGCAGTTCAGCCTGCACAATCGAATGACTGTGCAATCTGTCTTCTGTGCAGTTCACTTGAAGGATGTATAATTTGATTTTGATGACTTTGTTGATGGGTGCAACTTGATTTTTAGGACCTACAATTACCACATGAGCCAGGGGGTAGCTAAACTCATAGAGGGTGGCACATCTTGGCCTAACAAAGCAGTCGCCACCCCACTCGTGGAATCTTCAATCATCGAGGCTTCAAGATTCATGCCCCCTCGAGGAGTTTTCGAGCCCGGAGCCTCAACATTTGCACTCTCCGTCTGACAGACAATGATGCCAAAGCCAGAAACCGTCGTAGCCAAGACTATTGAGCAACCCATCACAGTCCCCAAAGTGGGTCGGACAGAAGGAGACTCTTCTACCATAGGGCCCTTGCCCTTATCAAGATCTACCCTAGAGGGCCCACTGACATCAAGGCCCACTGTAACAGGATTAGAAGTAATATCTGAAGCTGGGGCAGGTTCTTTGTCACGACCCGTATCCTAGAGTAAGGGCACGAGACGTGGGTACGTCCAGCCTACGCCGCAGTGTCGGTGGTAGAACGTTATACCAGGTTAACATCTAATAATATATAAGGTACCTGTACAGTATATACACTCCGAATGGAGGTGACATAGCAAATACAGTCTCAATCACATCTAAGATAGAGCATGATAAAAGATAGATAGATAGATAAGAACAGAATAAAATCCACAGAGACTACAATCCAGATAAAGTCTAAGTGTCTAAGATAAATACATATCCAGAATCATCTCAATATCTTAATACAGTAATCCAGAATAGATAAATGGAAGACAACCTAATCTAAAGGAGTGTCATCCACTGCTAGTGGGTCCTGCTGTTGGTCCAGGTCACAATAGTCCTCTAGGGTCGTACCGTAATGAGTAGGGCAGAACGCCTCAGGCTCGTCCTCTATACTATTTTCAACAGGTCCAGTCAGGACAGGGGCGAGTACAGTACATCTCAACAAATCATAACAGGTTAGGAAATATAAATATGCTAGAGAGTAAGATACAAGAAACTGAAAGAATAACATGATGAAAAAGGAAGACTGTAAGTAAATAGATACAATATATATGAGAACTAACAGTGCTAGTGATTCAGAGTACAAGACGGTTATGTAAATGGCACGATGTTGTACACGAGTAATCTAAAGAGGTTGCACACGAGTAATCTACTAGATTGAATACATAACCACTTCTACTCCCCCGCCCCAATCAATACACAAGGATCTAGCCAAGTTATGTTATTGCACACGAAGTATAGTCGTACACGAAGATTATGTGAGCACATGAGTATACACGATTTCACACGATTTGTACACGAAAAGCATGAACACAAGGAGTACACGATGCTCATGATAAAGTACACGAACATGAAATACCCGATGTATCCGCTAAGGGGATAACATCGCACGACAAGATCCATATAGTATTAATCCGTGTTACTAATGTATCATCATCAAGTAAAGTAATAAAGCAGGAAATATACTCCTAAACATGATATAAAATGATCAGAGAATGTACTCGCCTGGTATCCCGAATAACTTAAGAGAATCTACTGTCCGAGGAGTGGTGTCTATCTCCTATAGAACAGTACAAGTCACTATAAGTCTAAAATGATATATTAGACTGCTATAATTCATCTACATGATGTTTGGGGTCAATCTAGGCTAAAGTCAACCCTTGGTCAAGTTTAGTCAACTTATTCTAGTCAAACTAGGTCAACTAGGTCAAGCCTAAGCCAAACAAGTCTCACTATGCCTAACCAGCCTATTCTAGCATACACACACAATATCTAGGCTATACAAGCCAACATCACACCTACACTGGCATTCAAGCCATAAACACAGGCTATGAGCCATAGGCTATAGCTATAGGCTAATCACACGTTCACACATCATGTATATTCTCATACATCTCATACACTAACTATTTATCTAATTTAATATAATTAACACACATATGCACATATAGGCTACATTGATAATCACATATAGGTATACATATATATATATACATATATATATACATAGGGTGATAGGGAGAGGAATACATTGTGTGTGATACAGTGGGTGTGTGTGTATCATGTGTCAATAGAATTCAGGATTCAGTATATAACTAGGTGTGTGTTTGTGTTGAGTATGTATGACAGTGAGTGTATGTGTCACTAGGAACTTAGTGAAACAAAATGAATCATTACAATGCATGTGTGTGTGTCTACATGTGAGGGTTAGCTAAGTTGTGAGTGAAAGCGTGAATGGCAATTTAACAAATAGGTCTTTCAGGATTTAGAATCAATTGACAGTTAAGTTGGTGTGAGTGAGCATGAGTGTGTACATGTGAGGGTGATATAGTGTAGGACATGTTATTTGAAACTGAAAATCAGTGAACAAAACTCAGAAATTGCAATTAGAAATAGAATCGTGACAATGGCAGTTTTCAGTGAATTGGGAACCCAATTGACAGTTCATAACAGTTAACTCAAGGATCTAATCACCCAAATTCGAATCCATTTACCAATTGAATCCCAATATTAACATCAACCAACAGTTAAACCAAATGCCAACCAAATCGAAAACCCATTTCTCAAGTGAAACCTAAACTAACATGAATTCAATCCACAGTGAACTATCATAAAGTAAATGAATTAAACATGGCAAATGACATTCAAAATTTCAGATTAAAACTGGAAATTAAAATCGTGTTTTCAGAACTGGAATGTATCAGTTAAAATATTCAGTCCCAGCCCATATTCGAAATCCTCTTTCTTGATCACAAAACCTAATCTAACTTGCCAATCCTATCCAGCAGTAGTTAATACATTTGCACATGAATTAAAAATAGTAATTTAACATCAAAATAGTTTAAAACAGGGAATCAATTTAAGATATTACAAAAACTGGAACCCGTATCAGTGATTTAGGAAAAACCAAATTCAAGTATCAAAATCAAGTTAATATGATAAATTAGAGGTTGGTAAAACATTATACACATGTGCACGTTGTAGAAGCATGGAATTTCAGGACCAGAAATCCTATGCGCCAAACACTACATGCGCCAGAGAGCTCGGACAAAGTACTTCACACAGCAAAAACAACAAATATAGACATGGAAAGAGGACTTTTTTTATTACATATAAAAGTCTATTACATGTCTAGAAAAGGTTGTACAAAGGAGAACTTCTATAAAAAGAAAAGACCCTAAGTCTATAGCCAGGCGCGACGATCACCATGCGCCCTCAACAGGGCGCATCCCACCATGCGCCCTCAGCGGGGCGCATCCTTTCAGCAGCTCAGTTATGTGCATCCTCAGTTATGTGCATCCCTTTGGCAGCTCAGTTATGTACATCCCTTCAGCAGCCCAGTTATGTTCCGCTCTTCCAGCCAGGCTCACCGCCGTCTAAATGCTTCGACTAATGAAGCATTTATTGAGCAGAACGAGGGTGGCAATCAACCCTCTAGCTGGAGGAAGAGCTCTCCAAACCGAGGAAGAGAAGAGCACCGCAAGCCGACCTGTGGCCAGGGGAGGCTTCGAAAGAGCCTCCAAAGGCGAAGGAAGACCGCAATCGAAACTGCGGCTAAAGGAGCAGCTTTCAACACAACCAGAGTGGGCGACACCCACTTTGAAGGAAGAAAGAGCCCCCAAAGCTGCAGCACCGCCATTCCGATCTGCGGCTCTTTCCACATGACAGAGACGAGGCTCGTGCATCCCTATCTTTGGATGCAACAGGCACCTTCTGCTTGCCTCAGAAGCCCTCGACTCCGACTTTTGGATGTAACAGTCACCTACAAGTGCATCAATGAAGACATTGCGTTGCATCTTCACCCTCGAAAGCATCTCATCAACAGAATGCATCCGAGTAAACAAGTTCATATCGGAAGAACGTGAGAGAACGAGAAGCAAACTCTCTCCATACCACTATTTATAGGCCGGGCAAATCAAACCCATGCGCCAAGTGGATGGCTCTCCGAATTCCGTGCAATGAATTTGTATTTAATGGATGAACCGGATGCTTCGAATTCAGCCAAGTCAAAACGGCTATTTAAAGCACTCGAAAAATGTAACAGTCGCACCATTAAAGACGTGTCACAAAGCGGATGCGCCGGCCAGACAGCGCATCACACAGACGCGCCCTTCAAACATCAAAGCGCATCACACAGACGCGTCCTTCAGCACCAAGCGCCTCACAGGGATGCGCCTCCATGCGTCCCCATACTCCTAGTGGAACGCCGATCGATGCGTCCACTCAGTTGTCCATCAAATATCAAAAACATTAAATGCTGAAGTCTGACAGAGTTGGCAACACGCTTCCCGAAGACTGAACAGTTGACAGCTTTTTCAGAAAATAAAGCGTCGCCAACGTCAGCATCATCATTACTTTCCTCCGACGGTAACTGCCACGTGGCCGCCCAATCATCTTGCATGCGCCTCCGCAGCCATGTGCCTAAATCTGCAAGTGCCTCAAAAGCCATGCGTCCCAGACTTTTCTCTGATCCCAAAAGACAGTAGTAAAGTCATTACTGAAGCTTTGCATGCGCCTCAAAAGCCATGCGCCCCGAATGGTTCGTGACTCCTAAAGATTACGAGCCAAAGTCTCCTCATGCGCCCAATCCCAGGCGCATCCTACCAGATTATTCTCCATTAAATCCGAGATCTCCGAGCCATGGGCCGATGACACGTGTCCTTTGACTCGATTCACCCAAGATCTCAGCAACAGAAAGATCTTCTTTCCTGCTACGTGCCGGCTCACAACAGCAGCATAAAGAATTTAACCCCTCAATCAGGGCGCATCGACCATGCGCCTCCATCAGCAATCACCACGTGGCGTCCCCACGTCCAGACGCATCCTACATATGCACGCATGAGCAGCCAGCCTGCAAAGCTATAAATAGAGGGATCATTTCCTGCTCACCGACGAACGAACACACACAGAGACAAACATACATCGACAGACAGAGACTTCGCACCACCAGAGAGGCAGATACAGACACTCAACGTCTTCCTTCTCTCAGCAAGCTCCAGCATCCAGAGCAATCCAAACCTTCAGAGAACCGATAACCGTCGTCAGATCGTCAACGGAGTCAACGTATTACCACACGCTCCATCGGCATACGGGACCCAGACTAAATAAAAGTGTACTCCTAGGACTACGTCGAAGTCCTACATTGTAACACTGTTTTATTTGTATTGAAATTTATAATCAAAAGATTTTAATGGCAAACACACGTGTCTACCATTTCAAACGTGTCCATCCAAGTGGACACAAGCGTGTCCAGCACACACAAACACTCACACACATACAGGACAGTGTGCTGCGTCGTGCACGCATGCACGCGTGTCCCACGCGCGACACAGGCCATGTGGTGACACGTGGTCTTACGTACACATGCGCCATGGCTAGGGCTACCCATAGGACAGCCTGCAGAGTGCCCACAACACGTGTCGTATCCGATCCGACTGTGTATCAGCGGCGTTCCTGCGCGCACAACGACAGGCCGCACGGCCAGTGCGGGAAGGATTTCTCCTCGCATATGCAACCAAATGCTCCCAAATTTTGGGAGGATGGTGACAGATAATGCCCCATCACCCTCACCAAAATTGGTGTGTCCACGTGTCCTGTGTCGAGAGTTATTGACCCTGTGATGCAGGACACAGTATACGTGCATGCACAGTGTGTCCAACTCAAAAATTCGACACAATAAGACACTAAAATACCAAACACCCTTTACAAAAATTAACATACATACCTAGATCTAGGATTCTATTCAAATAGATTTGCAAAAACAACAAATCAAATTGGTTCGAGCATTTCGTCGAACACCTAGGCTACACTAGTATACGTGTCCGATACGGACACGAAACCTAATGCAAATGACACAAAATTTCTATAGTAGCTAGGGGACACCTATACTAAGCTATCATGTACTAAAATCAGGAATAAAACACAATTTGAGGGTTTTACCTATGAGTGTCAAATCTCCAAGAATGCTCCAAATGGAAGGATTCCAAATAGCGACTCCCAAGCTCCAAATGACACTAAAACTGAGATGATCTTCCAAAAACAGCAAACAACCAGAAATTAGATCCTAATGCAAAAGACTAGGGTTAAAAAGAAATTAAAATAAATTTATTAGGATTTTTGGAAGGGGAGAAAATACTTTTTCTTCAAAAACTAGGTCAAGCACTAAAAGAGGCAAGAACACCTCAACATGACATTAAATAGGGAGGTTCTCCTATGGCCAGCCATGGGGGTGTTAATTAGGGTTAGGGTTTATTAAATTGGCCCATGGGCTTAAGTCATGATCATTTAAGTCATGAAGTCATAAGCCATTTCCTAAAACCATAAGTCATGACTTAGTTACACTAAACTTAATCCTCTCATTCTAAAACTAATCTCTAATGACTAAAATAGGTTAACTCAAGTTAGACTAGGGTTACCATAACTAGGGTTAGGTTCTAGGCTAGTCTACTAGTCTCAACAAGTCAAAGTCAAACTAGAATTCACCAATTTAATAAATTAATTAAAAATTCAAAATTCACCCAAAATGACAAAAATACCCTCAAGCTAGAAATGTGGTAGTGACATTCTTCCACTCCACCCCCTGATGAAAGAGCAGGAGTGGCACTAGGTGTAGTGCCCCTCTCCATGAAGGTACTGGATAAACAGAGAAATGAGATTGCTGTCTCTGCAACATAAGACGAATGATCTGGGTGAGTGGACAAAGACTCATTTTATAATTCGCTTACGCCTAATAAGAATCTGAGTTTTTGAATAAATGCTATTCCTGATAACAAGATGATAATTATTGAGTATGCTTGTAAGAGATTTCACATGTTGCTATGCTAAGAACGAGAAAAGAGATAACTTGTATGCTAAAAAGAATTATTGTCTGCTAATAAGAAATGATAGGGTGACTGTATGCTAAAGAAAGATTGTTGTCTGATAAAAAGAAATAAACATTTGCTATGTTAAATCAATTGAGATGTTGCCATGCTAATATAGATCTTTGTTCTGAATATTACTCATTGTCATGCTCGTAAGAAAAGAGAGAAGTTGTTGGCTATATGATCCGAAAAGAAGAAGGGCACGAAATAAACGTATCGTACATATGTTAAGGCACGAAATGAACGTGTCGTATATCTGTTAAGGCACAAAATAAACGTGTCATATATCTGCTAAGGCACGAAATGAACATGGCATATATCTGAAAGATCTGATCAAAATATGTTTCATCTGATAGAAATGATAGAGCATGCATTGGTCTCGGACCACTTGTGCACAAGTAAAATTTGTCTCTCGGGTGGTATCTGGGGGCGCCCGAAACCACTCGGTCTAGGAGAGATTAAGAGCACCCTAAGGTAAAAGAGACCTCATCTTAAAAGGGTAGCCGATATCTTAGTCCTTAGCGACGAGCTAAACCAAAGAGTCACAGTGGCTAATCATGGGAATTCCCATGGACCATTATATAGATAAGTATTAATTGGTGCAGAGCTGAACCGGAGAGTCACAACTGCTAATCGAGTCTGCATGTGTCAAGAATGTTTTGCTAAGAGCTAACAATTCAGAGACGAACAGGAAATAAGAAAGTTGGTTATGTTATGTTTATGCTAATCCTTGTCTTCTGCAGGGATGGACCATCGGCTATGTTAAGAATCACTGAAAAGTGATACATTCGTTGCTAAGTTTCCTGAACATGAGTTGCTTTAAGAATAAATTGTTGCCAAGAATTGTATATTCCGTCCAAAGAAGTTATGATAATCATGCTTGTAATTTGACCCTAAGAATGTCTTGAATAAGAGAAAAGAATGCTAATACGGTTGTCCCTAATGAAATGATGTGGTTCATGAAACACGTTGTGCACTGCACATAAAATAAATAGTCACCGTGCTTGAATTGAACAATCCCTTGTATGTTTGAAATGAAATGAAATAAATTATGGCTTTTTAAAGATGTTTTCAAAAGAGATGTAAACTGACTTTGTATGCATGAAATGAATATAGGTAAAAAGTATCAAGATCACATCATAAGAAATGTTTTCTCAATAAATAAATAGTGATCGTTTTAGACAAATGTATCCCTTTGTTCACAATCACCAGTATGCTGATATGCTGACCCACCATCAGTTTGCATACAGGTGCAAGACACATCGAAAAGGATAGTCCGAAGCGATAGCCCGAGCCTCATCCTCAAAAGCAAGAAATCAGAAGAGATACCAAGAGATGGACAAATGTTGCAAGAGTTGGTTTTGTATATAAAGGGATGTAATGTATGGAAACGGGATTATTGTAATCTGTAAAGTCCTAAGAGAATATAAACATTGTATCAGAGGGAAATGAGAGCTTGTAATATGTTCAAATAAAATCAATAAAGAGAATTATTTCCTGTTACCATTGTGTTCAATTCAATTATATTCTAAAATCTGTCTGCTGCTACTTTAAATATCTGCAATATGTTCTGCTGCGTATTGTCTATTTTAGCTATTTTCTCATTGTACAGGTCTTAGCCTTGTGCAAGCGCAATTTAGGCTTGCACGGAATCACGTCCAAGCGAGGACGAACGATCTAACAGAGTCCGAAGCAAGGACAAAAGGACTCTGCGGGTTCGGGGCATGAGAGAATGGTATCAGAGCAACACGATCCTCTGGCCAATTGTTGATTCGATTGAATTCAAGGATGTTCTCATGATCAAAACTTTCTTGCCTGCTTGATATCAATAATGAGATGAACGTTCCATATAATAAGTCCGTAAATATTTTTATGATGGCGGCATATGTTTTATCGATTTAATTGATTGAGATATTTTATTGAACATGAGCTTTTAATATGAAATGAATCATGATTTCATGGATTGATGATGGCGAAGGATGAGGACTATCGCTACTATGGATATCGTAAGTTTCTCTTTAAGTTTTAAGGACGAAAATTCTTCTCGGTGGGTAATTATGTAGTACTCTGCTCCGCGAATGCACTAGATAAACAAAGAGATCGAAATGCTAGCTCTGCAACAGAAGACGATTGATATGGATGAGTAGACAAAGACTCATTTTATGATTCGCTTACGCCAAATAAGAATATGATTTTTTGAATGAATGCTATTGCTAATAATAAGATGGTAACATGTTGCTATGCTAAGAACGAGAAAAAAGATAACTTGTATGCTAAGAAGAATTGTTGCCTGCTAATAAGAAATAATAGGATGCTTGTATGCTAAAGAAAGATTGTTGCCTGATAAAAAGAAATGAACGTTTGCTATGTTAAATCAAGTGAGATGTTTCCATGCTAATATAGATCTTTGTTCTGAATATGGCTCATTGTCATGCTTGATAAGAGAAGAGAGAAGCTGTTGGCAATGTGATCCGAAAAGAAAAAAGGCACGAAATGAACGTGTCGTACATATGTTAAGGTACGAAATGAACGTGTCTTATATCTGTTAAGGCACGAAATGAACGTATCATATATCTACTAAAGCACGAAATGAACGTATCGTATATCTGAAAGATCTGATCAAAATATGTTTTATCTGATAGAAATGATAGAGCATTTATTTGTCTCGGACAACTTATGTACAAGTAAAATTAGTCTCTCGGGTGGTATCTAGGGGCGCCTGGAACCACTCGGCCTAGGAGAGATTAAGAGCACCCTGAGGTAAAAGAGACCTCATGTTAAAAGGGTAGCCGATATCTGAGTCCTTAGCGACGAGTTGAACCAAAGAGTCACAGCGGCTAATCATGGGAATTCCCATGGACCATCATATAGATAAGTATTGATTGGTGCAGAGCTGAACCGGAGACTCACAGCTGCCAATCGAGTCTGCATGTGTCAAGAATTTTTTGCTAAGAGCTAACAATGCAAAGACGAACAAGAAATAAGAATACTGGTTATGTTATATTTATGCTAATCCTTGTCTTATGCAGGGGTGGACCGTCGACTATGGTAAGAATCACTGAAAAAGTGATACATTCGTTGCTAAGTTTCCTGAACATGAGTTGCTTAATGAATAAATTATTGCCAAGAATTGCTATGTTCTGTCCAAAGAAGTCATGATAATCATGCTTGTAATTTGACCCTGAGAATGTCTTGAATAAGAGAAAAGAATGCTAATGTTGTTGTCCCTAATAAAATGATGTGGTTCATGAAATATGCTGTGCACTGCACATGAAATGAATAGTCATCGTGCTTGAATTGAACAGTCCCTTGTAAGCTTGAAATGAAATGAAATAAATTGTGTTTTTCAAAGATGTTTTCAAAAGAGATGTAAACTGACTCTATATGCATGAAATGAACATAGGTAAAGATTAGCAAGATTACATCACAGGAAATGTTTTCTCACTAAATGAACAGTGATCATTTCAGACAAATGTAGCCCTTTGTTCATAATCACCAGTATGCTGATATACTGACCCACCATCAGTCTGTATGCAGCTGCAAGACGCATCGAGAAGGATAGTCCGAAGCGATAGCCCGAGCCTCATCCTCAAGAGCCAAAAATTAGAAGAGATGCCAAGAGATGGTCGTCTGTTGCAAAAGATGGTTTTGTATATAAAAGGGATGTAATGTATAGGAATGGGATTACTGTAATCTATAAAGTCCTTAGAGAATATAAGCATTGTATCATAGAGAAATGAGAGCTTGTAATATGTTCAAATAAAATCAATAAAGAGAATTATTTCTTGTTACCATTGTGTTTAATTCAATTATATTGTAAAATCTGTCCGCTGTTACTTTAAATATCTGTAATATGTTTTGCTGCATATTGTCTATCATGGCTATTTTGTCATTTTACAGGTCTTGGCCTTATGTAAGCACAACTTAGCCTTTCACGGAATCACGCCCAAGCGAGAACGAACGGTCTTACAGAGTTCGAAGCGAGGACGAAAGGACTCTGTGGGTTTGGGACGTGACAAGAGGCCAAGGACGTAAAGTCGTGCTTTGATACCACTTTGTCACTTATCGATCCCGCTAGGGTCGTTCATCCTCGCTTTGATACCTGCGAGATCGTTCGTCCTCGCTAAGGCGTGATGTCGTGCAAGTCTAAGTTATGCTTGCATAAGGCCAGTACCTACACAAAATAACTAGACAAAGTAAAACAAACGCACACAACATATATAAACCAACATTGAACACGGAAGCTTTGAAATGAAGATACTTTTTTATTGATAAACTTGATAGGAAATACAAGTACACAGCTTTGCAAACTCAAAGTGCCTTATCTTGGCTACATAATTCTTTTTAAACTCTCTTTTGAAAATAGTCGCAACGCCCATACATCATATCCTTTTATTACATGCTTGAAATATAAAGAGAAAGAAAAGAAACTTGCAACTTGACTAGAAATGAAAGTATCTTGAGGCAATCCACGACCTCTACTGGACTAGACGAGCAACAGTGCCTCACTTGAAATCCCCCTGTTCCCTTGCTTTCTGAAGAGAATACCCACAATGTGGGTCAGCACACATCATGTACTGGCGAGCGGCTCTTCGTCGAAAATCAAAAATACCTGCACTAAGTCAATATGTGAAGCTACATATTTACTAGTGATCTTTCTACTTGTCCAAGTTCTTTTTAACAATTCATAAGAAACATGACAGCAGAATATTTCATAACAAACTTACCCATCACCGACAGTCATCCCTGCATAAAATAGGTTAACACAATTTGCATATATATAAATCATTCTTATTTTTTGTCCCTACGTGTTAGGCTTGCAATAAATCTCTGTCTATATGCATGAACCTAGCTACTGTGGTCCATGGGTATTCCCATTGCTACCAATTAGAATATTCTAGCCCAACTACTAATAGACTGACACCCCCTCTTACCGTAGGGACTTCTAGCCCCAGGTGTCCTTTCTCTCCTAGGCCGATCGATTCCAGGTGCCCCCAGAATCGATGGAGAGATTACCGCCTTGCGCAAAAGTTGTCTAGACCAATACGAATGCAGCTATCAAATAATACTACTATGCACGAGTCTAACAACTTGTAAACATTTCCATATTCTTCTCTTTGTACGATCAAGCCGTGATTTCCATACCGAGCTATCTCTTTTAGGTAATTCATAAGAGCATACAGTTCATATTGAAGCAAGCAAGCGACAGTTCTAATTTACATATGATTCATTCATTTATCTTCTCTATCTTTTATTAGTGTGGTATCGTTGATCACTGGGATGCTACAAAAAAGTGGACTAGAGATCATTTTCTTAGGGCATGTAAATAAATGCAAGCTCGGTTAAAGCAACTCACCAAGATGAATCTTAGTTGAGAGAAGGGGAACTTCACACACTGTTAACGCTCTGTGTATGTCTATGCGTCCTCCTACATTGGCACCAATATTCGATTAGCATACTTAGGTCTCTTTCTCTCAAGATTCGAAATGAATACGAAATGCGATGAAAGCGAACAATGAAAACCAATCATTGAAAACCAACACGAAAATACATTCATTAAAACCAAGCAGCAAAAGAAAATATCCAATAAAAACTATTTGACTCATTTCAATAGAAGTCGATCCCTCAGTTTGAAAGGTTCATTGCATTTCGTCCGTGATCATTCGATACTGGCAATGGTTTCCCAAATACTCAGTTCAAGACTGAGTCAACAAGTCGTGGGCATTACATAGTGGACCACGAGAAGTGGGACACTATACTAGGATACAGTACGACTGCTTCTATCTCTCTCTACACTAAGAAAGGAGTAGGACTTGATAATCTAGTCATTTTTCCTACCTCAACCTCCATCGCTGAGACATGAGTAAGACTCAGCAATAGAACTGTCTCACCCGCTTCAACCTCCATCACTGGGATAGTAGTGGGGCTCGGCAATGGAGTCATCTCAACCTCACTATCATGATTAGGGGACGGCTCAGCTGCCATTTCCTCAGCCTGCTCCTCTTCGTCCATCGTAGAGTCTATATACGTTCTCAACATCTTCATCTGGGATGTCACCCGGAGATGACAAATCCCAATCCACTTCTTCACCCGGAGGACCTCGTGTTATTGCCTCCTCCGGGGCCTCACCAATAATCTTCTTACTTGTGCCCACGACCGGTTGCTCTACTACCAGTGAAGGTCCTGCTTCATCTCCCCGAGCAATCAGCGGGAAAGGGTCGATGTTCTCAGATGCCACTACGTAAATGGCATCATCTTCAGTATAGTTAAAGGCGGCTGGAACATCAACCTGAACAGCATCATTAGGGTCCTCCTCCACGGAAGACTGCACAATAGGAGGAATGTGCTCTTCAGATGAGCTCGCAACATCCCTCTCAAAAGGCCTATCCAGACATCGCTTTTAAGACCAGGACTTCTTCTTCATCACCTCCTGCAAACAAAGAAGAAGTGAACATATATGAAGAGAAAGGTCGTATTGGGCCGATATTAATCTACTTACCACCATAGGGACAGACTCTGTCGATACTTCTGGAGGCAAAACCACGATCGCCCCGGACTTAGTCACCAATACCTACCTGGGCTTCTTGGGTGCAGAGGAACCTACATCCGTCGAAGCATGCCTCTTTAGTTGACTAGCCGAGGATTCCTCCCGCGAGCCCTCTGCTTGTGCTACTGGGGCTACCACAGGAGCCGTAACATCTGGCGGACGATACGCCCGAGCTTTCACAAGCATGTTCTCTGACGCCTCTAGTTGGGTCCCGACAATGAAACTAGTCTCCCTGTTATAGCCAGGAGATGTAGTATTCATCAGACAATAGAGCTTGACGATAGAAAACAAAATATACGGCCGAGGATTTCGAAGGGTGTGTCGTGAACCGCACTCCAGTACACCCAGTATTGTAATATTGCCAACCACGGGCCCCATCCAGGAAACTCTTAATAAACTCTAAGCAAGTACTTGGGTTTCTCAACATCGGCTGAGTGTAGCCAAACTGGCATGCAAAGCGGCTCGGTAAGTATGGCTCCAGGAAGCAATAATTCATGTTCCGATATACCAAGTGCGAAGGCCAAATGCTCTGCAACTAGCGGACTGCCCATACTGGCAGAGAAATGGCATCTACGTTTTAGTCCTCTAACTCTTCATCTGCTTCAAAACCCAGGAAGACTGGACGAACTTTCGAGATGTCCCACCTTTGAAGATAAGACAAAATAGTTCTATAAACAGGGAGACCCGTATGTAGCCACTTTCTTCTATAGTAGCGGTGGATAAAAGCATCGCCGGCAACATACCCGTCTTCTGTGCCAGGGCTCATCACATTAGGATGATACATTATTAACAATTCCATCAGATAATGATAAGGCAGCTCCGCTCGAGGGAAATTACCACTCCTTCCCTTCGAGTCAATGACATCTACTGTAAATTCTCTCAAACTCTATGTCAGGTTGCACACCATCACGGGAAGTAAAGCCAAAGGATGACCAAAAACCAGCTTCACAATAGGCAAGATGAGGTTTCGGGTCACCCTCTCTATAGAATCGGATCCATCGAAAAACATGTAGTCTTGAAGCCATATCATCAGATAGGTCGCCAGCATCGCCTTCGGTGATATTTTATGAAAATAGTGCCAGAAGCAGCTACAGATATTGTCAGTCGGCTCTCTGTTCTTGTCCTCATGCAGATTCCACTTACTAAGCTTGGTCATCTCAGCAAGTACCTCTGCATGAGTGAGCCCCTAGAGGGATTGTAACACCCAGTTTTCCAGATGAGGGTATTTTTGAAATTTTGTAATTATAATTATTATTTATTGATATTTATTTCACATTATGATTTTTGGTGATTTTTAATAATTACTAAACTATTTAAAAACTGTTTTAAGTCATGACTTGTGATTTTGACGTGCTGCTAGTGAAACCTTAGAGACTGCATGACCTAGAGCCTAACCATGTCATTAAGATGATTTATTATCATTTTTAGCTTAGGGGTAATATGGTCATTTTTGACTTATTTGAATTATTTGATGATTTAGTAAAATGGTGAATTCTAGGTTGACTTGACTTGTTGAGACCTAGTGAACTAGCCTAGAAGCTAACCCTAGCCATGGTGACCCTAGTCTAACTTAGGTTAACCTACTTTTAGTCATTATAAACTAATTTTAGAATGAGGGGATTTGGTTTAGTGAATTTAAGTCATGGTTTATGGTTTCATGAAATGGCTTATGACTTCATGACTTGATAATCATAACTTAAGCCCATAGGCCAATTTAGGAAACCCTAACCCTAATTTTTACAACTTATGACTAGCCACTAGGGCTCCCCCTTCCCTATAAATATTCTCCTCCATGTTCTTGCCTCTTTTATTAAATTTTTACAAGTTTGAAGAAAGAGGTAAAAGCCTTCTTCTCCAATCCATAACTTCCTCATTTCAATTCCTTTTTGGCTCAAATCTTTTGCATTGGGTTCTAATTGATCCCTACTTTATGTTCATGGAGAGAAATCTCAGGTTTGAATCAATTTGGAGATATTGGCTAGCAAGGAGGAATCCCCCATTTGAAGCTTTTCCATGCAATTTGCACCTATAGGTAAAACCCTTTAAATTGATTCAAATTTCGGTTTTCTTTGCATGTAGGGCTAGATCTAGGAGTCCCCTAGGTGTCCCTAAAATTTGGGTGAATTTCGTATCCTTTTGGTGTCCGTATCGGACACATGTCGTAGTATTGTGTAGGTGTTTGTTGAAATGCCTCTAAGGATTGAATTTTCGTATTTTCCAAAACTAATTACATGATTTTGAAGCTCTTGTTGTGTACATTAATTATGTTTAGGACTGAGTTAGTTTTTGTGCACATTTCGTGTCCAAATCGGACACGCACCGCACGCACGGGACACAGCACAGGCCTCGTGCAGTCCCCTGCTGCCCGAGTGTCCTATAGGACACGACACGGATTTTCAATACACAATTTTTGGTGGACACGTGTGTGCAATGACTGACACAGCACGCACAAAATTTGGGGGTGGATTCGTCAAGCGGATTGGGAGAAATCCCACCCGCACTGAAATTTCACACACGCACACACGCGCACAGGCACGTCCTGATACGTGTTCGTATCAGGGACACGGTGACACGTTGGCCTATTTCAGGGTGACACACACGTACCCCTATGTACCCTCTAGTACTGTGCACGAGCACGGGTCACATCGAGCTCTGTGTCGAGTCCACAACGACTCGACACGCAAGCGCGAGGCAGTCTTCACTGCCATTTACTAATTTTGTCCAACTTTGAAATTGGACACTTCGTGTCCTAATTTTTGGACACATTTAGACACCACGGGACACGTGGGATATGTGTCTACGTCTGAACACAATTTTTCCTATTTTAATTTAAAGTTTTATATTGAAATTGGATTTTCGATGTGGGTTGCTGATACATTATTTTAACTGTCAACTGATGCACTTGTGTTCTTGACACTTGGACACTCTTCACATCACTTGGACACCCTGGACACCAATTGACACTCACCTGCACACCCTCTCTTGACACCATATGCTCAGTATCTTGACCTATATCATAAAGCCTTGTCCCTAGCTTAGAGTTTAATAGCAGTCTTATGCATTGAAATGCTCTAACCTATATATATATATATTTCGGGTGTCAGTCTTATCAGAGGACAACCTCCCTACACATTTTTAAGTTCAGAGTTTCATCAAGACTAATTCCTTTGTAGATCATTTTCTCCATTACTCCTGAACCATTTAGTTTAGTCCTTGAAGCTCGATCACACATCCATGTGATGTTCTTCCATCTAATGCCCTGCCCTATAGATGGATTACTGTCCAGATATGTATCTACTGCTCGTTTCATGTCTTTCCATGTATGGGCAGCAAGTAGCCATTAGTTCACAGATAATTGAGTATCATGTACCTGTACTGTACGTTGGTGTATCCATCTTCACACTCTATCCATCCTTCCTAATGATTTGGCCAAATAATCCCTTCTGATGCAACCCCCTTTCCATTTTGATGTCCAGTCTAGAGAGTACTGAGAGCTTCTTCATTGCATTCCCATTTTGATATCATACACATGTTAGCATGACCTGCACATAGATCAATTAGAAGAATTTCAGGTATATTTGACACAGCCTACATACATGTTGGCTTGATATCAGATATATACTGAGCATTCCTGCATTTCCTTCTACAGGTGATTATACATCAGATAATTGGTCCTGCATCTTTTGTTTCATTTCATCCACTGCACACATGTCAGTCCATATCCTTATGATGCATATTTTCCTTACCAATTGCACTGCTCAGTCTTATTTTCCTTCTGTCCAGACTTGGGTCCAGAGCACAGCCCATTATGTGTTTTGGTTCAGTCCACACCTTCTCGTAGTCTCAAGTATGGACTATTGGTATCAAATGTTTTGGTAGCAGTCCTTGACACTTGAACATCTCTTTGTTCTATCCATATTGCATTGATTGACCAAACTGTCACTTGGAATTCAGATTCCTGAGAACAGTTTATACTTTTGCCTGGGTTTTGTTGTAAATTTCATTTTGGATTCACAATGGGCTAAGGTATAATGGAAGAACTGGGATTAGTAACTGATGGCTAGAGTTCAGTTTCAGGCCAATTGGCCATAGCCTTGTACAGGACCCTTCCATACTTGAGATGCAAAGGCCTATGTGTGTACACACATCCTACTACCTACACTGTGGACTGAGAACTGTCAATGAGAGTTCAGGTTTCTTTTAAAAACTGAACTGTGATTTTGGGTGGGTTGGATTAAGTAAAAAACTGGGTTTGGGATTGAAACTGAACTGAGAATTCACATCCTTTTTGGCACAACTCTAACCCTTTACTGTTAACCCACAGTTTCATATTACACTAACTGTCAAGTGAACCTCCTGAGACACTTTTCCCTGTTACAACACATATGTTTTATACACTATGTTTCCTATACACAATCTATCAACTAAACGTTAGTGCACATAAATTTTTAACCTACACACATTGTCCCTGTACACTAATGATGACTGCACACATACATTTACCTATAACTGGATACACACCCTTACCTACAATGCATGTGCACCCTACACCATTATGAATATACACATACACACACAGCCCTTTCCCCTTCTCTATATGTATAGATATATGAAATATGTAATGTGTATATAAGTATTTGTTATGGGTGTGTCCTTTGGGAGTGAAAGTTAGGTTGTGAGTGATATAGGATAGATTCTTTGAGTTAATATATATGTTATAAGTTATAAGTACTTGTGGGCTTAGGCATATATGCATAAGATATGTGGGTTACCTATAGTAAGTTTATAAACTTGTAATATGGATGGTTGTGGTTAGATGAGATATAGTAAATTGGTTTATGTGTTAATGGTATTTGGTTTGAGTTTAGCTTAGAGGTAGAGTTGACTTGAGAGTTGACCCATAGTCTAGTATTGACCTACCTTGAGTAGACAGTTAACCAAGTTAGCTAAATTCATATGGTGGCTTATAGTTGAGTCTAATTTAGATTGATTTGGTTTGATACCTAGAAGCCCAAACCCTAAATGTTGACTTGGGTTGACCCAGAGTTGACCAATTTTGACTTGGACCTAGTTTGACCTAGACAGTTGACCAGGTTTGACTTAGAGTTAACTTTGACCTAGATTGGTCTAGAAATCATGTAGATTGCATCATAAACATCATTTACCTTGTTTTAAACACATTATTACCTGTACTGCTCTATTTAGGACATTGTGACTCCGGTGCAGACATCTGATATTACACTACTCTTTTCAGAGTATCAGGCGAGTACATTCTCTGATAGTTCTCTCATTTACTTGTCAATTACTGTACTTCAGTTCTAGTTAGTTGTATGTGATTCTCTGTTACAACACGTATGGATATTTCTGGATTCATGTATACGACACACATTATTATCTGGCCTCTATTACTGGAATCATTCTAGAATCATTTACTAGTATCTTCACATTGCTGGCTAGACTCATCTTGAATTATTGTGTCGGAATTCTAGATTCACTTGCTGGAAGGGGAAATACTAGAGTAAGACATGTAGACATACCCCATTTATGGAATCACCCTTTGCTGGAATCAAACTGGAATGATAGCCATCTCACACCCAGCCAGGTGTGTGATGTGCCGGATTACCCATAGCCGTTTACATGTCGATCTCGGTATTTTAAAACACACTGCTAGAGTATAGGCTGGACTCACCCTGGAATCATTGATCACTATAACAGGAATCGTCCCTTACTGGATTCATCTTGTATTAGATTCATCTTGTACTGGACTTACATTGGAGTTACACTTGTCTACATTGCTGTCTGGACTTTATATCATATTACCCTGGTTCAGCTAGTTCTATTTTTACAGTCTTTATTGCTATGATTCTTCTCTTGTTTAGTTATTTTCTTTCCTTGCACTTTATCTGTCTTTCTTACCATCACCTGAATATAAACTGCCATTTTCATCAATACAACTGTCTATAACTGCTTTATAGTTCTCTGTCATTTACTTGGGTTTTCTAGATGAGATGTGCTCGTTCCTGTCCTGACTGGACCTGTTGTAAATTTTACAGATGTTTGCCCTGAGGACACATGCCCTACATATTACAGACCAGGAGATGGCTTAGCTACCTTTGGCCCCGACACTCAGGAGTGATCGGGAGTTTAGCTAGTTTGTCTTGTTTTAGTTTTCCTGTTTAGAACTGGAGTTGTATATAGAGATTTGAGACTTGAGATGTATTTGAGATTGTTTGAGTTTGTTGTTATTTTATCAGTAGTTATTGTTGTCTTCAATTTCTTAGTTATATTTCGGTGTTATCTTATCGTGCTTAGACTGTGATTGAGTTACACCATATCTTATACTTGTCCTCCGTTCGGAGTTGATCATGATGAGTACACTATATACTGCATGAGTTGATGGTTAGTTAGAGACTTAGAACAGCGTTCTACCGCCGACACTGCGGCGTAGGCTGGGCGCTGTTACGTACTCGTACCCTCACAGTGGGTGCGGGTCGTGACAGGGTAGTAAACCAAAATTTCGATGGATCCCTCTCATCTTGATTGAAGACATAATCTCTCCAAGCAGTAACATGAGGTTGTGCGTTAGCCTTATCTCTCCGTTGATTCAGATAATGGTGGCTCACCACTTCTTTGAAGACCGCTATCATCTCAGAGTCCTTCTCTTCCAAGACGGGGTGTTTCTCATTCGTCGAGAAGTATTCTTCATATGGTTCGGATCCCTTAGGGAGCTTCGAGACCTCGTACATCTCATGAAGCGTCAATCCCAACTCCCCTCCAGGAGTGTAAAACATTCCGGTATGAGGATTGTATAACTCCATGAGGGCTAGAAACATGGCCAACTTATCTATATCCCAGCATGAGTGACACGGATAGCAGAAGTTAAGCCGATCTCCCTGAGTTCATTTTTAAACTTTGCCAAGATTCAGAGTGTCAAGTCATCCCACTTTGGCACATAGTGACACCAACCTTCGACCCAAAATTCCCCTTTCGGGTACGAAATCTTGGCCGCCAATATACGATTGATGAAGGTCAAAGCACTGAAGGCAAAAGTGTTCGGGGGAACATCACTATATATGCTCCAAGGATGCAAGGTTCTCAAGTGGTAAGAGATCCCGCCTCGCGAGAAGGTCAAGGTATCTTTCTAATAAGACGTAGTATCAATCCGAATGGTTCATGCCACTGCCCCTCCCTGAGTCGGAGTGAGCTCCCATTTCATCATTCTCTTCGAAGTAAGACTAATAAAAACGATCAATGGAAACTGATGTTCCATCTGTCGAACGTACATATTAAGGCCCTTTGCCTTGAAGAACCAATCGTCTTTGATACTCAACACCTTCGCTTCATAGGAGGCTAAGCGATCCCTAAAAAGAAACTCAGGCTTCAAGAAGGTTTCGGTAGCAGACTCTGCAGATTTGAGCCTGCCACTCTCCATTATGTCTTGGAGAAAAGAAAAGGGCTGATCTCGAATCTGTGTTATCCTCTCCGATGGTTGATCCAGCCAGCATGATCGCAGCCTTAGCCGGGTTGACTATCTCCTCATTAAAGTCCAAACTCATCTGGCAGAGAGCAGGGTTGAGAAGGACTTCATTTAGCAAAGGCAAAGTCATGGACACTACAACAAAGAAAAAAATGAGTTAGCAAAAGAACTCAGTCCCTCGGGATAAAAGATGAAAGATATGCACAGCTTGGCGTCGGCGCATGTAAATAACTGCACATCAAAATCTTGGTGCATCATCAGGACAAAAGTTCAAGCGTACTAAATGAATTCTACCGCAATGCATATACAGGACTGAAGTCCATGCCCGTTGGAAGGATAGCTTCGACGCATCATCAGGACCAAAGTCCATGCGCGTCAGCGAAGTATAGCTTCGGCGCATCATCAGGACTAAAGTCCATGTGCATCAGCGGGAAAAAGCTTTGGTGCATCATCAGGACCAAAGTCCATGCGTGTCAGCACAAAAAAGCCTAGTCGCATCCTCAGGGTGGGGCTCATATAGCCACACCCATGCGCTTCAGTAGAATAGTTTGAAGTATGCAATAAAGTATCTGTGCAATTCCCAAAGCAGCGGATCACCCACCGGTTACCTCCGGCCGACCGTCGGTGTCACTACCACATTTTAGATTGAGGGTATTTTGGTCATTTGTGAATTTTTGAAATTTTTAAAATTTATTTAATTGGTGATTATGATTTTGGCTTTGTCTAGTTGAGACTTTGTAGACTAACCGAGGTATTGACCCTAACTATGGTGACTAGGTTAGCATGGTGAAACCCTAGTCTAACTTAAGTCAATCTAGGTTAGTCATTTAGAAATCAAGGTTGGAATAGGAGGACTAGTGATTTGGTGCATGACTTATGACTTAGAATTAATTTCATGACTTATGTAATTAAGCCACAGGCCCATGACTTAAGCCCAAACCCTAGCTAAGCCCACCATAGCCGGCCACTTAGGGCTCCCCCTTCCCTATAAGTATTCTCTCAAGCTTGTTCTTACCTCTTTTGTGCTCAACCTAATTTTTAGAAGGAAAGGTAAATCCCCACTTTCCAAAATTCCTATTAAATCCATTTTCATTCCTTTTTCATCCAAATCTTTTGCATATGATTCTAATCAATCTCTACTTGCTGATTATGGAGAGCAATCTCAGTTTTTGTGCAATTTGGGAGTATTTGGCTAGCAAGGAGGAACCCCCCATTTGAAGCCTTTTCTTGCTAATTGCACCTATAGGTAAAACACCTCTAATTGTTTTAATATTCAGTTTTCTTTGCATTTAGGGCTAGATCTAGGTGTCCCCTAGTTGTCCCTGAAGTTTGGGTAAATTTTATGTCCATTTGGTGTCCGTATCGGATACGAATTATAGTGTATAGATGTCACGACCCGCACCCTGAAGAGGGGCACGAGTACGTGGTTAAGTCCAGCCTACGCCACAGTATCGGCGGTAGAACGCTGTATATAGGGTCTGTAAATACTATGACTAAAACAGATAAATGTACCTGTACAGTATATACACTCCAAATGGAGGTGACATAACAATACAGTCTCAATCACAAATGTAAAACTAAGGTAGATAGTATGGAAAGGAAAATACGAATGATGAGAACAGGAAATAAGTCCAAGATCCACACAAGTCCAGAGCATACACAAACAACCCAGAGAATCACATAATATATAAAAACTACTACAGTCTAAAAAGTACTAGCTGGCTCGTAGGCCAGGCAAACCTAACTAAGCTACACTACTCAGGGTGAGCAAAGTCTAGTGGCTCTACTAACAAACCACAGCCCGGGTCTACTCCTCAGACTCGACCCATAAAAGGTCGGGCAATCTACCTCAGAATTATCTGTAATATGTCAACGGTATCCTGTCAGGAAAATGAGCAGGTACAAACACCAACAGCAGTTCCAAATGAATTGACAAATACTATAAGAGACAGTATAATGAAATACAAGACAAAGATATAGGCGACTTGGGAACCATTTGAAAGCCGAGTTACAACTCTTGAACCAAACAAGGACCGGGGTTGTAACCCTCCTTTCAAACAGAACTTAGTCTCAAATCATGGTACTGTATAAAAGCAGGTAGAGCATGTGAGTAATGGAATCATAGCATGGTGAGAAGTACAGAAAGTAAAGCTGAACTGGAATATAAGATACGACAATAAATGTAAAATGTTATTTGAATTATTAGAGCGATATGTGATCGGCTAGGGAGTTATGGTGGGGTTATCCACTTGGCCCAGCAATCCGCGGTAACGTCAACGGAGAGTCATACCGGCCAACCTGGATAACCTGGCATGGGGTATCTGCTACACCCTACGTGAGGTGAGGGTGGCGCTAGCAAAATAGTGACAGGGAGGCTTTGATCACATAACCCCTAAAAATTCCTCCATCCCCGAATAGTATCATGGATCCGGACATGGCACATCATAGCACAGATTCAAAAGCAGGTGATCAGTCCACTCCCAAATCGATGTCTATATAAGTAAATGAACATGATATCACATACCAACATACCAAGGAAAATCCGGGAATAATATCTCATGACAGGATCCAACGTATACTAGTCCGTGAACCGTCGTGTCGGGAATCATGTAAGACACTACAACTGAATCGGATATAGTAGATATCAAGACAATAAAAATTATCAGTGAATATACTCGCCTGCGGTCCTCAGCTGATAAGGTGAACAGACGTTCAGAGTAATCACAGACCTAAAGATGAGATACTACAAGTCAAAACATGGTTTAATAATGAAAGGAAAGCTAATCTAGTCATGATATACAAGTCTAAGTCAAAAACTAGGTCAAACCAAGTCACACCGAGCTAAACTAGGTCACACTAGGTTATACTGAGCCAAACTGGGTCACAGTAGGATTACCAAGGTCAAACAAAGTCACAGAAAGTCAATCCAAGTCAAACTAGGTCAATCTGGGTCAATCTGGGTCAAAGGTTGACTTACAGTTGACTTTTGGTCGAAAAAGTCAACTCTGGTCAACTCTGGTCAACACTGAGTCAACCCTGGGTCAACCCTAGGTCAAACAAGTCAAATATTGACTAACAGTTGATTTTCAGTCAACTGGTCAACTCTGGTTTGGTTTTGGTCAATTCTAAGTCAAGTGTTGACTTGAAGTTGACTTTCGGTCAAAAAGTCAACTCTTGGTCAACGGGGGTCAAGACTAGCCTAAACTACCCTCATCTAGTCATTACCTACCAAGACAACCTATTTCTAATTCCATCTTAACAATCAAAACCCTTTCTTAGACTTTACCCCAAAATCCTACTTTTACCCTCTAAGATACTGATTTATATCTTAGGATACTCACTCATCTATATCCTAACTTATACCTCTAATATAAGATACTAACCAACTCTAACATATAAATTCTAACCATTTATTCTAACTTATAAACCTAACACAACTAACATATGTCACCTCTAACTAACAATAACATAGACTAACACAACTAATTATCTAACTTATACAAGCTATCACTATCTAACTTCGAATATATCTCTAACCTCTACATAGATTCTAACATAACCACTAACATACTAACATATCCATACATACAACATTTAAATTTCTCTCCACTCTAATACTAACACACACAAACACATATACCAAATCTACCACCCTTCTCTTCTAACACACCTACACACATCTATATACAAACACACTACCACTCAACCAAAACACAAATCACTCAACAAACTACACTAGCCTCAAGTCAAATAGGATGGCATGATCCTTCCAACTCTCTCACCTTCACAACCCACACACACTACACTACTATCTATACAACATCAAACACACACTAACACATATCCTCTATCAATCTCACTTCTCTCTACTAACCACACACATCCTTATCTCATTCAAACACACACACTATTCTAACATATATTACATAACAATAATATATATATATATATATATATATATATATATATATATATGTACTATATCATACATATTCTTGACAATCTATGATACCTACATTCACATGATATCTATACTAGGCTCATAGGTTACACAAAATGCCTACGTCGCATAGTCACTCTTCTACTTAAAACCAATACTGTTCCAATTGGGTCTTCACAAAATTTTAGGATTAAATTATGTTATATCTCTTCGTGTTAGCTTTCCGAAACTTCAAACGGATCGCATTTTCGTGTCTGGAAGCTCCCGGAATCGCGAAAACACCGAAACACGTTCATCTTTCGTACAGCTGACACTCAAACAATTCTACAGAAAGTTATAGAACGAATTTGGCTTATTAAAATATATATTTAGAAATATAACTTCGATACGCTTCTTTTAAAAAAATGGAAGGTTAATTGGAGTTATGAGCTAAAAGTTATGACATTTCTAAGTTGCTCTAGCTACTAAAAACGTGGATAAAAATTATGACGAATTTGGGTTGTTTGGACAAAAGACACATGTAGGCCAAAATACTTGGATACCAACATAGCTATCTAAATAAAACAAATTCTAGTCATCCTAAATAAGATCAATCCACTCTCTAACCATCTAACCACACACACAAATAAATATATATATGCACACAAGTGTCCAAAATAGGAGTTTTTCCCACTATGACACAACCATAACACAAAGGACACTCCTATGACCTCCAAATGGACACGAAATGGACACAAATAGAGATACAACCATGGGGGTCATTCCTATGGGTTCAAAATATTCCTATATGCATGTAGGGATGGATTAGAGGAGAGATTATACCTTCCGGGAGAGAGATTCAAAGGAAAATCCTTCCGACACGACACCGACACGTAGAGATTCCAAAAGGACACGAACGAGCTCCGAATCCTCCCAAACTTGGCTAACAACCTCTAACCATGGAGTAGAAGAGAAATGAAGAAGATTTGATGGAAGAAATGGTAGATTTGGAGATGAAATCAATGGAGTTGTTCTCTAGAAATTTGGGAAAGAACAAGAGAGAAAATGGATGGATAAAATGAAATGGAAGAGATGGTGACTCACCCCTTATCCCCCCCATAGGTGGCTGCCCAAAAAGGGTGAGGTGTTCCCATTTTGAATGTCCAAAATGCCCTCCACAAATCCATTTGATTTAAATTAGGAATGGGTTAAAGGTTGAGGTCAATTTAGTCTAGTTTTAAGTCTCTAATTAAACTAAACCTATCCATAAATAATTAGTCTAACTACTAACTAAAATTAATATCATGTGGACTAAAATTAATATCATGTGGGCCATGTCTAACTAGTGTGTGGTCCCACTAGAGTCAAACTACCCCCCGGGTCCCCGTTTCAAGTCGGATTGAGTTGAAATTCGAACCCGACTCAAATAACCCCAAAACAATATCATAAATAATAAAATAAATTTCAACCCCAAAATAATATCATAAATAATAAAATAAATTTTAAAAATATTTAAAAATGTAAAATAACAAAAATACCCCTGTTTCTGACAACTGGGGGTGACAAATCTATCCACCTTAAAAAAATTTTGTCCTCGAAATTAAAACCAAACAATAGTAAAATGTCAAGATCACAAGTCATGGCTAAAAATTTAAAATAATAAAAATTTCAAAAATTAAAGCATGAATTAAATGACTAAAATTATAAAATTTAAAATTACTCTCAAATATAAGTCTATCCACCTTAAAAGAATCATCCAAAAACTTAAAACAAAGTAAACACAGAAAATTCATGCAATTCGATAATCATATGCGTCTGTCCAATAATCGTGATACTCAGAATCTCCGTCATGCCAGTGAGCAAGGCTACGATCACAGAGTCCTCAACTACGGTACATACCTCTAGAATCATGGTATTTAAAATTTTTGCATTGCCGCTAGCTTGGCAGCGAAAACCTTAAATTCCCACACCCAAGAAATACATCCATAGTCCGACTATATGTCCTCACTCTGCCTGCCAGCATGACCCTAGAGGATTCTAAAATCTCATAATCGAGGTGACCTAGCCCATACGATTTATCTCAGAAAAATATCACATCACAAGAACAAAATTTTATCCAACGATCAAGAACAGATAGAATCGAAGTTCAAGACAGTTTATAAGGAAGCAAATGCAGAAATGAGATCGAAGGATTGGAACCTGCTATCTGCTCTGCTACTGCCTGAGTGGGCTCAACTGTCATGGCGAATGCACGCCCCCGCTGGCCTCCTCTAGCCTGCTGCACGCCGTCCTGGCCTCTTCGGATTCCACTAGCGTGGCAATCCCTCAGCTGGTGGTCAGGCACCCCACAGTATAGGCAGACGCCCAACCTCTTCCTGCAAGCCTCTCTGGTGTGCCCCGGCTTCCCACAGAAGGTGCACTTTATAGCCGGCCTCTGACCTGGAACCTGGTGCTGGTGGGCACACGCCGGTGCCTGCTGAAACTGCAACTGAGGCTGCTGCTGCTGAAACTGCCTCTGCTGGAAATGTGGGCGCTTCGCTGGCCCTGCACTCGAACTAGCTCCAAGAGCGTCACTGCCCCTCTTCGGCTTGAGGCCGAAGTCCTCCTCTGTAATCTGTGCCTCCATAAGGATCTGCTCGAAGGTCGTGTCACGTCTCCCAGAGGTACGAGTGCGCACTGCATGTATAAGGCCTCTCCGAAACTTCAGGGCCTTGTACCCCTCATCCTGGACCAAACTAGGTGCAAACCTGCTCAGGCGGAAGAACTCCGCTGCATACTCATCTACCGACGAGTTCCCCTGCACCAGAGTGGCAAACTGCCCCTCCAAAGCTGTCAAGGCTACATCTGGGTAGAACTTCTCCTTAAAGAGTTTCCCGAAGTCCTCCCAAGACAATCCTCTCACTGACGCATGCGAATCCGTACGGTACCAAGTCAGCGCTATGTCGAAAAATTGGCTCGCTGCAGAAGTCACCCACAGACCTCTCAGGACCTCTGCCAACTCCAGACTCCGCTGGACATCCTCTAGCCAGTCGTCCGCGTATAGGATACCCTCAGTACCCTTGAACTCCCGCGGTTTCATCTTCCTGAGGTCGAGGTATGTACCGGGCCTCCCCTGACCCTGCTGCTGTACTGGTGCTCCTTGAACTGTAGCCGGTGCACCTCTCTCCACTGCTGCCATAGCTAGCTGATGCGAGTTCTCCATGGTCTGTCGTAGCACCTCTGCCTGACGGTGTTGTGCCTCTGCCTGTGCTCTATGTGTCTGCAGTATCTGCTGCAGAAGGGCCATTATCCTCTGAGTATCTGTCGGTAACTGCGGCGGCGGTAGAAGAATGTCAGGGATGACCATGGACGGTCCCGCTGCTGGAGGTGGAAGACCTCCTGGAACCGTCGCTGCTGCTGCTTCCACCGGAGGGAAAGAAATTGAGGTGGCAGCTCCCTCAAGTGCAGCTCCCGTAGCCGGAGGTGGAAGACCTCCGGGAACTGCCGCTGCTACTTCTGCCTAAAGGGCAGGGACTGAGGCTACTGCTCTCTCGACTGCTACTCCCATAGCCGGAGGTGGAAGACCTCCCGGATCTGACCTCTCTGGAACTGTACTAGGCCCTGCTGCCTGAGAACGAGTCACCGTCATCCTGAAGATGAATTGAACCCAAGAGATCAATATGGCACATGATAGGATATTATCAAAGGAGGACAATTGAATTCAAATGCAAGAAGAGTTGTCATGGTAATTAAAGATCAAAAATTTCCTAAAATGTGATTGAGTAACTCCTATCATACCCTAGATCCTACGTCCTAGTCGCAGGCTCGTAATTAGCACTCTAAGTCGAGCACCTTTACGAGATAGCACTAAATGCGACTCTGACCTGCTTGGGCCACCACAAAAGCGTATCACGACCCGTACCCTGAAGAGGGGCACGAGTACGTGGTTACGTCCAGCCTACGCCACAGTATCGACGGTAGAACGCTGTATATAGGGTCTGTAAATACTACGACTAAAATAGATAAATGTACCTGTACAGTATATACACTCCGAATGGAGGTGACATAGCAATACAGTCTCAATCACAAATGTAAAACTAAGGTAGATAGTATGGAAAGGAAAATATGAATGATGAGAACAGAAAATAAGTCCAAGATCCATACAAGTCCAGAGCTATACACAAACAATCCAGAGAATCACATAATATATAAAAACTACTACAGTCTAAAAAGTACTAGCTGGCTCGTAAGCCAGGCAAACCTAACTAAGCTACACTACTCAGGATGAGCAAAGTCTAGTGGCTCTACTAACAAACCACAGCCCGGGTCTACTCCATCAGACGCGACCCCATAATAGGTCGGGCAATCTGCCTCAGAATCATCTGTAATATGTCAACGGTATCCTGTCAGGAAAATGAGCAAGTACAAACACCAACAGCAGTTCTATATGAATTAATAAATACTATAAGAGACAGTATAATGAAATACAAGACAAAGATATAGGCGACTTGGGAACCATTTGAAAGCCGAGTTACAACCCTTGAACAAAACAAGGACCGGGGTTGTAACTCTTCTTTCAAAAAGAACTTAGTCTCAAATCATGGTACTGTATAAAAGCAGGTAGAGCATGTGAGTAATAGAATCATAGCATGGTGAGAAGTACAGAAAGTAAAGCTGAACTGAAATATAAGATACGACAATAAATGTAAAATATGATTTGAATTATTATAGCGATATGTGATCAGCTAGGGAGTCATGGTGGGGTTATCCACTTGGCCCGGCAATCCACGGTAACCTCAACGGAGAGTCATGTCGTCCAACCTGGATAACCTGGCATGGGGTATCTACTACACCCTACGTCAGGTGAGGGTGGCGCTAGCAAAATAGTGACAGGGAGGCTTTGATCACATAACCCCTAATAATTCCTCTATCCCCGAATAGTATCATGGATCCGGACATGGCACATTATGACACGGATTCGAAAGCAGGTGATCAGCCCACTCCCAAATCGATGTCTATATAAGTACATGAATATGGATATCACATACCAACATACCAAGGTAAATCCGGGAATAACATCTCATGACAGGATCCAACGTATACTAGTCCGTGAACCGTCGTGTCGGGAATCATGTAAGAGACTACAACTGAATCGGATATAGTATATATCAAGACAATGAAAACTATCAGTGAATGTACTCGCCTGTGGTCTTGAGCTGATAAGGTGAACAGATGTTAAGAGTAATCACAGACCTAAAGATGAGATACTACAAGTCAAAACATGGTTTAATAATGAAAGGAAAGCTAATCTAGTCATAATATGCAAGTCTAAGTCAAAAACTAGGTCAAACCAAGTCACACCGAGCTAAACTAGGTCACACTAGGTTATACTGAGCCAAACTGGGTCATACTAGGATAACCAAGGTCAAACAAAGTCACAGAAAGTCAATCCAAGTCAAACTAGGTCAATCTGGGTCAAAGGTTGACTTACAGTTGACTTTTGGTTAAAAAGTCAACTCTAGTCAACACTGAGTCAACCCTGGGTCAACCCTAGGTCAAACAAGTCAAATGTTGACTAACAGTTGATTTTCAGTCAACTGGTCAACTCTGGTTTGGTTTTGGTCAATTCTAAGTCAAGTGTTGACTTGAAGTTGACTTTCGGTCAAAAAGTCAACTCTTGGTCAACGGGGGTCAAGACTAGCCTAAACTACCCTCATCTAGTCATTACCTACCAAGACAACCTATTTCTAATTCCATCTTAACAATCAAAACCCTTTCCTAGACTTTACCCCAAAATCCTACTTTTACCCTCTAAGATACTGATTTATATCTTAGGATACTCACTCATCTATATCCTAACTTATACCTCTAATATAAGATACTAACCAACTCTAACATATAACTTCTAACCATCTATTCTAACTTATAAACCTAAAACAACTAATATATGTCATCTCTAACTAACAATAACATAGACTAACACAACTAATTATCTAACTTATACAAGCTATCACTATCTAACTTCGAATATATCTCTAACCTCTACATAGATTCTAACATAACCACTAACATACTAACATATCCATACATACAACATTTAAATTTCTCTCCACTCTAATACTAACACACACAAACACATATACCAAATCCACCACCCTTCTCTTCTAACACACCTACACACATCTATATTCAAACACACTACCACTCAACCAAAACACAAATCACTCAACAAACTACACTAGCCTCAAGTCAAATAGGATGGCATGATCCTTCCAACTCTCTCACCTTCACAACCCACACATACTACACTACTATCTATACAACATCAAACACACACTAACACATATCCTCTATCAATCTCACTTCTCTCCACTAACCACACACATCCTTATCTCATTCAAACACACACACTATTCTAACATATATTACATAACAATAATATATATATATATATATATATATATATATATATATATATATATGTACTATATCATACATATTCTTGACAATCTATGATACCTACACTCACATGATATCTATACTAGGCTCATAGGTTACACAAAATGCCTACATCGCATAGTCACTCTTCTACTTAAAACCAATACTATACTAATTGGGCCTTCACAAAATTCTAGGATTAAGTATGTTATAGCTCTTCGTGTTAGCTTTCCGAAACTTCAAACGGATCGTATTTTCGTATCTGAAAGCTCCCGAAATCGCGAAAACACCGAAACGCGTTCATCTTTCGTACAGCTGACACTCAAACAATTATACAGAAAGTTATAGAACGAATTTGGCTTATTAAAATATATATTTGCAAATCTAACTTCGATACGCTTCTTTTAAAAAAATGGGAGGTTAATTGGAGTTATGAGCTAAAAGTTATGACATTTCTAAGTTGCTCTAGCTACTAAAAACGTGGATAAAAATTATGACGAATTTGGATTGTTTGGACAAAAAACACATGTAGGCCAAAATACTTGGATACCAACATAGCTATCTAAATAAAACATATTCTAACCATCCTAAATAAGATCAATCCACTCTCTAACCATCTAACCACACACACAAATAAATATATATATGTACACAAGTGTCCAAAATAGGAGTTTTTCCTACTAGGACACAACCACAACACAAAGGACACACCTATGACCTCCAAATGGACACAAAATGGACACAAATAGAGATACAACCATGGGGGTCATTCCTATGGGTTCAAAATATTCCTATATGTATGTAGGGATGGATTAGAGGAGAGATTATACCTTCCGGGAGAGAGATTCAAAGGAAAATCCTTCCGACACGACACCGACACGTAGAGATTCCAAAAGGACACGAACGAGCTCCGAATCATTCCAAACTTGGCTAACACCCTCTAACCATGGAGTAGAAGAGAAATAAAGAAGATTTGGTAGAAGAAATGGTGGATTTGGAGATGAAATCAATGGAGTTGTTCTCTAGAAATTTGGAGAAGAATAAGAGAGAGAAAATGGATGGATAAAATGAAATGGAAGAGATGGTGACTCACCCCTTATCCCCCCCCCATAGGTGGCTGCCCAAAAAGGGTGAGGTGTTCCCATTTTGAATGTCCAAAATGCCCTCCACTAATCCATTTGATTTAAATTAGGAATGGGTTAAAGGTTGAGGTCAATTTAGTCTAGTTTTAAGTCTCTAATTAAACTAAACCTATCCATAAATAATTAGTCTAACTATTAACTAAAATTAATATCATGTGGACTAAAATTAATATCATGTAGGCCATGTCTAACTAGTGTGTGGGTCCCACTAGAGTCAAACTACCCCCCGGGTCCCCGTTTCAAGTCGGATTGAGTTAAAATTCGAACCCGACTCAAATAACCCCAAAACAATATCATAAATAATAAAATAAATTTCAACCCAAAAATAATATCATAAATAATAAAATAAATTTTAAAAATATTCAAAAATGTAAAATGATAAAAATACCCATGTTTCTGAAAACTGGGGGTGACAATAGATAGGTGTTTGATTAAATGCCTCTTAGGATTTTATTTCTGATTTTTGTGAAACTAATTACATGGATCCCTAGATCTATATGTGTATGTTAATATTTGTGAAGATTGAAATTGTTTTTATATCTTTTTGTGTCGAAATTTGGTGCTGGACACGCTGCACGGGGCTCGGCTAACTGTCCTGCTCCCCGTGTCTAATATCTCACTGGACACAGCACTTCGTGACACGAAAATTGGTGTGTAGTGACACTAGATGACTGAAAGGTAGCCCTTAAAATTTCATAGGACTTTAATTAGTGGATTGTAAGAAATCTTGCCCGCACGGATCTTCACTGTCGTGCACAGTCGGCCCCAAGTGGCTCTGCCACTGTGTTCGTGTCCCACGAAGACACAGTTTAGACACGTTTCAGGGTGACCTAACCCTAGCCCTATTCTAGGCGAACCCATAGGCACGAGCACGTGTCCTAATTCGTGTCGTGTCTTGTCCACGAGAGTGTGCACGCGTGCACGACACTGCCTGTACACAGTTTTGTGTCTGTGTTTGTATAATCATTTAGACATGATTCGTGTCTAGTTCTTGGACACGAAGACACCCTTTGACACTATCCCATATGTGTCTTCATTTACCAACCACTATTTTAAACTATTAATTGTTAATTTCATTTCGAAATAGGAAAATTCCTATTCTCTGATACAACCTGTCAGTTTGGGTTCCAATTGAACTAATGCACTATTTCCTATTCCTATCATTCGATTTCTGGAAATTTTGATGTATTAAATTGTTGTATGATTTAAATTATGTTGTACTCACAACTGGAAATTAACCTCCATGTTAGATTGTTGATTAACAAGGGAAATAAGTTTTCGAAATTGCAATTGGGTTGGGGATTTTCCTTAACTGATACCTATTAGCAAATCTGAGAATGACTATGTATCTACAACTGATTTCTTCCCCATGTACACACTGTTAAGACCTGGATTAGCACACATTACACTGTTTAAATCTCACACTGATTTGGATTTACACACAATGATTCACTATCACACACATATGGATGGTTAATTGTTAACCTAGGAAGAGTGCATTGTTTTCATATGTTTACACACATAGTCACATGTCTTTTCGAGATTTGGTATCATTATTCACTCACTCACTCTGTTTTGTAAAACTGGAACCTGAGAACCAATTTGGTTCATGAAGTCCACATCTCATACTACAAATTCTGAGACATAATGTTCACTCACATTAACCCTGATATTGACACTGTTTGCAGACTAAAAACTGAGAACCATTTTAGTTCACAAGAGACACACACACACCCTATTTGTCACACTGGAACCTGAAATTCTAAGAATTATGCACTGTTTTGATTACACCATATCACTCACACCTAACACTGAGAACCTGAGATATTAAGCCCCCCCACACACACATGTTTAGACACACACACATCCCACTGATTCCTAATAACATGGAAGACACTCACACTAATCTGAAGTTGACACATTGAACCATACATTGCACACACACACACACACACACACACACACACAGGAAACTAACTATTACACACACTGGCTCACTTACACACAATCTGAGAACTTAACCCATGTTCACACACACACTTTTACACACATACACACATGCATATGCATGATTCCCCCCCCAACTTCTACATGTATATATATATATATATATATATATATATATATATATATATATATATATATATAATATAACTTAACGTGATAATGTGATGTAATATAGATATTGCCTATTGATATATATATAGTGTGTATATAAATATGTGGAAATTAGTATGTGTATTACCTATATCATTGTATATGGCTCATGGCCTAGGTAGTATAGCCTATGGCATTTGGTAAATATATACATGAGTTGGGTTATATTAGGCTAGGTATGACTTAAATTGGTGTGTACTTGCTAGGATAGACTGGTTAGGCCTAGTAAGACTTGTCTGGGCTAGTTTGACCTAGTTGACCTAGTTTGACTAGAGAAGTTTGACTAGAGTTGACCAAAGGTTGACTTTAGCCTAGATTGACCCAACATCATGTAGAATGCATCATAGTAGCTTATTTTATCAGTTTGGATATGTTGTGACTTGTGTTGCTCTGATTAGGAGACAGACACCACTCTTCGGACAGTATTTCACCTTAGGCTTTCAGATATCAGGCGAGTACATTCTCTGACCGTTTCATACTTGCTAGGACTTTATTCTTGCTCTAGATTATTTTACTTGATGCTGACATGATGGAAACACGGATTAGTACTATATAGATCTTTTCATACGATGTTATCCCCCTCGGGAGCATCAGATACATCATGTCATGTACGTTTTACTTTTATCATGTATTCTTGTGCTTTCACCATTCATGTGCACTCTCGTGATTCATGTACTCTCATGTTCACGGAGCCCCCATATTTATATTCATGTGCACCCATTTATGGGCC
This sequence comes from Iris pallida, assembly GCA_029216955.1. Taxonomy (NCBI): domain Eukaryota; kingdom Viridiplantae; phylum Streptophyta; class Magnoliopsida; order Asparagales; family Iridaceae; genus Iris; species Iris pallida. The sequence goes on from JANAVB010036161.1 coordinate 170,410, forward strand.
CCCATATGAAATCATGTACAATAACATAACTTGAACGGATCCTTGTGTATTGATTGGGGTACGGAGGAGTATAAATAGTCATGTGGACAATTTCCAAAGTAGTGTAGTCATGTACAACCTCTTATGTTTATTATCAAGCCGTTCACATGTCTAGCTTGTACTCTAAATTACTAGTTCACTGTAGTTATTTACTTATAGTAGATATTTCATTACAGTCTTCTCTTTTACTCATGTATACTCTTCAGCATTTTATGTATCTTACTTTATTGCCTGTATTATATTCCTGTCATGATATGAACTGCGTGAGATGTATTGTGCTCGCTCCAGTCCTGACTGGACCTGTTGAAATATTACAGATGACTTTGAGGAGCTATGTTCCACTTATTACGGAGCAGGCCTAGACGACACATGTGAGCTGGACCCTCAGGAGGACCCAGCACTTGCAGACGACACTACCCCAGTAGACTAGGCTAGTTAGCTAGACTAGTTTCTATTATCATTCTGTCTTTGGATACACTTGTATATATTTAGAGATTGTATTCTGGATTGTGGAGTTGTTTATCTTAGACTTATAACTATCTCTTTCATCTGTATTATCATCTGTGGATTCTGTGTAATCATCTACTGTATCTTATCGTACTTATTCCTTAGTTGTGATTGATTTATACTTTATTATGTCACCTCCATTCGGAGTGTATATACTGTACAGGTACCTTATAACTGTTTGATGTATGTGAGCAAGGACAACGTTCTACCGCCGATACTGCAATGTAGGCTGGACGTAACCACTTCTCGTGCCCCTACACTGGGTGCGGGTCGTGACACGTTTTTAGTGGTGGCCCATACAGGTCTAGTTTAGAAATGTAATGGCATTCGAATTACAGTATCACTACAGCCTGCAGTAGGATTAGGATATTTTGGAAGGTACTCAATCATATTAGGAAAAACTCTTTATCAGATTTCGTATATCTACATTTTGCTGCTATTTGTCTTCCTTTGAATATAAACTGTCCTTCTTTGCTATTTCGACTCATTCTCAGCAATTATTTTCTTGTTTGATCTGTCTCTAGGATGGTCGAGACTAGATCACATCGCCCAGGTCAGGGGGACACCGATGAGAGGTCTGCCACCTCTCGTCCTCAGCAGCCAGCCCCCGGTACCGTAGCCCCAGTCATGCCAACTAGGGTGGGCGTTTCAGCTGCGTTCGGAGGCCTCCACCAGTATCACACAGGCCGAGCCCGGTGGTTCCAGAGGTGCTCCAGCAGCAGCAGCCACCTTCGGGGGCAGTTAACGCAGTTCAGCTGTTCTCATTCTTTCAGCAGTTCATGGAGGCCCAGCAGCAGCGGCAGACTGCAGAATTTAGTCGGGGCATTGATCTGGCCCTGACTACAGTTGAGAGGGCAGCAGCTCAACCCGCGGTAATTTAGTAGCCGCATCCGTCGAGGGAGAAGGGCATCCAAGACTTCCAGAAGATGCACCCAAGGGATTTTTTGGGGTACAGAGGGCATTATGTACGCCGACGAGTAGAAAAAGCATATGGAGGAGATTTTCAGACTGGCTGAGATTCCAATGAGGCTTCAGATCGAGGCAGCGGCCAGCATAATACAGGATCTAGCCTGTACTTGGTACCAGACCGACCACAGGGTTGGTACTCCAGGACAGACTTGGGCAGCATTCAAGAAGCTGTTCAAGAAGAATTTTTTTCCAGATGTAGCGCTAGGAGCCCTCGAGACTCAGTTCGAGGCCCTAGTACAGGGCAGCCAGTCCGTAGAGGAGTATGCAGGGGAGTTCTGTCGTCTAGGCAGATTTTTCGAGGGGTTGTCCAAGGCGACGAAGGCCCGGAGGTTCAGAAAGGGATTAGGAAAGGAGGTTAAGTCCTATACCAAGAGTGCTCGCAGTGCTACCTTTGAGAAGATATTGGTAGATGCCTTAACCGCAGAGGATGAGCTTGAGCTGAGGCTTAATAGGGGGCGAGACACCCAGGGAGCTAGTGGTAGCGGAGGACCGACCAAGATGCCGCACTTTCAGCAGCAGCAGAGGTTCCAGCCGCAGCAGTTTTAGCAGCCGAGGCATCAGCCAGTACAGCATCAGCAGCCGAGGCAGCAGACTATCAATTGTACCTTCTGTAAGAAGCCGAGGCACGGATGGACTGAATATAGGAAGAGTCTGGGGAAGTGCCTCCTTTGTGGATCGTCAGAGCATCAATTGAGGGAATATTCTCTCTTTGCGGGCAGGGCAGCTCAGGGAGCCGGAGCCAAGGCTCTAGGGGGACCGCAGAAGGGACCGTTTCCGACTCAGTAGCAGCGGTTCGTACAGCACCAGCAGCAGGCTAGGGAAGGCCAACAGGGGCAAGCTTTTGCCATGGTGGCTGAGGATGCAGAGGCCATCGAAAAGTTGATTGCAGGTTCGGTTCTTCTCGACTCCATTCCAGCTTTCGCTCTATTTGATTCCGGGGCTTCCCACAGTTTGTGTCGATATCATTTCCTATTAGACACTGCCTAGTATCTGAACTATTGTAGCTCCCCTTCCCCGAATTTTTGAAATATTTTATTTATTTATTTGATTTAAATAGTGATTTTAGAATTTTATAAATAATTAAATAGTTAATTATTACGGTAAATGATTTTAGCCATAGTTGATATTTGGAGTACAAGGTGACTAGGAATCATGGCACGGATAGTGCAGTGGAGTACTTTGACTAGTGTTTAGCCCTGATAGGGAAATGCCGAGCCATAGGAGTGTCCTAACTAGGAAAACCAGACTAAGTTGTGACATAGCCATTATAAATAGTAAATTATGTATTATTAATATTATTTGACGCTTAGGAGACCCGGTTGTATCAAACCAGTCCGGACTGAACCCGTACCAAGCCCAAACCCATGTAGTCATGCGGGACGCCCAGTGACCTTCGTGTTGACATATTTTGGTATGATGGTGTCGTATTCCGTTTTAACGATCTAACGAGTATTTTCTAAGTATTCTCAAATAAATATTATAAATATCGTTATTAGTTGGCATTCAGTGATATTTGTATAAATGGGTCCTTGTACATTTTTGGGGATTGTTAGACTGTGCATGGTAGTGTATACACCATTATTAGGTTTATTGAATTTCGTTATTATTATTATTACTATTATTATTATTATTATTATTATTATTATTATTATTATTATTATTATTATTATTATTATTTGAGATTGTTAGTATATAATATAATTATTGGTTATGTTATTCTAGCCAAGTAAATGTTACATACTTACATGAATGGGTCCTATACTAGAAATAGAGAATATTGAGGTTTTCTTTAGATTTATGGAGATTAATATATATGTGTATTTATATATATATATAGGAATATATATAGATATATGGATGCCTAGTAAATAATTATAAATATATACTTTCATTATTATTTATAAAATAAAGTATGTTGATATATATGGTTATATAAGTATATACATGTGTGTATACAAATATATTATATGTGGGTATACATAGATATATATATACAGGTATATAGCTATGTGTATATATATACATACATATAGTAGTATATGCATATATATATACATCATATACATGTATCTTAATAGAGGGCTATTAATAATCAAAGAGGAATCCCAGCCAACCCGGCCAACAGTGGCCCAACCCAGGGCCAGCAGCCCCGACCCTGTTCGAACACACAGCATACTCACATATAATGATCGAGAGGAGTTTCGAGAATTCCTCGAAAAACCTAACCCTAAGCGAGCGCCACACCACTCCCGACGCGTACGTTCCGTCGAGCCACCGCCGCGCGCCCCATCCCGACGAGTCCTCCGGCCAGCAACGCGCGGCCGAACGCGAGGCAACGGCAGGCCACACGCTGTGCGCGTGCATACGCGTACGTTTCAGCAACAGCTATGGCACAGCTACCACCCCTGTGGCACGATAAAAAACCCCTGTGGCACGGCGACCACCCCAGCGAACTCTGTGACCCCGTGCCGCCTCGCGAGTCATCGGAGCGCGCAAAAGCAGGACCACACCGCAGCAGCATAACTGCAGCAGGTACCCTATTTTCCCGATCCTTTTGTATTGGATATTCGACCAAATCGAGAAGTATTAACTCCTATGTGTAGTCAACATATACCCCGTCTAATCCCAGTAAATAGTTCCGATAATCTTAGGATAACGTGTTCGGGATTTCGACGCAAAGTCGACAAGAATCCATTTCAAAAACAGCCTCAAACCAGTCCCAAATAGCTCTGTTTGAGGATCGTTTCTGATCAATCCAGTCCAATATTAGAAAAACTATTTGAAGACACTTTTTGACAACATGTAGGGCTTCGAATCCCTTCTTACGTAATTTGAATTCATCGACTACTCGTCGAGAAATCGAATCCCAAAGTTTTCCAAAAACCTGTTTTAAAAACTAGAAATTTGTTCGATACGACGTGCGTCCTGCCATTTTGGGCGACGTGATCGCAAACTGTAAACATTGAAAGCTATGTAACGGCTTTGTGGTCGTATGGGCTTTGACGGAATTCAAATTGGTCGCGTGTGCGCGACGAATTTGATCCGTATCTGTCAAAATTTACCGTATCGTGCACTTTGCAAATTCTCCAATTACTTTGTGCACGCTCGTCAGATCGAGACAAAACTTGTGCCAACAGGACCGTATCATTTTTCTGGTCCTGTATGCCAAGTTTGGTCCGATTCTGAGACTGTTGATAAAATTGCCGTTTTGCGGGCCCACGGTCCGACTCAACGGGTGATTTTGTGCATGGCCCGCCGGAATCCAACTCTGGACATACGGTTGGGTTCGTATCGAAAAACCGGATCCGTAGACATGTAGTTTGATGACTTTAGAGACCGTTGACTCTGGCACGCTTTTCGGTGCAAAGCGGGTCCAACGTCAGATATCGTTTTTGCCCAAAATTACCATTTTGCCCCTGTGTCCAGAATTGGACTTAAGGACAGGCAATCCTAGCTAATTTGACCATTCTAAGAATGGTGGTACTGTTTGTTTCAGCATCCGGAGACTTCTGCATGTGTTGACTGATTGTGGCTCGTAGAGTGGTATAGTGTTATTGGTTTCTCCAGCTAAGGACCTCAGGCAAGTGCACTTTCTGATTGCTTTCCGATTCATAGTAGTCTTTTCATTTCATGTCTATACATATATCTTGCTGCTTGTTGACACGCTCGTCACACGGAGTAGTCGGGAGGGGAAATATCTTAGTAAACATGTGGACTACCCAGAAATATCCCCAAAATGTCTATTCTTGCATGATAGCAGCTGCACACGACACGTGCAGTGAGCCGGATTTACCCCCTAGCCGTTCACATGTCGAAACAGATATTTCACACCACCTAGATAGATGTCTTTTATTAGTTTTTCCTTGTTTACTTCTCTATCGTGCTATGTCATCAGTTTTCTTACTAGCTTTCATATTCCATATGCTATTTTCATGTCTTGTTAATTCTATTGTGTTTTGCATTGCCGTCGGTTTGTGTACATGTTCCATTCCTGACTGGAAACCAACATTTTTTAGGTTTAGCCGCGATCACTCTTAGCATTGGGAAGGCTTGGGTATGCTGAGGTCAACCTAGAAATAGAAAACAGTTGTACCATTTTCATTAATTATAAAATCTTGTATTCCCTTTAATTTTAAATCTTGTAAATGTTGCAATAAATTTAGAAATGTAAATGAGCAGCAATTATTTTTTTGAGCATCTATTTCTTGCGGGCTTGACAGCGTTCTACCGCCGACTCTGCGGCGTAGGCTGGCTTGGACACGTCTCGTATCCGAAAAGCGGGTACGGGACGTGACAAGTTTTTGTGGTGGCCCATGCAGGTCAGTCTACACGAATTATGCAAACTCGCGATAGTACCATATTAGTCATACTGCTGCGAGCCTGCGCCCAGGAAATGCTCATTCACAATTAGGATTAAAATGATTTAGGAGTATAACTAGGATAAGGGTCCCTTATTTATTTGACTAATTGGGTAGTTAAGGTTGTTAGATAGGCCATGCTCTTTTTTTGAATTCAGATAACTTGCCCGATCTCTATAGAAATACTATTATTTTGATATGACAATATGACCCCATACGGATATGCTATTCACTTGGTAAGTTAGGCTTACCTATAATTAATGCTTTGATCTTGATGAACTGTTTAATTTTCTTTTGCTTTATTAGATATAAACCTTATATCGTAAATTAGAAATTGCCTATTTAAATTCTCTTTTGTTGTAAGGATTTAGTTTATAATTTCTGATTCTTCTATTCGTGTGCGAATCTCGAGGTGGATTGATTTGAGATTTTCCCTCAACCATAGAAATGCAGATGAAATAAATACTAGAATGTTTGTATCTCTTTTGTCTTTAGTTATTTCCTCCATATTAATTTTTTTATTTTAAGTGTTGTGACTGATAGGACAATTACCTACGCTTTTATTTTAGTCAACCTGTTTGAATCTCTAGAGGCTCATAAATTTTTACGGTTAAAGGAATGTTAGTTAACTAATAATGGGTAGACATCAGCGCACTGTCGTCAATTATTTGAGAGTGGGGAATGTGGGTTCACTGCAGCCAGCAGCGCACTGGCAAGGCACAACCCATAGAAATAAAATCATTCCGAAGAATCATAGTTTATGGAACATTGCTAAAACTATGTTCTCGTTGACTCTTTAGATCATAGATACCCTTGTGTCAATATAGAGTAGAGTACCTGATAACATATCACCTCTGAATCATGGAATCAAGGGTTTACCACAGCCAGAGTATATGGACGAGGCATAATTCTCGGTAAAATGATTTCAGACATGATTACAAGATTAGGATACTATAGAGGATAGGAGATGCCATGTAGGTACCCTAAGATCCAAAGCCAATACTAGTGGAAGTTTTGTAAGTTGAGTAGCATGTCTCCTAACCTAGCTATCCGCGGGCCTTGTGATCTATTGACAAGGTAGTTGACTGATATTAATAGGTTACCTAGAATAGAATCTAGAGTCCATAATCCATTAGTCGACCAAGGCTTTATGAATAGAAGGTAGTAGGATTGACTGTATAGGCAATAACACCAGGTAAGGATTTGTTTTTTTTTCAAAACTCAAACTACTTATTCCTCTTTTCCAAAAATCTCGCATATTTTGACGCTCCTTGATCAATGCTGCTATTACAGCCTAGTTTTACAAGCTTGCCCTTTTATCGAGCTTGATTCTAGACATATGTTTATTGGAGACGCCCGCTAACATATTGTCTAATCAGAATCATTGTATTACGGTCTGATCAACCATGATACATTTGGTTCGCTCTTCATCCAATTACCCTACGTGGATCGAGATATATAGGTATCTAGGATCTCATCCGCGACTGCTTTGACAATTCCTCTTGAATTATACATTCGTCTTTGAATCACGTAATTGTGTTCAGTGATATCTTCCTTGAACCCTATTGTTTTGTCTTTACTGATTTGGAAAGACGAAAGCTCATAATTGGTAGAGAGATACATGGTATCCCCATGACTATGATGGTTGTATACACAAGGGTAACTACCATCGGCCAGCCATATGACTAGGACCTTGCCTCAAGTTACTCGTCCTCTCTGCGACCCTAAAACCTACTATCTTGATCTTCTAAGTCAATGGAGTCCGAGAATGATTAGGATCTTTCCCTTGATCAAATGCCAACCTAGGAGACTACCTATTCTCCATAGACCAATGTTGTGAGCCTCTAATTATTTGTTTGAAGCTTGGTTTAACTAGAACCCTTACAACAATAGTCTGGCAAGTTTGACACACATAGCAATTCACGACCCAGTGGTTAGAAACCTTTTTATATGATGTACCTTAGAGTTGGTTACCCGGTCGATAACTCTTATACACTATGGACGTGTATACCCCCTATCTTATCGACCATGTGTCGTTGTACACCCTTGTTTTCCTTTTATTGAGGAATGACCCTTGACTCGACTTAATCTACCGTATTCCGTACATCGTGCCTTATTCTTTATTAGCAAGAGTTGAGGTACAATCTCCGAGCTTTGAAATCCTTCCAACCTCATCATTCCTAAAACCATGTCCTAACTTCTAAGGTGGGTAGACTGTAAGCCTTCTCAATTTTGGGATATATGACTATTACCAATTGATTAGAATAATTTCCATTAGCATGATAATTAGTGCCCCATGGACTTCCACTTTCCGTTTAGATCATTTTGTGTCCCCGGCCGTGTCATTAATATTTGGAGCACGAGGCCAGTTGTTACCTTCCAACAAATTTTACATGCAAGATCTAGACGAGTCCACCTTCATCTAGGTATATCATGTCCCACTCAAACCCGTCCCCTTGTACTCTATTTTTTTGCTACAACTTTCAGGTTAAAAGGACTGGCTATAACCCTTACCATAGTACCTACCCGTTATACTTTCCGACTTCCATTAGAGCCTTAACTTCGACTCAATTCCTGCGACCTAATATGTGGTGGTGATCTACTCGAAGCCCACTACGCACACGCCACTAGTGTGCCACTTGATAGAGGCCCCTGGTGCTACTTAAACACAAAAGTCACCGAAGATGTATTTTGGACTTTAGGAACTTAGCTAACTAACCTGACAGGCAACTAGCTCAACCCTTGGATAGAAATCTATTCTAGGATACCCTAATCTAGTAGGAAGAGTTTTATCATTGGGATCTTGTCCAATCCATATAGATTGAAATCCATTGTTCACCCAACCAATGACTGGTGTCCAAATAGAAAACCCATTAAGACCCAGTAGAACCCATCCATGCATACCACCGTATTTTGGGCTATAAGACCGAACTAATGGAAATAGCCCCTATGTCTATTGTGTAGTCCCCACCTCTTAGACTATGAAGACATTCGTAACCCATATTCCATCTACCTAGAAGTCACGAGAAGATCTTCCATTACAATTATATTCCTTGCTTGTGAGTTTAAATAACCACGGAATATATCACAATCTTGATTTCTCAAATTCCGTTCTACTTTGAAACCTTGTTTAGAATTTCGAGAACGGAGTTTCTGTATTGCATGGATTGCGAGCCCCTCTAGGAAACGAAGAGTTCTTCGATGTAGCAAGTGACTGGACTAGAGTAGCCCAATCTAGCGAATAAGACTATAGGTTCATAAATACTCTTTCGACCAGTATTATTGCATATTCTCTACCGCTCTTTAAACTTCATAATTGCTCTTGATTGTTCTTCCTTATCTTCCTGTCCTCTCTATTGCAGATAGACGAAGGTCATACTTATTAGAATTCACCAATGTTTCTTAGGTACTTGTGTAAATTACTGCTTGCTAAGTTTGGGTTGCTTGATAGATACGAGAGGATTATAGATACAATATGCCTAGATATTTGTTGGTAGGATTGTTAGCACCAGTTAGAAGATTTTAAGATTTTAGTGTGAGGAGTAATGTGACCGAAGGTGGGTAGAAGCCCTGGAGGCTATTTGGCTAAGAAAAGAATACAAACTATGTTGAGGAATTAATATTTGAGAAGGTTGTGGTAATAGTGGATTTATTCCTTTATTTTTTTTAGCATGGTTATGAGTTAGAATTTCGAGGACGAAATTATTTTTAAAGTGGGTAGATTTGTAGCTCTCCTTCCCGAAATTTTTGAAATATTTTTATTTATTTATTTGATTTAAATAGTGATTTTAGAATTTTATAAATAATTAAATAGTTAATTATTACGGTAAATAATTTTAGCCATAGTTGATATTTGGAGTACAAGGTGACTAGGAATCATGGTACGGATAGTGCAGTGGCGTGCTTTGACTAGTGTTTAGCCATGATAGGGAAATGTCGAGCCATAGGAGTGTCCTAACTAGGAAAACCAGACTAAGTTGTGACATAGCCATTATAAATAGTAAATTATTTATTATTAATATGATTTGACGCTTAGGAGACCCGGTTGTATCAAACCAGTCCGGACTGAACCCGTACCAAGCCCAAACCCATGTAGTCATGCGGGACGCCCAGTGACCTTCGTGTTGACATATTTTGGTATGATGGTGTCGTATTCCGTTTTAACGTTCTAACGAGTATTTTCTAAGTATTCTCAAATAAATATTATAAATATCGTTATTAGTTGGCATTCAGTGATATTTGTATAAATGGGTCCTTGTACATTTTTAGGGATTTTTAGACTGTGCATGGTGGTGTATACACCATTATTAGGTTTATTGAATTTCGTTATTATTATTACTATTACTATTATTATTATTATTATTATTATTATTATTATTATTATTATTATTATTATTATTATTATTATTGGAGATTGTTAGTATATAATATAATTATTGGTTATGTTATTCTAGTCAAGTAAATGTTACATATTTACATGAATGGGTCCTACATTAGAAATAGAGAATATTGAGGTTTTGTTTAGATTTATGGAGATTAATATATATGTGTATTTATATATATATATATAGGAATATATATAGATAAATCGATTCCTAGTAAATAATTGTAAATATATACTTTCATTATTATTTATAAAATAAAGTATGTAGATATATATGGTTATATAAGTATATACATGTGTGTATACAAATATATTATATGTGGGTATACATAGATATATATATACATGTATATAGGTATGTGTATATATATACATACATATAGTAGTATATGCATATATATATACATTATATACATGTATATTAATAGAGGGCTATTAATAATCAAAGAGGAATCCCAGCCAACCCGGCCAACAGTGGCGCAACCCAGGGCCAGCAGCCCCGACCCTGTTCGAACACACAACATACTCACATATAAAGAACGAGAGGAGTTTCGGGAATTCCTCGAAAAACCTAACCCTAAGCGAGCGCCACACCACTCCTGACGCGTACGTTCCGTCGAGCCACCGCTGCGCGCCCCATCCCGGCGAGTCCCCCCGGCCAGCAACGCGCGGCCAAGCGCGAGACAACGACAAGCCATACGCTGTGCGCGTGCATACGTGTGCGTTTCAGCAACACCTATGGCACGGCGACCACCCCTGTGGCACGGCGACCATCCCAGCGAACTTCGTGACCCCGCGCCGCCTCGCGAGTCGCGGAGCGTGCAAAAGCAGGACCATACCGCAGCCGTATAACTACAGCAGGTACCCTATTTTCCCGATCCTTTTTGTATTGGATATTCGACCAAATCGAGAAGTATTAACTCCTATGTGTAGTCAACATATACCCCGTCCAATCCCAGTAAATAGTTCCGAGAATCTTAGGATAACGTGTTCGGGATTTCGACGCAAAGTCGACAAGAAACCATTTCGAAAACAGCCTCAAACCAGTCCCAAATAGCTCTGTTTGAGGATCGTTTCCGATCAATCCAGTCCAATATTAAAAAACTATTTGAAGACACTTTTTGACAATATGTAGGGCTTTGAATCCCTTCTTACGGAATTTGAATTCATCGACTACTCGCCGAGAAATCGAATCCCAAAGTTTCCCAAAAACCTGTTTTAAAAACTACAAATTTTTTCGATACGACGTGCGTCCCGCCATTCCGGGCGACTTGGTCACGAACTGTAAACATCAAAAGCTGCGTAACGGCTTCGTGGTCGTGTGGGATTCGACGAAATTCAAATTGGTCGCGTGTGCGCGACGAATTTGATCCGTATCCGTCGAAAGTTACCGTGTCGTGCACTTTGCAAATTCTCTAATTACTTTGTGCACGCTCGTCAGATCGAGACGAAACTTGCGCCAACAGGACCGTATCATTTTTCTAGTCATGTATGCCAAGTTTGGTCTGATTCTGAGACTGTTGATAAAATTGCCGTTTTGCGGGCCCCATGGTCCGACTCAACGGGTGATTTTGTGCACGGCCCGCCGGAATCCAACTCTGGACATACGGTTGGGTTCGTATCGAAAAATCAGATTTGTAGACATGTAATTTGATGACTTTATAGGCCATTGACTCTGGCACACTTTTTGGTACAAAGCGAGTCCAACGACGGACATCGTTTTTGTCCAATATTACCGTTTTGCCCCTGTATCCCGAATTGGACTTAAGGACAGGCAATCCTAGCTAATTTGACCATTCTGAGAACGTTGGTACTGTTTGTTTCAACTTCTGAAGACTTCTACATGTGTTGACTGATTGTGGCTCGTGGAGTGGTATAGTGTTATTGGTTTCTCCAGCTAAGGACCTCAGACAAGTGCACTTTCTGATTGCTTTCCGATTCATAGTAGTCTTTTTATTTCATGTCTATACATATATCTTGCTTCTTGTTGACACGCTCGTCACACGGAGTAGTCGGAAGGGGAAATATCTTAGTAAACATGTGGACTACCCAGAAATATCCCCAAAATGTCTATTCTTGCATGATAGCAGCTGCACACGACACGTGCAGTGAGCCGGATTTATCCCCTAGCCGTTCACATGTCGAAACAGATATTTTACACCACCTAGATAGATGTCTTTTATTAGTTTTTCCTTGTTTACTTCTCTATCGTGCTATGTCATCAGTTTTCTTACTAGCTTTCGTATTTCATATGCTATTTTCATGTCTTGTTAATTCTATTGTGTTTTGCATTGCCATCGGTTTGTGTACTTGTTCCATTCCTGACTGGAAACCAACATTTTTCAGGTTTATCTGCGATCACTCTTAGCATTGGAAAGGCTTGGGTATGCTGAGGTCAACCTAGAAATAGAAAACAGTTGTACCATTTTCATTAATTATAAAATCTTGTATTCCCTTTAAGTTTAAATCTTATAAATGTTGTAATAAATTTAGAAATGTGAATGAGTAGCAATTGTTTTTTTGAGCATCTATTTCTTGCGGGCTTGACAGCTTTCTACCGCCGACTCTATGGCGTAGGCTGGCTTGGACACGTCTCGTATCCGAAAATCGGGTGCGGGTCGTGACAACTATTCCCTAGGACCTGCAAGATCACGATCGGGAGTGGTGTTATCCTCGTGACTGATGTTTGTAGAGGGCAGAGTGTCATTTTGGGAGGCCGAAAGTTGGAGGTGAGTCTGCTCGTCATGCCACTACCGAACTACGATATCGTATTAAGTATAGATTGGTTGAGCAGGCAGCATGCCAGCTTAGATTGCCGAGGGGGTAGAGTTTTGTTTGGAGCGCCAGGAGAGCCAGAGTTCGAGTACACCCAACGACAGACGGAGCAGGATGGCGGACTTTTTTGCAGAGCTTCAGTTGAGGAGCAGGCGGCTCCACATCCCATGATTGCAGAGTTCATGGACGTCTTCCCAAAGGAGTTGCCAGGGCTTCCTTCGGATAGGGATGTTGAGTTCTCGATAGACTTGGTTTTCGGCGTGAAACCGATTTCTCAGCATATCTATCGAGTGAACAACAATGAGTTGGTAGAGCTGAAGAAGCAGGTGGATGAGCTGCAGGACAAGGGCTTCATCCGATCGAGTTCTTTACCTTGGGGTGCACCGGTACTTTTTGTACCCAAGAAGGATGGGTCGGTATGGATGTGTATCGACTACAGGGCACTCAACAACCTCACGATCAAGAACAGATACCCAATGTCGCGGATCGATGATCTCTTTGATCAGTTGAGCGGAGCTCGGGTTTTCTCCAAGATTGATTTAAGGTCAGGTTATCACCAGGTGAAGGTGAAGAGGGAGGATATACCGAAGACCGCTTTCAAGATACGGTATGGACAATTTGAGTTCTTGGTTATACCGTTTGGGCTGACCAATGCCCCGACGGTATTTATGAACTTGATGAACAAGGTGTTCCACCATTACTTGGACAAGTTCGTGGTGGTGTTCATCGATGATATCCTGGTGTATTCCAAGACCGAGGAGGAGCACGATGAGCACTTGAGAGTGGTTCTGGAGACACTCAGGAGGGAGAGGCTGTATGACAAGCTCTCGAAGTATGAGTTCTTTCTGGATAGAGTTGACTTCTTGGGTCATGTGGTGACTGGAGATGGGATCTCAGTGGACCCGAACAAGATCACGATAGTTGAGGCTTGGTCGGCACCGAGTTCAGTGGCAGAGACCAGGAGCTTCTTAGGGCTGGCAGGATATTACAGGAGGTTTGTACAGGATTTCTCCCAAATTGCAGAGCCGTTGACTAGGCTGACCCGGAAGGATGTTGAGTTTGTTTGGTCAGAGGAGTGTCAGACAGCTTTTGATGAGTTAAAGAAGCGGCTTACGACAGCTCCGATTCTGACATTGCCATCTGGTTCAGGAGGGTTCACTATCTATAGTGACGCTTAAGGAAAGGGGTTAGGTTGTGTCTTGCAGCAGCATGGGAAGGTGATTGCCTATGATTTCAGGCAGTTATGTCCCCATGGGAAGAACTACCCTACCCACAACCTGGAGTTGGCAGCAGTGATTTTTGTCTTGAAGTTGTGGAAGCACTACTTGTATTGAGAGACGGTGGAGATCTTCACAGATCATAAGAGCTTGAAGTATGTGTTTACACAGAAGGAGCTCAATATGAGGTAGTGCAGGTGGCTAGAGCTGATGAAGGACTTCGACATCTCACTTCAGTATCACCCAGGGAAGGCCAACGTGGTTGCCGATGCCATGAGTAGGTATCCGACAGCCATGTGTTTGACTATGGACCGTCACTTGCTTGCTGATTTGGAGAGCCTGGGGATTGAGGTGATTGTGCCCGGAGTTTAGATGCAGATGTGGGGCCTTCAGATTCAGTCGCACTCGGTGAAGAGGATCAAGTCGACACAGTTTGAGGATGTTGCTCTGCAAAGTATCCGAGAGCAGGTTCGAGCAGGGCTGGTAGATGGCGAGTTTTCTCTTACAGAGGATGGTACCTTGAGGCACGGTTCTAGGTTATGTGTGCCCAGTAGAGATCTCAGGGAGCAGGTCATGTAGGAGGCCCACAGATCTCAGAACTCTATACATTCTGGTGCCAACAAGATGTACAGGGATCTGAGGGAGCATGTCTGGTGCTATGGGATGAAGCTGGAGGTAGCTCGCTTCGTAGCTAGGTGCTTGGTTTGTCAGCTGGTCATGGCAGAGAGGTAGAGGCCAGGAGGATTATTGCAGCCATTGCCCATTTTAGAGTGGAAGTGGGAGCATACCAATATAGATTTTGTATCTGGGTTACCGCGTATACCAGGAGGGAAAGACGTAATTTGGGTCATCGTAGACAGGTTGACCAAATCAGCCTACTTTTTGCCATTCAAGGTGGGTACATCTACGGAGAGGCTTGCAGAGATATACATACGGCAGATTGTCAGGATTCACGTAGTTCCGGTCAACATCATCACTGATCGGGATAGTCGCTTTACTTTCCATTTCTAGAGGAGTCTGCAGACTAGTTTGTGTCACGCCCCGCTCCCGTAGGAGCGATCGTCCTGGCTAAGGCGTGACGCCGCACGGGCCTAGGTTGCGCCCATGCAAGGCTATGTCCAGAAACGGTCGATTTGAGCTAGGCCACAGAGTCGCACAGAGTGTCCCCATTTGCAGCGGAAAGTAAATGAACACAAGTTGAAGCGAATTCAAACACTTTATTAATTTTCAAGAAGTTTACAAGCGGCGCTAGGCCGATAT
Organism: Iris pallida; assembly: GCA_029216955.1. NCBI lineage: Eukaryota > Viridiplantae > Streptophyta > Magnoliopsida > Asparagales > Iridaceae > Iris > Iris pallida. Next base: position 185,919 of record JANAVB010036161.1, read on the forward strand.
TACAAATCGCTCAAGCTCTCTCTCTTTCTGTGAAACATAAAAGGCGTGCCAAGTGGCTTACAACATGGAATGATTCATGGCGATGTTTCGATACATTATGTCCTGTATATGGTGCTCCAGCTCCTTGCAATGCTCCAAGGCTCCAGAGATAGCTCCACACCCGACGACATCTCCTGCATCCTGCAAGCAGACTGTAGGGTTATAAGTACATTGTTATGCACTGGTGGGGAGGCCAGCTCGCCCACAATGCTATCATTACCAAATATGTTCTATTTTCTTTTGTGCATCTCTATCGTTCATTGTCTTTCTAATCTTGCCTTAGGATCAGTTTCATGCATATTTCATAACCTATCTTGTGTTGCCAAATTCGATGTGTTGTGTGGAAATACATGAACGACTTACCCATACTTACCTTCCGGCCTTTCCTGTCCAAAGTAAACCAAGTTAGTCAACAATTCATAGGAAATAACTTAACGTGATTCATGTGAACTTTTCAATGTGAAGGGCGTGTCCCTGCCTCGGGTCCTAGCACGTCGTAGGCGTATTTTCTAACTCCTTTGCCGAAGTACTCTCGATTATCTGGTGTGTTATATTCAAGCCTATTCAGAAGGCACTTCATTTAGTTAACTTAGACTACTTTGATTTCAATGAAAGGACTTGCACGTGGATTGCCACTAGCAAAGCCCACTTAATCCATATGCATCGGTCGCTGGCATCACAAGCAAATTTGGACATGTTTCTCCCCTCGGTAATTTCTCACCTATCATGGCGTGCGGCTTGGTACACCCTGATAGTCTCTTGAAATACCCGGCCTTACGTCCCCTGGTGGCCAAGCCCGCACTCAGGCCTGTACGCAAGCCAACTTTTGATTTCCGTCCGGACCGGCACGTCCTTCACACTTTGACCGTGCCGCTGGAAATCCCTTATATCTTCCACCTCCCGTATACTAGTGGATTGTCCACGACCATTTTGTTTTCTTTTTGTTTGTCATTTTAACTTAACGGCTGTCTCCGAGCCGTAGGCTAACCCTTAGCCATAATGCGTTATCGACCAGGTTGGCGTCCGTGCAGTGCGGGTAGCGAGCCCCGTTGCACGTGCCCGTCACACCTGTCGCTAACCATTCCTTTCTTTCTTATCTTTTCTTCATTCTTTCTTTTCTTTCTTTCACTTGTCCGTTTGTTCATTGATTCATTTCATTCATATATTCATTCATTCATTCATCGATTCATTCATTCACTTATTCATTCATTCATTCATTTATACATTTTGCAACTCCCTGTGTGGGAGTCGCCTTGGCGACCCATCGGTCCCGTGGCCTTTCAATGTTGCTATACTTTACTCGGAACGACTATGTCGATAGTCTTCACGTTTCATTGTTGTAAACCAGTCATTGTTTCATTATTGAACGCATAGGAAACTTAAATGTAAGCTTGTGCCTTAGCACGAGCGTAGAGCGCGGTGGCGAGAGTTCTCACATTTCTATATTCCTTTTCCATATTCTATACAAGCATACAAGATGGGATTATTTCCTTAGCTAGTTGCGTTGAGTCATTTATTAGCATGCACGGTGTTATCGCCTAGCGATTCTAGCAATAGTGTCTGTATTGTTATGTGTCTAGGCTAAGCAAAGACGGGTTCATCGGAGCCACCCACCTTAGCGATGTTCGCATCGGCCGAGCGATACTCCGAGCGCGCCTTTGAAAGTCTAAGTCTGGATACATCTTGACGGACCAATATAAGCCTTGCATCGATTCTTCATCTGGTCGATGCCAACTCTTCGGGTCGACGGCTCGTTTGAGTCGTTGCACTTGCCGTTTGAATCGGCGTTCCGCTAGGGCGGAGCGGGTCATTACATAATACACCACTCAAAATAAGTCTCATCCTCGAGACTTCCTGAGTGCATGTCATCCTACCGTTCCCTAACTCATGTCGTGTGCGTATCGTAGACAATTCCTATCGACTGGCTTATCGCTCGATGGCATCGAACCATACTCGATTCCTTTCCAAGTTCCGTATCGCCTACATTTGATCGATTTTTATTGAATATGGCTTTTCATTCATTTCTGAGTTGATGGTACTTATTCAATTCAAGCATTTTTTCGATTTGGTTGCTATTTCGACGTGTCATGGGGCTGAAATGGTCGTACGAGGTGCGTTGTAATTTATCAAATACAAGAGACGTAAGCTAAGGCAAACTCACTCATTCGTTCATGCGCATCTCAACACCCACTTGCAGCTGCATTCGAGTTTATTATATCGTTGAGTTTGGATCGTGCACGCATTCAAGGCGTCCCCCGAATACGTACATTTTAACCAAACTTAGCGACTGGCAAAGTCGGATAAGCTACTCGTGATAATTTCGATTTGCCGATCGTTTTGCTATCTTCGATTTAAAACCGAACTCATGTGTATATCACATATCGTTTATCTCGGTCCTCGAGATGATTCGATTCGCTTTTCAAGCGCTCTTGTCAATGAAATCAATACGATTTCTTCTTAGCGGAGTCGACCAAGTCTAAGTAAATTTCCGTCCGATTCAAAACCAAGCATTGTAATATCATCGAGTACGTCTTCCAATCAATGATTCAATTTATTATCCCAACTTTACTTGCGCATCATCCATTCCTATCTTTTCCTTTGTTTGGGGCCAATCTCACCGTCGTTCACGTACACTCCCAGTTTTTCGTCCTACTCTAAGTCTTGTTGCCCCAAGTCTATCGTCCGTCCAGACGATACTGTAAATGCCATCGCACAGGTTCAATCACTCGGCATAGGGTTGTCCGCCTATCCGCTAGGTCAGCTCACAAGGTCATAGTTACACGTCAAGTCCGTTGCTCATCGTGCAAGGTCGTTGCACGACGCTCGCCCCAAATCCTATGGTCAAACCATTTATTTGCTTGTATCGGAGTTTCTACCCAAGTTCGTTTCACTCAAATTTCTAAAGATCAAGCAGTGTTCCTCCTATTCGCATCAACACACTCTTCGCTCCAAGTCCGAACGCGTTTAGGAAAGTCATCCTACGATAGGTTGTCCTCAATCAAATCCTCGACATGTTAATATCGTGCGTCCGTACTAGCAATTATCGTAATCTATCTCTTCAAGTATGTTTTGATACAGTTCACCTATCCAATTCACGTAGTCGATCACAAGGTTATCTAGCCTTGTAATATGTCGTGCCCCGATCTCACGTAAGTCTGATTATCCACGACGGATATGAATCACCATGTCGACATTCCCACGGAATAATTATCCTCATCGGGACGTAACTCTTGCGTTGCGTCTAGACTTGCTCATTTTCGATACACGGATTGGGTCTACTCAATCCTCAAGTTTTCTCATTCTTCAATCGCAAGTCCTAACAATCCTCGAATTCACCTTCGCTTCAAACTACAAGTCGAAGAAATCAAAATTGCCATGTCAAGGTATTTCGAGTTCGATCATTCCCGTTGGACATGAATCACCATGCCAACGCTCATGCGGAACGATCGTCCCAAATCCGACGTGACGTATGTATGAGACTAGAGTTGCGCTCGCGCAAGACAAGATCGTTGTCGTTGTGGTTATCACCGAACAATCAAGTCACTTCCCTTCTTCATCCAAACGTTCATTCCTATTAAAATTCCCAAACATAGTATCCTTCAAAACAATAACTTCTAATACGATCATCATTCATCGAATCAGAGTACCCCCGAGATATCGTACATCGATCTTTGATACGCCTCAATACCGTCGATGATGTACATAACCTGACGATCTTTCTTTTGCAATGAATTCCGAGTCGTGCAACTTAATTCCTCAATTCACATTGTCTCGTGCTAACTCTTCATTGAGCAACATCTATTCCAAATCCTTAGTCATTCTCGTATCTCCAAACCAATATTTTCCATGCACGCTATCTTCCGATCGTGCAATCTTCGATCTTGTCTATGGGTATTTCACCTCAACTCAAGTTTTAATCCTTTTGACTAAATTCAAAATCGCATGCACGATCTTCTATATTTCTTCGACCAAGACCTCCATTCGTTTCGTAATTCGTACTACGCATTCTTAATTCGTCCGAACGATATCTCATTTGAGACTATCGAAGTCAAAACTAACTAAGCGTTACTCGTTCAAAGGCTTTGTGCGATATCATCGCTTTCCGATATACTCACTCTCTCCGCAAATCCTTTAGTCTCGCTCGAATAATTTTTATAGCGTCCATACACCACTTAGGGTTCGAGCCACTCGATTAGTCGCCGACACTCGCTCTTTTCCTTCTTCGAAGCTATCACATACACCACTCGGAGTCAAGTCATTCTATAAATCCTCAAAAGATCATTCGACTCTCAATCGATGTGTTCAATCGTGCGTTCGTCCATTCCTCAAAGTCTAAGAACCATCTCCCGTTCTTGCTTTAGCGTCGGTCAAGTTTCGTCTCTATCAACATACGTTCTAAGTCTCCCTTATTCTCGTCCGACCGATAGTCAATCTCGCTCGCAACTCGTTTGCACCATAGAGTCTAGGTGCACGATACTCGGCACAACTTAGCCAAAAGGCTGCGTACATAACCATCCCGTTCGAACTTACTTCGGTCTCGTGTACTCGTTCACTATTGTCAGCGTAAGGTTATTCAAGCACGTCTTGCATTTTGCTAACTCTTAGCATCGGTTACTTCCAACTCAAGTATGATGTGGTTCGGCACAAAGGCCATTGCCTATCGATCCCGTTCAACCGAGTACTTGTACGAGCTTTTGAAAATATTAGACTTATTGTATGGAACATCCCAAGGCACAATGCGAGAGAGTGTACACTTCTTTTGTTTCAAAACCGAGCCTTCAAAACTGAGAAAATTGAAATGAAGTCCAAGGACGTAAAGCCGTGCTCTGATACCAATCTGTCACGTCCCGCTCCAGTAGGAGCGATCGTCCTCGCTAAGGCGTAATGTCGCACGGGCCTAGGTTGTGCCCGTGCAAGGCTATGTCCAAAAACGGCCGATTTGATCTAGTCCACAGAGTCGCACAGAGTGTCCCCATTTGTAGCGAAAAGTAAATGAACACAAGTTGAAGCGAATTCAAACACTTTATTGATTTTCAAGAAGTTTACAAACGGCGCTAGGCCGATATTACAAATCGCTCAAGCTCTCTCTTTCTGAAACATAAAAGGCGTGCCAAGTGGCTTACAACATGGAATGATTCATGGCGATGTTCCGATACATTATGTCTTGTATATAGTGCTCCAGCTCTTTGCAAAGCTCCAAGGCTCCAAAGATAGCTCCGTACCCGACGACGTCTCCTGCATCCTGCAAGCAGACTGTGGGGTTATCAGTACATTGTTATGCACTGGTGGGGAGGCCAGCTCGCCCACAATGCTATCATTACGAAACACGTTCTATTTTCTTTTGTGCATCTCTATCATTCATTGTCTTTCTAATCTTGCCTTAGGATCAGTTTCATGTATATTTTATAACCTATCTCGTGTTGCCAAATTCAATGTGTTGCGTGGAAATACATGTACGACTTACCCATACTTACCGTCCGACCTTCCCTGTCCAAAGTAAACCAAGTTAGTCAATAATTCATAGGAAATAACTTAACGTGATTCATGGGAACTTTTTAATGTGAAGGGCGTGTCCCTGCCTCGGGTCCTAGCACGTCGTAGGCGTATTTTTTAACTCCTTTGCCGAAGTACTCTAGATTATCTGGTGTATTATATTCAATCCTGTTCAGAAGGCACTTCATTTAGTTAACTTAGACTACTTTGATTTCAATGCAAGGACTTGCACGTGGATTGCCACCAGCAAAGCCCACTTAATCTACATACATCGGTCGCTGGCATCACAAGCCAATTTGGACATGTTTTCCTTTGGTAATTTCTCACCTATCATGGCGTACGGCTTGGTACACCCTGATATTCTCTTAAAATACTCGGCCTTACGTCCCCTGGTGGCCAAGCCCTCACTCAGGCCTGTACGTAAGCCAACTTTTGATTTCCGTTCGGACTGGCACGTCCTTCACACTTTGACCGTGCCGCTGGAAATCCCTTATATCTCCCACCTCCCGTATACTAGTGGATTGTCCATGACCATTTAGTTTTCTTTTTGTTTGTCATTTTAACTTAACGGCTGTCTCCGAGCCGTAGGTTAATCCTTAGCTATAATGCGTTATCGACAAGGTTGGCGTCCGTGCAGCACGGGTAGCGAGCCCCGTTGCACGTGCCTGTCACACCTATCGCTAACCATTCCTTTTTTCTTATCTTTTCTTTATTTTTTCTTTTCTTTCTTTCACTTGTCAGTTTGTTCATTGATTCATTTCATTCACATATTCATTCATTCATTCATCGATTCATTCATTCACTTATTCATTCATTCATTCGATTATACATTTTGCAACTCCCTGTACGGGAGTCGCCTTGGTGACCCATCGGTCCCGTGGCCTTTCAATGTTGCTATACTCTACTCGGAACGACTATGTCGATAGTCTTTCCGTTTCATTGTTGTAAACCATTCATTGTTTTATTGTTGAACGCATAGGGAACTTAAATGTAAGCTTGTGCCTTAACACGAGCGTGGAGCGCGGTGGCGAGAGTTCTCACATTTCCATATTCCTTTTCTATATTCTATACAAGCATACAAGATGGGATTATTCCCTTAGCTAGGTACGTTGAGTCATTTATTAGCATGTGCGGTGTTATCGCCTAGCGATTCTAGCAATAGTGTTCGTATTGTTGTGTCTAGGCTAAGCAAGGACGGGTTCATCGGAGCTACCCACCTTAGCGATGTTCGCATCGGCCGAGCGATACTCCGAGCGTGCCTTTGAAAGTCTAAGTCTGGATACATCTTGTTGGGCCAATGTAAGCCTTGTATCGATTCTTCATCTGGTCGATGCCAACTCTTCGGGTCGACGGCTCGTTTGAGTCGTTGTACTTGCCGTTTGAATCGACGTTCCGCTAGGGCGGAGCGGGTCATTACAGTTTGGGCACTAAGCTCAAGTTTAGTAATGTATACCACCCCCAGACGGACGGACAGTCAGAGAGGACTATTTAGATGCTCGAGGATAAGCTGCGAATGTGCGTCTTGGATTTTGGAGGTTCCTGGAAGGATCACCTAAATTTGGTAGAGTTTGCTTACAATATCAGTTTCCAGGCCAGCATTGAGATGTCACCATTCGAGGCTCTGTACGGACGTAGGTATCGTACACCCTTATCTTTGGATAATGTTGGTGAGCGAGCTTTATTGGGACCAGCGATGGTTGTTGATACAGCCGAGAAGGTGAAGTTCATCAGGGACAGACTTCGCATGGCGTAGGACAGACATCGGTACTGGGCAGATAGCCATCGAAGGCCTTTGGAGTTTAAGGTACATATTAGAGATAGGATTATAAGTAGGTTGTTTGTTTATTTCTGATGTTTGATCATGTTTGATTATTTAGTAACTTGAGACCTTGCTTGTGTTTATGTCGAAGATATGGTTTTTCTGCGAATGTCTCAGACTCGTAGTACCATATGTTTTGGTGGAGGTGGGAAGCTTAGCCCGCTCTTCATCGGACCTTTCGTGATCAGCGGAAGAGTCGGTGATGTGGCATACAGGCTAGACTTGCCACATGTACTAGTGGGCGTCCACAACGTATTCTACGTATCACAGTTTAGACAGTATGTGGCTAACCCTAGCCATGTACTTGATAACTCAGAGATTGGGGTGGGACCTACTCTCAGTTATCCAGAGCAGCCAGTAGAGATTCTGGATCGTCGAGAGACGGTACTAATGAACCAGGTGATACCCTTGGTTTACGTCACATGGAGGAATCATTCTCCAGGAGAGTCTACCTGGGAGCGGGAGGATGAGATGCGCGAGCGATATCCTCTTTTTAGACCATGTGGTATGATTGTCTATCCTTCCCATCAGTTAGTTTCGCCTTTTAATTTTGAGGATGAAATTTTTTTAAGGAGGGTAGATTTGTCACTACCACGTTTTAGATTGAGGGTATTTTGGTCATTTGTGAATTTTTGAAATTTATTTAATTTATTTAATTGGTGATTGTGATTTTGACTTTGACTAGTTGAGACTTTGTAGACTAACCGAGGTATTGACCCTAACTATGGTGACTAGGTTAGCATGGTGAAACCCTAGTCTAACTTAAGTCAATCTAGGTTAGTTATTTAGAAATCAAGGTTGGAATAGGAGGACTAGTGATTTGGTGCATGACTTATGACTTAGAATTAATTTCATGACTTATGTAATTAAGCCACATGCCCATGACTTAAGCCCAAACCCTAGCCAAGCCCACCATGGCCAGCCACTTAGGGCTCCACATTTCCTATAAGTATTCTCTTAAGCTTGTTCTTGCCTCTTTTGTGCTCAACCTAGTTTTTAGAAGAAAAGGTAATTCCCCACTTTTCAAAATTCCTATTAAATCCATTTTCATTCCTTTTTCATCCAAATCTTTTGCATATGATTCTAATCAATCTCTACTTGCTGATTATGGAGAGCAATCTCAGTTTTTGTACAATTTGGGAGCATTTGGCTAGTAAGGAGGAACCCCCTATTTGAAGTCTTTTCTTGCTAATTGCACCTATAGGTAAAACACCTCTAATTGTTTTAATATTCAGTTTTCTTTGCATTTAGGGCTAGATCTAGGTGTCCCCTAGCTGTCCCTGAAGTTTGGATAAATTTTGTGTCCATTTGGTGTCCGTATCGGATACGTATCATAGTGTATAGATAGGTGTTTGATTAAATGCCTCTTAGGATTTTATTTCTAATTTTTGTGAAACTAATTACATGGATCCCTAGATCTATATGTGTATGTTAATATTTGTGAAGACTAAAATTGTTTTTTGTCAGATTTTGGAGCTGGACACGCTGTACGGGGCTCGGCTAAGTGTCCTGCTCCCGGTGTCTAATATCTCACGGGACACAGCACTTCGCAACCTGAAAATTGGTGTGTAGTGACACTAGATGACTGACAGGTAGCCCCTAAAATTTCATGGGATTTTAATTAGTGGATTGTGAGAAATATTGCCCGTACGGATCTTTACTGTCGTGCACAGTCGGCCCCAAGTGGCTCTGACACTGTGTTCGTGTCCCACGAAGACGCAGTTTAGACACGTTTCAGGGTGACCTAACCCTAGCCCTATTCTAGGCAAACCCATAAGCACGAGCACGTGTCCTAATTCGTGTTGTGTCGTATCCACGAGTGATGTGCACGCGTGCATGACACTGCCTGTACACAGTTTTGTGTTTGTGTTTGTGTGGTCGTTTGGACACGATTCATGTCCAGTTCTTGGACACGAAGACACCCCTTGACACTATCCCATATGTGTCTTCATTTACCAACCACTAATTTAAACTATTAATTGTTAATTTCATTTCGAAATAGGGAAATTCTTATTCTCTAATACAACCTGTCATTTTGGGTTCCAATTGAACTAATGCACTGTTTCCTATTCCTGTCATTCGATTTCTGGAAAATTTTGATGTATTAAACTGTTGTATGATTTAAATTGTGTTGTAATCACAGCTGGAAATTAACCTCTATGTTAGGTTTTTGATTAGCAAAGAAAATGAGTTTTCAAAATTGTAATTGGGTTGGGGATTTTCCTTAACTGATACCTGTTAGCAAATCTGAGAATGACTATGTATCTACACACTAATTTCTTCTCCATGTACATACTGTTAAGACCTGGATTAGCACACATTGCACAGTTTAAATCTCACATGATTTGGATTTACACACAATGATTCACTATCACACACATATGCATGGTTAACTGTTAACCTAGGAAGGGTGCACTGTTTTCATATGTTTACACACACTGTCACAGGTCTTCTCGAGATTTGGTATCATTATTCACTCACTCACACTGTTTTGTAAAACTAGAACCTGAGAACCAATTTGGTTCATGAAGTCCACATCTCATACTACAAATTTTGAGACATAATGTTCACTTACATTAACCCTGATATTGACACTGTTTGCACACTGAAAACTGAGAACCATATTGGTTCACAGGAAACGAACACACATCCTGTTTGTCACACTGGAACCTGAAATTCTGACAATTACGTACTGTTTTGATTACACCATATCACTCACACCTAACACTGAGAACCTGAGACATTAAGCCCACACACACACACATGTTTAGACACTCACACACATCCCACTGATTCCTGAGAACAAGGAAGACACTCACACTAATCTGAAGTTGACACATTGAACCATACATTGCACACAAACACACAGGAAACTAACTATTACACACATGCTAGCTCACTTACACACAATCTGAGAACTTAACCCATGTTCACACACACACTTCTACACACATACACACATGCATATGCATGATTTCTCCCCTAACTTCTACATGTATATATATATATATTTTTTTTATTTACCTGTATATATATTTTTACCTGTATATATATATTTTTTATTTACCTGTATATATATTTACCTGTGTATATATATATATATATATATATATATATTATTTATATATATATATATATATATATATATATATATATATATATATATATATAACTTAATGTGATAATGTGATGTAATATAGATATTGCCTATTGATATATATAGTGTGTATAAAAATATGTGGAAATTAGTATGTGTATTACCTATATCATTGTATATGGCTCATGGCCTAGGTAGTATAGCCTATGGCATTTGGTAAATATATACATGAGTTGGGTTATATTAGGATAGGTGTGACTTGTATTGGTGTGTACTTGCTAGGATAGACTGGTTAGGCCTAGTAAGACTTGTATGGGCTAGTTTGACCTAGTTGACCTAGTTTGACTAGAGAAGTTTGACTAGAGTTGACCAAAGGTTGACTTTAGCCTAGATTGATCCAACATCATGTAGAATGTATCATAGTAGCTTATTTTACCAGTTTGGATATGTTGTGACTTGTGTTGCTCTGATTAGGAGACAGATACCACTCCTCAGACTGTATTTCACCTTGGGCTTTCAGATATTAGACGAGTACATTCTCTGACCGTTTCATACTTGCTAGGACTATATTCTTGCTTTAGATTATTTTACTTGATGCTGACACGATGGAAACACGGATTAGTACTATATGGATCTTTTCATACGATGTTATACCCCTCGGGAGCATCAAATGCATCATGTCATGTGCGTTTCACTTTCATCATGTATTCTTGTGCTTTCACCATTCATATGCACTCTCGTAATTCATGTACTCTCATGTTCTCGGAGCCCTCATGTTTATATTCATGTACATCCATTTATGGGCCCCCATGTGAAATCATGTACAATAACATAACTTGAACGGATCCTTGTGTATTGATTGGGGTACGGGAGAGTATAAATAGTCATGTGAACAATTTCCAAAGTAGTGTAGCCATGTACAACCTTTCATGTTTATTATCAAGCCGTTCACATGTCTAGCTTGTACTCTAAATCACTAGTTCACTGTAGTTCTTTACTTATAGTAGATATTTCATTATAGTCTTCTCTTTTACTCATGTATATTCTTCAACGTTTCATGTATCTTACTCTATTGCCTGTGTTATATTTATGTTATGATATGAACTGCGTGAGATGTACTGTGCTCGCTCCAGTCCTGACTGAACCTGTTGAAATATTACAGATGACTTTGAGGAGCTATGTCCCACTTATTACGGAGCGGGCCTAGACGACACATGTGAGCTGGACTCTAAGGAGGACCCAGCACTTGCAGACGATACTACCCCAGTAGACTAGGCTAGTTAGCTAGACTAGTTTCAATTATCAATCTGTCTTTGGATATACTTGTATATATTTGGAGATTGTATTCTTGGTTGTGGAATTGTTTATCTTAGACTTATAGCTATCTCTTTCATCTGTATTATCATTTGTGGATTCTGTGTTATCATCTATTCTATCTTATCGTACTTCTTCCTTAGTTGTGATTGAGTTGTACTTTATTATGTCACCTCCATTCAGAGTATATATACTGTACAGGTACCTTATAACTGTTAGATGTATGCGACCTAAGACAGCGTTCTACCGCCGATACTGCGACGTAGGCTGGACGTAACCACTTCTCGTGCCCCTACAATAGGTGCGGGTTGTGACAGTCGGCATGCGTCATCTCGACGGCAGGGGACTCCCCGACGTCGGCCTCAATGGACTGCTTGCCTTTGTCTTTGCCTCGGCCAACAGCACCACGGGGAGCCTTGGGGTCTTGGGGGCCATTTCTCAAAAGCTAGGGTTTTGCATAAAAAAGAACACTCTTAAGGAGAAAGAAAAAGAGAAAATAGAAGAAGTTCCCTTTTCCCACAGATGCCTATTTATAAGCTCAAGCCACGTACGTGAACCGATAAATACATGACGTCAGCATCTCCTCGGGTCTTGTAAAACTGATGGTTGTAAATCTTCCAAAAGAGATCATCATTAATCACCCAGAATTTGAGACGTTATCTTCTTTTATTAAAACCAAGGAGAGTATGCGCCAGCATAGCCATGCACGGAGCGACCATGCGCCCAGACAGGGCATGCACCCAGAAACATCTATTGTCCATGCTTCTTGGTTCAAAGTATTCCAAAATTTGGTTGAAAGTTGTCACGTCCCAGGACCAGAATATTGGCAAGTAGGGACGGACCAGGCCAGCTACGTATACCAGAGTACTCCAGTACTCTGAAATAACGTATAAGCTGTCAAGACATGGGGTTACTACTATAAGTAAACAGTCAAACCTTGGTCAGGAATCCTAGATATCTCAATCACAAACAAATATACAAAATACAAGAAGTATGATCATCAGATATAAAATAGTAAATTATCCCAAGCTATATATACATGGATGATCATGAAGCTAGTAATACAAAGTGAAGAACTAGCAAGAGTAATAGTCATACATGATAAGCTCTAGCTATAGTCTAGAATATGCACATCATGTTTAGGTCCGTAGGCTACATGTCAAGATCCCAAAATACGAGCTAAATACGTGCTCGGAGGCTAAACGTTATAAAAGAATAATGTACATAACTAGTGGAAGAATGATATAAGAAACCCACTAAGGTACTCTGGAGCTCCGGGTAGTCACCGCCGAGTAGATGGTACGAAAGATCCTTTGGGCTCCTCTATCAGATCTGGCCAAACAAAATCAGTGGGGTCAGACCCTAAATTGCAAGTACCACAAAGGAAGCCAAACTTATGAACTAAAACCAGCAATAACTAACATAACAACAGATAGAGACAGAAATAAGTAAATACGGATCGAGATTCGTATACTACCAATACACTTATCCCGATAATAGGAAAGACAATAAGTAAAGCATCATGTGACGTGAAGTAATTAACATTGTGGACACACACACAAAAGAAAAAAATGTTGTTTTTTCTTATTGGCGTAAGGCACCACAAATCGAGTACGCCTGAGAGATGTTGCGCTGAGGATCCCCGGGTACAAAAATAATTCTGGGGTATGGGACGATGGAGATCGGGCGTCAACTGCTCCATTACTCCGTTGAAACTCCGATTACAAAAGTGGGAGAAAACCTAAGAAAATTGCTAACTCTCGGCTCACTGACAAGAAGTACAGCAGTTTGGCTCTTAAAAATGCTCTTCGTTCTGTGTTTTGAAGAGATATGAGACCCCTTTTATATTCGTTTCTGTGCTGGAATGGTGTTATGTGCCCACATGAAAAAATATACTAATTTTTATGTGGGCGCATAGTCCTGCTTTGGGCGTATAGAGTGTAGGTACATGCAGACTGTGTGATCGTGGGTTGATCATGGGGTTAACGTGACCGCATGCTCCGGTGTACGACTGCTCGTAGAGACTGACGCAGCCGTATGCTTCGGTGCACGATTGATCGGGGGTTTAACCGAGTCGGGGACTGTCCTGACTTGGGCGTATAGCCTGAAATAGGGCTATACGCCCCCTTCCAGAGTGCGCGCATGGGCGCATAACTTGCTCTGGTGACTTGGGCGCATAGCTTGCTCTCATGACTTGGGCGCATAGTTTGCTCTGGTAACTTGGGCGCATATGACTTCTCTGGCTTGGGTGCATGGTTGTCAAGACTGCTAAAATTTCCATGCTTCTACAAGACCCCCTTCAAAGTTTTCGATACTAGAACGAGTTCGAAATACTTTGAAAGAAGTAAGGACTGTCTTCTCGTGATGTAGTGGACGCATAGCATAGCTTTCCCTTTCGGCACATAGAGTTTGGCCAGACTGTCAGAGAGATGGCTGTTGAGATCTTCCTCGAAAATTTGAACTGACAGATTCATCGGAGTGGAATTTGAGGAGGTCCATCCTTCATGCGTTGTCCATGTCAGCAAGTGGCAGTCGTATAATATGCAAGAGACTGGGTCTTCATGTAAGCGCATAAGTCGTAGTGGGTACATAGTATGCAGTGGGTGCGTCGGCACATAGGAGTAGTGGGCGCATAGTGTTTGGCCCATGACTATAAATAGGCCATAAAGAGAGAGAAAATTCATTACTCTCCTTTCCTTCAAAACTTTCAAAAGACTTTTTATCTCCTCTCTGTACGAACCATGTCTCCCAAGGCCGCCAAGAGATCAGCGAAGGGCAAGGGGGCTGCACCGAGTGGCTCTCCTGCGACTGCGTCCTCGCCAGTCCAAGACTCGATCCTGGGTGAGGCTACGCCTCAAAACAAAGTCTTGAGCGTTAATTTGTGATGCTCAGACTTTTCCTCTGCCTGGGCGCATGTGCCCAAGGTAACATGTTTCTGTGAGCATTCATATGCGCCCACAGAAGCATGTGCCTACACTGTGGTGTGTTATACGCCCACATGCTGCTACATGTTATGCGCCCACATGCTGCTATATGTTATGCGCCTACATGCTGCTGCATGTTATGCGCCCATATGATATTTGTACGTTTATGTACCCATATGCTGTTGTGGGCACATAGCTCTTTGGGCGCGTAGGATTTCTCTAGCACTTAGTTTTTTCTACAAATTCTGAGTCTGACTTTCTCTTTCATCCTTACAGTTAACTTGTTTGTCCCGGAACTTGGTAGATTCCCTTTCGGCTCTGCTTGCCAAGTCCTCGGCACAAGCCTCATAACCAACATGGTCAACAAGTTTCAGGCCAAGATCAGTCATGACCAGCCTACGGAACGGACGATCGCCATACTTGAATAGGACAAGACCTTCCTGAAGCAGATGATTAACGATGAGAAACCGTACTTTCTGTTCGGTGATAGTGTGTGATTCGAAGATGACAAGACAATATGTCTAGAAGAGCCTCTGGTAGTTAAGTTAAATAACCAAAGAATATGGTTGCCATCGATGAAGCGCCAATACCCTCTGTCAGCGTTTATTGATTTGGCTGTGCAGAGGCAGATGAAATGGAACGTAACCCTTGAATTGCATGGTGTTGTTTCTGGCAGGATTCAACTCTATTGATCGAAAGGACACTTTCAAGTGTGTCAAGGGCTCTACGTCCTACTCTATGAGGGGGCTGTATCCTAGGGTCATAATGAATGATGTCCCGACTGATCTTCACCCTTACGCTGCTGAGGCACTTTCCAACTTGATGATGTCAAAGAAGGAGTCGTATCCGGAAGGAAAGCTACGAATGGAATGTTGGAGATATTCTGTCCCATTCTGGAGCGACCTTACTGGATGGGTGATCTCAACTTACGAGGCGACCCTAAAAGCTGTCGGTCTTTTTTATGCCGTTAGAGCCAGCCAATATGGCATTAAGGTTAACTGGGCCAATGTTTGTCTCTTTGGCAGATTTATACAACCATCATACGTGTACCTTCTTTACTCCGGGTGGGAAGATGGGTCTGGCTCTTCACGAGATGCAGGCGATATCCAAACTTCCCTGGGAGACGGAGCCATACGCAGAATATGTCCCCTGTAATGCGGAGCTCTTAGATTTCGAGAGGGAGAACTCCGAGATGATGGAGGTGTACCAAAAATTAACTTGTCACATTTTTATTTGTCACCAGATCACGATCAAGGGTAAGACTGAGGGTTTCCTTCCCCATATGAGGGCCTGGACCAACTACATCTTCACCAGAGAAGAAGGAGATGGCCCAGTCACTTTCTCGTCTCGCAAGCCCTCGACGAAATCTGAGATAAAGCAGTTGATGGCAGATCACGGGGCTGTAGTTACAGAAGATAGTGTTGATCCTGAGGAGAACTTCTCGGTTTATTATTTCTTCAGGCAGGTCGAGTTCAAGCTGTCAAAAAAGGTGGTGCTAGCCGCTTTTCTGATGACATGGCTTCGTGATTGTGTAGTCCCTGGTGGTTCAGGGTCTATTAAAAGAATAAGCCAGGTATGATACTTTCGGCTGTAAAGCTGGCCTTTGGATGCCAACTTGCTTTGCTTTCAGCGATGGTCTGTGCCACCCAACGGGGTTTGCGATACTTCGTCGTGAACGCGATGACACCCGATGGAAGAAAGGATTTTGCTAGGATTGAGTTTCCCTTTCATTATTTGATGGAATGGCTGGTGCTACATTGTCCCAGATTGATGAATATCGGGCTAATGGCAGATTCTTTGGTGGGGGATGTCGTTCTTCAGAGATTCAAAGATGCGGATTGGACCGTTACAGGGGTGCCTGTTTGTAGGAAGGCTTTGAGTTTTCTTCAGAACTATGAATTCTTCCGAGTGTCACCTCTGTCTAGTAGTGGCCGTGCAAGAGACACCCTAGTGGATGAGGGAGCACTCATTACTAGCCTTTCTTTTGGAGGGTTTCGTTGGCTCCAGTCCATCAGGCCTTCCCATCTGGTGTTTAGGTATAGGAATCACACTTTCCTGGAACCTTATTTGTCGAGTCACTTTCCTCGGTAATTCGACTATATCCAGCTTCTTTTGGGCAATTCCAGCCCTCATCTACAGTCGATAGGGGGTCTGATCGATGGGGCACGTGCATGGGACTATTATAACGCTGGATGTACGGGGTCAGTTTTTACCCTGCCAGAAGATAAGCATGACACCAACATGCTCTTTGCTGCTGCCAAGTTCTATATTCAGGTCAATACCCTTCATTCTCGGTATGATCGTGAACAGAGTTTAATATCGGGGACTAGGCTTGCCCCTACTCTTGCTGATATAGGACGAGTGCACGTAATAGGGAGTTACAAAAAGGAAGGCAACGCATCCACAGTTGAGCCAGCTGCAGTGCCACAACAGAGAGTTGTTCTTGAGGAGCCTATTGTTGCAGTGCCTCGGAGAGAGGATACTGAAGAACCTCTTCCTGACATTCTTCAAAAGAGGAAAGCTTCCACCGAGCTGGTTCCCCGGCCCAAAAGGAAGAAGGTTGTTGTTTCCCAAGGGAGAAAGAAGGTCGCAGATGTGAGTGCCGGCTCGCCTCCTCCCAGAAGATCTTCTCGGCAGACGATGTTGTGGGCCGTTACCATTCGGTAGGTAGATCCCTTCCTAGACTCTATAGCCGTTTTGGTCAAACCATTAGGAGTTTTCTCACCATTGCGTTTGTCCTTTACGCAGGACGTTGACGTCACGACTGCGACAGGTGCTTCTTCGTCTGAAGAGGTGGACATAACAACAGTGTCCCCTGCTCGTCCTCAACTGATGGATAAGGGCGGGTCTTCTTTATTTGTAAGGCTTGAGCGACGGAATGATCAGGGCGAAGGCCCAGACCATGACGGCAATCAGAAAACCAGTCCCTCCTATGACATTTCTTTGGGGGATACGTCTGTGATAGGAGCTATGATGAAGGACTTGGATGAAAGTCAAGTCCAATCTGCTCATCCTCCTCTGGGTATGTTATTTTTGCACCTCTCTTCGGATAAGATTTTTTAACTTCGATTTTGCATGCTCCTCGTGAGGCTGACTGCCATTGTATATTCCCTTATAGATAAGAAGAATGAACCACTCATAAAGATAGCCCAAGGCATTGGAGGAGAAACAAAGGTTGTCCCTGGCTCCTCTGAATTTGCTGGTGAAGAGGGATCTGTTAGTGAGCCGGCATCGGCTGCAGAAGAGAGGTTGAACAGCCTACTGAGGGGGTTGTTGCTGTAACACCCACTTTTCTAAAATGAGGGTAATTTTGAACCTTTGTAAAAGTTTTTATTTAATAATAGGATTTACGATTTATGGGAATTTTTAATTAATTTAATACTATTTATAATTGGTGAATTATAATTTTGATGTGTTAGCTAGTGAACCCTAGAACTGTTGAGCTTAAAGACTAGCCATGACCATGGGGACCTAACCAGGTGATTAGAATGAATAATTATAACTTTTTTGGCTAAGGATATTTTGGACATTTTATGACTTTTGAATTATTTAGGATTTTTATTAATTGATAAATTTTATATTATTTTAATAATATTTAAACTGATGTATTGTAATTTTGGTCATTTTTCATATTTTAATATTTTGGAAATTTTTATATTTTAATATTAATTTTACGGGATTTGTTTAGTCGGATTTGAGTTTCGTTTCGTTTCGACTTGTGTTAGTGACCCGTATAGCTTAGACACTAGACGAGACCCCAAGATTAGTTAGTCATGGCCCACAAATTCCACTAATTAAGTTACTGAGTTTAGACTAATCCCACTTGTTAGATTGGTTAAGTTAGAGGCTTAAATTTAACCCTTTTGATCCCAAACTTGAACCTAACTTAAAATTAACCAAGAGGACTAGTTGAGGCCTTATTGGGCTTTCCCTTAAGGCCCAAATAGGGTTTAATGGGATCCACTATAGGTAGGTTAGTCTTCCTTCCTTTTATTTTATTCGATCTTGCCTCTTTTCTTTCACAAAGTGTTCTTCCCCAAATTAGATAGCTTTCCTCTTTGATTTGATCTCCAAATCCTTACATCCCTCCACCAAAACTTCCATCCAACCTTCTCATACTACCAAGGGAGGGTGCTAGCAAAGATTTGGAGCAAAGTGCAAGGAAGAGTGTCCTTTTTGGAAGATCTTCGTGTCGAAGCCGTATCCTTGAGAATATCATTGGGATTTCACTCCCAATAGGTAAAACCAACCCTCTAAATTAATTTTCTATGTATATTAGTTAGTTTTGAATCCATAGGATCTATCTCCATGCATGTATCCCCTTTAGATTCAAGTTTGAGGCCATTTGGAGCTCTCTTGAGGATTTTAGATATGTATTTTGTGTCCTACTTGATAGATCCTAAATTAGGACACCCTATGTGTTTGATTTATTGTCTAATAGGATTAATTGTGTTTTAAATTCAGTTTTAGAATGGTTAGAGAGTGGATTGATCTTAGTTAGATGGTTAGAATGAGCTTCATTTGTTTACCTATGTTGGTATCCAATTATCTTGGGCTACTTGTGTTTCTTTTGTCCAAAATAACCCAAATTCGTCATAATATTCATCCACGTTTTTAGTGACCATAACAGCATAGAAATGCCATAACTGTTAGCTTAGAACTCAGATTAATCTCCCTTTTTTTTTAAAAGAACCGTATCAATGTTAGCTTTTCAAATATATATTTTAATAAGCCAAAAATCATTCTAGAACTTTCTATAAAACTATTTGAGTGTCAGCTGTCCGAAAGACAAATGTGTTTCGGTGTTTTCGCGATTCCGGGAGCTTCACGACACGAAAATGCGATCCGTTTGAAGTTTCGAAAAGCTAACACGAAGGGCTACGACTACTTTAATCCTAAAATTTAGTGAATGTCTAATTAGTATAGTACTGATTTTATGTAGAAGAGTGACTATACGATATAGACATTTTGTGTAACCTATGAGCCTATGTAGTATGGATATTAAATGAATGTAGGTTTCATAGGTTGTCGAGTATATATATGATATAGTACATACATACATACATATATATATATATATTATTATTATTAGGTAATATATGTTAGTATGTTTGTTAGATGTTGGTTAGTAGAGGGTTAGATATGTTAGAGTTGTTATATGTTAGTGTAAGTTATATATGTTAGTATGTTTGTTAGATATTGGTTAGTAGAGGGTTAGATATATTAGAGTTTGTTATATATTAGTGTAAGTTATATTTGTTAGTATAAATGTTAGTTAGATATAGAGGTTAGTATTTTGTTAGATATTTGATATATTAGATAGTTTGATGTTAGATATATAGTATATTAGATATTGATATATTTGCAGGTTATGTTAGTTCTAGATATTGGTATGTCAGCAAGTTAGTCTATATAGGTCATATGTTAGATATTAGTTAAGATGTTATGTTAGTACATTAGATTGTTAGTTAATTAGATATTTGAGGGGTATCTTGGTATCTCATGATACCAATTTAGTATCTTAAGATAAATATGAATTACTTTTACCTTCAAGGTAAATGATTATTTACCTTTTGACCAAGGTATAGGTTTGGGATGCCAATATGACCAAGGTTGATATGATATCCTAGTGTTAGTGGGTTAGTGTCTAAGTGTTTGAGTTTGAGTAGGTGATGTTAGATTGTGGAAGGGTTATATATATATATATATATATATATATATATATATATATATATATATATATATATATTTGGGTTATATAGTATCTATATATAATATGAGAGTATATAGATATAGGTTATGGTTCATAGTGAGGATATGTATATACTTGATATATGATATCTATATGTATGTGTTAGGGTAGTACTATATGGGTAAGGATATATGTGATATATATGTAATATATATTATATAACTAAATTTGTGTGCCTTGTTAGCTACGTGGTTTAGCTATGTGCCTTGATTTAGGCTATGTGTTAGATAGCAATGGTACTAGTATAATTAATTGTTTAGGCCGTTGACTTATTTAGACCTAAAATTGACTAACCTAGACTAGTTTGACCATTGTTGACCAAACCTTAGCTAGTTTGACCACATTAGACTAGTTGTCCTAGTTTGACTAGACTAGTTGACCAGAGTTGACCAAGAGTTGACTTTGACCTAGATTGACTTAGTCTCGTATAGATTGCATTATATTTTCAATTACCATATAAATTGTACTCTTTATAACCTGTGTTGCTCTAACCAGGACTCTGTGACTCCAGTTGGCCATCTTTTTATATCAGCTGTTCAGGGTATCAGGCGAGTACATTCTCTGATCATTTTATACTTGTTAGGATTTATATTCTTATTCTAGATTACTTTACTTAATGCTGTCACGTTATTAACACGGATTGGTACTATATAGATTTTTACATTGAGATGTTATCTCCCTCGGGAGCGTCGGGTACATTATGTCATGTGTGCTTTACTTTCATCATGTACTCCTGTGCTTTTACTATTCATATATACTTTTGTGATTCATGTACTCTCATGTTCACAGAGCCCTCATGTATAACTTCATGTGCACCCATTGGGCCCTCATGTAAAATATTGTACAATAACATAACTTATCTGGATCCTTGTGTATTGATTAGGGGTACGAAGGAGCATAAATGGTCATGTGAACAATTTCAAAGTAGTGTAATCATGTGCAAACTCTTAGTATAATCATGTCCAAATTCATGTCATTCATATGTCTATCTTGTACTCTACATCACTAGTTACTGATAGTTCTCTACTTATAGTAGCTGTTTACATTAGATTTCTCTCTCTTTTACTACATGTATTTTCTTTTAGCGTTTCTTGTATTTTACTCTATTGCATGCTTTATATTTCTGTTTTGATATGAACTGTTGAGATTTTGTGCTCGTTCCTGTCCTAACTGGACCTATTAAAAATATTACAGGTAACCTGGAGATTTACAGCTAGCCTAGAGAACCAGTAGAGCTTGGAGTAGATTACTAGTTTATGGTTTAGTTTCTCTTTTAGAACTTGTTTTGTAATAAGTGGTGTTTTGAGATTGTTGAGATTTTAGGAGTTTATTAAAGTTGTTATTATTTTGAGTTTTATATATAGTTGTTAGACTCATGTGTTATCATATCGTGCTTAGATTGTGATTGAGTATTATCGTATCTTATACCTATCCTCCATTCGGAGTTGAGATTGTGACAGGTACATTATATAATTGTGTGAGTTGTTGATTAGATAGTGACCTAGAACAGCGTTCTACCGTCGATACTGCGGCGTAGGCTAAAAATACCCACTTCTCGTGCCTCTATACTGGGTGCGGGTCGTGTCACATTTTTAGTGGTGGGCCATGAAGGTCGAGAGTCATATTATTCCGATATCATAGTAGCACAACGACTTAGTTGTACTGCTACGAGCCTGCGATAGAATATAGGAAGTAAGGTGTTAGAATGAGAGGATACTCAATCACAGTTTGAAATCCTTGAGAGATTCCTAGGACGAGCCTTGAGAATCTTATTTAAACTTCAATTTGAAATCCCTTCTTTTGTTTCGTTCACTCTTACTCTTTGTTATTGAATTTGATTTTTGATGGATCGTTGTTAATTTGGATTTTCCTATCGAGATGAATATTGTGGCATGAGTTACGATATTTTCTGATAACATATGTTGACGGGAATAACAGAGATGGTAAAACGTCTACTTGATTATGGAACCTGGAGTTTATCGCAGCCATATTAGCCGGCATGGCAGAAACGTAAAGACCTGACTTCGGATGTACATATCTTGCTTATGAAATTTGGAATTTCTTGCAGCTATACTAGTCGGCATAGCGAGAATTCTAGATGACATGATTATAGAGGTGTATACCCCAGTTATGGAATCTATCATTTATCGTAGCCTTGCTTACTAGCATGACGAGGATTCTGAGTAACATAATTTTGGACAGACGCATATGATTATCAGATTGTATTTTGAGAAGTTTTTTAAATATATCATCTCTATCGTATCCTTCTGTTGTTATAAAATTGTATTCCATCATCAAATAACTTAAGAGTAGGGATATTTTAGTTTTTGGTAGAGCTTATTCATATGTAGTTCTTTCATAGTGTAATGATATGATGACTTGTATAGTGTCTATACCCTAGAGATGATAGTTAGCATTGGTATTAGAATAGTAACCCATTGTAGATGGTTCCTCTATTATTTATAATACCTACAAGTTTTTATATAGGATGTTAGTCTGCCTTACAGCCTTGATGATTTATTATTTTCCTTATCATTTCCGGTAGGGCACCCATGACTAGAGCCTATCCCTAAGTGTAGTTGTAGCTTCGCCTGAGACTGAGAGTCTCCCTCTGCCTCCGATAGTGGTACCCCTTACCATATTCTCGGGAGGGTTGTTTTCTGATGGAGCTCAGATATTCGAACTTCTCCGGGATGTGTTAGAGACACAGAGAGTTCAGGATGAGATCTTGAGAGAGAATTATCCAGTTCCACTTAGAGCCTCAGAAGTACCCAAATTTCTAGCCTAGACCTTAGCATGTCTTTTGAGATAATTGATACACCCCGTATTGCTTGTATATTTTGATACCTTGTGAATGCTTTGTGCTGTAGTATGACTAGAATGGCGAGATGGGAACCCTAGAGAGAGTATTCTAGGTAAACGAATATTCTTTCTGTGACTTTGATTTCTGGAATGCCAGAGATGTAAATCATTGAAAACTTCCTTCATAAGTTTATAGTAGGCAAGATTATCTTCACTTTGATATATTATGTCCCACTCAAACTTGTTCCCTTGTACTACTTTTGTATCACAGCTTTCGGTCCAATTTAGGCCATTTGACCATTCCTACTTTAATTATGATTATCATATGCACATTGCCATGACTTTTAATCTAGGAGCACAAAATTAGTTATTTTCTCAAAACCAACTTCACATGCATGACCTATACATGACACCCTACACCCATGACCTTTGTGTCCTACTCGGACATGCTATCTTATGCTTCATCATTATCACACGACTTTCCTGACACAAGATCCCATCTTGATTTATCCTATGGAGTCACTTTATTTCTGACTCGAATTGGGGACACCTTTATGACCAAAACATGCCGACACAAATTTGGGATATGACCCAATTTAATCCTACTACCCATATTTTACTTGTTGACCTTGTGTGCTGCTAGGTAGAAGCTTTGACCTTGATTGTTGCGGGTTTGACCTAGAAGGAGTACGACCACTCTTAATTTCAAGGACAAAATTCTTTTAAGAAGGGTAGACTTGTAACACCCACTTTTCTAAAATGAGGATAATTTTGAACCTCTGTAAAAGTTTATTATTTAATAATAGGATTTATGATTTATGCGAATTTTTAATTAATTTAATACTATTTATAATTGGTGAATTATAATTTTGATGTGTTAACTAGTGAACCCTATAACTGTTGAGCCTAGAGACTAACCATGACCATGGGGACCTGACCATGTGATTAGAATGACTAATTACAACTTTTTAGGCTGAGGATATTTTGGGCATTTTGTGACTTTTAAATTATTTAGTGTTTTGATTAATTGGTAAATTTTAGATTATTTTAATAATATTTAAATTGATGTATTGTGATTTTTGTCATTTTTCATATTTTAATATTTTAGAAATTTTTATATTTTAATATTGATTTTATGGGATTTGTTTAGTCGGGTTTGAGTTTCGTTCCGACTTATGTTAGTGACCCGGGTAGCTTAGACTCTAGACGGAACCCCAAGATTAGTTAGCCATGGCCCACATACTCCACGAATTAAGTTAGTGAGTTTACACTAATCCCACTTGTTAGATTGGTTAAGTTAGAGGCTTAAATTTAACCCTTTTGATCACAAACTTGAACCTAACTTAAAATTAACCAAGAGGACTAGTTGAGGCCTTATTGGGCTTTTCCCCTATGCCCAAATAGTGACAGCCACTACAGCTAGGTTAGCTCCCTTCCTTTCATTTCATTCCATCTTGCCTCTTTTCCTTCACAAAGTGTTCTTCTCCAAATTAGAGAGCTTCACTCTTTGATTTGATCTCCAAATCCTTACATCCCTCCACCAAAACTTCCATCCAACCTTCTCATACTACCAAAGGAGAGTGCTAGCAAAGATTTGGAGCAAAGTGCAAGGAGGAGTGTCCTTTTTGGAAGATCTTCGTGTCGGAGTCGTGTCCTTGAGAGTATCCTTGGGATTCCACTCCCAATAGGTAAAACCATCCATCTAAATTAATTTTCTATGCATATTAGTTAGTTTTGAATCCATAGGATCCATTCCATGCATGTATCCCCTTTAGATTCAAGTTTGTGGCCATTTGGAGCTCTCTTGAGGATTTTAGATATATATTTTGTGCCCTACTTGATAGATCCCACATTAGGACACCCCATGTGTTTGATTTATTGCCTAATAGGATTAATTGTGTTTTTAATTCAGTTTTAGAATGGTTAGAGAGTGGATTGATCTTAGTTAGGATGGTTAGAATGAGTTTCATTTGGATACCTATGCTGGTATCCAAGTATCTTGGCCTACATGTGTTTCTTTTGTCCAAAACAACCCAAATTCGTCATAATATTCATCCACGTTTTTAGTAACTATAGCAAGTTAGAAATGGCATAACTTTTAGCTCAGAACTCCGATTAATCTTTTGTTTTTTTAAAAGAACTGTATCGAAGTTAGCTTTCCAAATATATATATTTTAATAAACCAAAATCGTTTTGAAACTTTCTGTAAAACTATTTGAGTGTCAGCTGTCCGAAAGACAAACGCGTTTCGGTGTTTTCGCGATTGCGGAAGCTTCCGGACACGAAAATGCGATCCATTTGAAGTTTCGGAAAGCTAACACGAAGGGTTACGACATACTTTATTCCTAGAATTTATTGGATGTCTAATTGGTACAATATTAATTTTAAGTAGAAGAGTGACTATACGATATAGACATTTTGTGTAACCTATGAGCCTATGTAGTATGGATATTAAATAAATATTGGTATCATAGGTTGTCGAGTATATGTACGATATATATATATATATATATATATATATATATATATATATATATATATATATATATATATATATATATATATATATATATATTTTATATATATATATATATATATATATATATATATATATATATATATATTATATATATCGTACATATACTCGACAACCTATGATACCAATATTTATATATATATATATATATATGTATATATATATATATATATATATATATATATATATATATATATATATATATATATATATATATATATAAAATATATATATATATATATATAATATTATTGTAGGTAATATATATTAGTATATTTGTTAGATGTTGGTTAGTAGGGGTTAGATATTTTAGAGTTATTATATGTTAGTGTAAGTTATATATGTTAGTATTTTTGTTAGATGTTGATTAGTAGAGGGTTAGATATGTTAGAGTTGTTATATGTTAGTGTAAGTTATATATTTTAGTATATTTGTTAGATGTTGGTTAGTAGAGGGTTAGATATGTTAGAGTTTGTTATATGTTAGTGTAAGTTATATTTGTTAGTATGAATGTTGGTTAGGTAGTAGAGGTTAGTATTTTGTTAGATATTTAATATGTTGTTAGATAGTTTGATGTTAGATATCTAGTATATTAGATATTGATATGTTAGTAGGTTATGTTAGTTTTAAGTTAATCTCTATAGGTCATATGTTAGATATTAGTTAAGATATTAAGTTAGCACATTAGATAGTTAGTTAATTAGATATTTGAGGAGTATCTTGGTATCTCATGATACCAAGTTAGTATCTTAAGGTAAATTTGAATTACCTTTACCTTCAAGGTAAATGATTGGTTTACCTTATGACCAAGGTATTGGTTTGGGATGCCAATATGACCAAGGTTGATATAGTATCCTAGTGTTAGTGGGTTAGTGTCTAAGTTTTTGAGTTTGAGTAGGTGATATTAGATTGTGAAGGGTTATATAGATATGTATATATATTTTTGGGTTATATAGTATCTATATATATTATGAGAGTATATAGATATAGGTTATGGTTCATAGTGAGGATATGTATATACTTGATATATGACATCTATATGTATGTGTTAGGGTGGTACTATATGGGTAAGGATATATGTGATATATATGTAATGTATATTATATAACTAAGTTTGTGTGCCTTGTTAGCTACGTGGTTTAACTATGTGCCTTGATTTAGGCTATGTGTTAGATAGCAATGGTACTAGTATACTTGATCGTTTAGGCCATTGACTTATTTAGACCTAGAATTGACTAACCTAGACTAGTTTGACCATTGTTGACCAAATCTTAGCTAGTTTGACCACATTAGACTAGTTGCCCTAGTTTGACTAGACTAGTTGACCAGGAGTTGACTTTGACCTAAATTAACTTAGACTCATATAGATTGTATTATAATTTCAATTACCAATATAACATGTGTTGCTCTAACTAGGACTCCGTGACTCCAGTTGGCCATCTTTTCATATCAGTTGTTCAGGGTATCAGGCGAGTACATTCTCTGATCATTTTATACTTGTTATGATTTATATTTTTGCTCTAGATTACTTTACTTGATGCTGTCACATTGTTAACAAGGATTGGTACTATATGGATCTTTACATTGAGATATTATCCCCCTCGGGAGCGTCGGATACTTTATGTCATGTGTGCTTTACTTTCATCATGTAATCCTGTGCTTTCACTATTCATGTATACTCTTATGATTCATGTACTCTCATATTCCTAGAGCCCTCATGTATAACTTCATGTGCACCCATTTATGGTCCCTCATGTGAAATATTGTAGAATAATATAACTTGTATGGATCCTTGTGTATTAATTAGGGTACGGGGGAGTATAAATGGTCATGTGAACAATTCCAAAGTAATGTAATCATGTGCAAACTCTTAGTATAATCATGTACAAATTCAAGCCGTTCACATGTCTATCTTGTACTCGACATTACTAGTCACTGATAGTTCTCTACTTATAGTAGCTATTTACATTATAGTTCTCTCTCTTTTACTACATGTACTTTCTTTCCGTGCTTCATGTATTTTACTCTATTGTATGCTTTATATTCATGTCTTGATATGAACTGTTAAAATTTTGTGCTCATTCCTGTCCTGACTAGACCTGTTGAAAATATTACAGGTAACTTGGAGATTCACAGCTAGCCTAGAGGACCAGTAGAGCTCGGAGTAGATTACTAGTTTATGGTTTAGTTTCTCTTTTAGAACTTGTTTTGTAATAAGTGGTGTTTTGAGATTGTTGAGATTTTGGGAGTTTACTAAAGTTGTTGTTTTGTGTTTTATATATAGTTGTTTGACTCCTGTGTTATCTTATCGTGCTTAGGTTGTGATTGATTATTATCGTATCTTATACATGTCCTCCATTCGGAGTTGAGATTGTGACAGGTACATTATATAATTGTGTGAGTTATTGATTAGATAGTGACCTAGAACAGCGTTTTGCCGCCGATACTGCATCCTAGGCTGGACGTACCCACTTCTCATGCTCCTACATTGGGTGCGGGTCGTGACAGTTGCTGAATCTGCTTCTGGTCCAGCTGGGGCCGTGAAAGATACCCAACCTGATACTGCTCGAAGCCTTGATATTGTTCTTCTCGAACAGCCTAGGCCTGCTCCCGATTTCCCTGAAGCGAAGACCGATGACTTAGCCCAGGCTGGCGCTGAGCATGCCGAAAGTAGGAAATTATAACTCTTTCACATTCCCCTTTTTTGGTTACTGATGCATATATTGATTTCTTGTCAGGTTCGGCTTCTTGTCAGGAATCTCTTCCTGGAGAGAAAAAACCTCATCAAGCTTCCACCCCGACGACCTCCACCGAAGACGACGAGATGGCCCAGAAAGTCGTCAAAGATTTCTATTCTATTCTGAAAGTAAAGCTTCCTGGAGTTCTGAATCGGAATGCCGCCTTTGGCCCTGTGAAGGCTGTTGCTGAATGCCAAGTGGCAGCCCTTGAGAGCATCGCCTGCTATGAAGAGCGGGCTAATGCTCTAAGGAGGGTTCTGAATGATCTGGAGGGTCAGGTGGCCAGATTCTGGGAAGCCAAACAATGGAGCCCGATGTCGTGTTCCGTGCAGAAGATGAGGCTTTGATCGCGGCTCTCGTGGAGGAGGAGGCTACTTTCCAAGCAAGGAAGGATGCCCCCGCTCAAGAGATCAGTGAATTGGCTGATCAGTATGGGCAGTTCAACACTGCAAGTGAGGCACGTGCTGCTTCGAAGAATAAGCTGGCTGTGTAGATTACTGAAAAATATAATCATATTGCGCGAATCCAAAGTGAGATTGCTCAACTGGTGGTCAGCTTGAGGACAGCGACGTCTAAACATGAGGACTATTTGGCTCAGACTGCCATGACCGCCACAACTTCCGACCACTTAAAAGAACAGCTGGTGAAGTTGGAGGGAGAGCACATGAATCTGATCCCATTCTAGGATGTGGCAGCTCGTCAAAAAGAGGTGCACCTCCATGCTACCGCGAAGTCCGAAGCCAAAATTGTGGCTCTAAGGAATAATATCAATCAATTGTGTATCCCTTAGTTTTTTTTGTTTGTAACTATTTTTTTTAGCCGTCAAGACTCGTGTATCTTTTATTCCCCGTCTTTTGATATACGTTTAAATAAAGAATCTTTTGGCTTTCAAAATTCATGAATAAAGTTTGTGAAATATCAAAACTAGAGTAATATGGACGTAGTAAAGATATTTCTGGTGGGTATTCCGCTGGGGATTTTGATATGGACTGATTATCCGTTTTATATTCAGGGTTCTTGAATATAGATAATAAGTTGAAAGAAGCTGCTAATAGAGGTAATATGGACGTAATAGCAGAGGATGTTCTATATCTGACCAGGGTAATATGGACGTGGAAGGATATATAACATTAGGTAGGAGTGGATAATTCAGAGGTAATATGGATGTGATTATCCTTGATGAATGCTTTGCTCAAAGGTTATATGGCCGTGGCAAAATGTTTATTAATCATCCCACTGGGAAAATAATTATCGGAAAACAGTTCTGAGGTAATAGGAACGTGACTTGTTTTTGTCAGACCGAGTCTGGGCAGAGTCTAAAACAGAAATGATTCCACTGGAGAATATTTTTGGAGGACCTATTATCCATGGCGTATTCAAGACTTTTGAAATACGGATAATAGTTAGATGATTTTTTGAATCACATCAACATTGTACTGTACATTTATATGATTAAAACAGTGTATATGTGAACGTTGTTCATGAAGGTTACACATAATATTTCTTCAGGAACTTGCCGTTGATCGGCATCATGAGCAAGTCACCATCAGGTTTGGCTAGTCGATACACATCGTTAGAATATACTGTTTCTATAACGAAAGGACCTTCCTATTTTGGCTAAAATTTTCCTTTTGTCTTGTGTGTCATGACCATTGGTCTTCTTACTGCTAAGACCAGATCACCAACTTGGAAGATTCTTTCCTTCACCTTTTTATTAAAGGCTCTGGAAAGGCGTGCTTGGTATAGCTCAATATGCTGCTGAGCTAATAAGCATTTTTCGTCTAGCGCTTCGAGTTCTTATAGTCGCAGACGATAACTTTCTTCGGCAGTCAACTCACTGGCTAAGGCTACTCGAAGAGAGAGAATCTAGATTTCTAGGGGAAGAATAGCTTTACTCCTATAAACCAGAGAGAATGGCGTACTGCCTGTTGGAGTCCGGACCGTTGTACGATAGGCCCAGAGACATTTGCCGAGCTTCTCATTCCAATCGTGCTTGTTTGAAGACATAAATTTCTTAAGAAGTTTAATGATGGTTTTATTGAAGGCTTCTGCTAACCCATTAGCCGCCAGATTGTAGGCAATAGAGGCGACATTCTGGATTCGATTCTTATTGCAGAACCGATAGAATACATGGCTCGCGAATTGTGGACCATTATCATGGATGATCCTGCGAGGTAGGCCGAAGCGATAGATAATGTGATATTTGATGAATCTGATCACATTTGACGTATTCACTTCGGTGAGCGGTATAGCTTCTGCCCATTTGAAGAAGTAATTAGTTATAGCTAGGATGAACAGATATCCACTGGAAGATGGCGGGCTGATTGGGCCTATGACGTCCATACCCCAGGCTTCAAAAGGCCAAGATGCTCTCGTTGGTTATAGAAACTCCGAAGGTTGATGAATAAAATCGGCGTAGAACTGACAAGCCCTATACTTCTTTTCATATTCAACAACATCTGCTATCATCGTGGGCCAATAATAACCCATTCGTTTGAGGCAATCTTGTAATTTGGGGCCTGGTTGATGTGCACCACAAACTCCGTCGTTAGCCTCATGGAGTGCATATTTGGATTCTGTGTCTGATAAACATCATAATAGTAGCCTGTCGTAAGAGCGTCGGTACAACATTTTGGTAATCGTATCGTAGTAGAATTTGAGGGATCGCCTTTGGACAGATACTGCTTCCTTTGGGTCCTCAAGGAGGATTCAATAGATGGCGTTGTCTATGAAAGAAAATCTCCAGTCTTTAATGTTGACGTTTGTTTTCGTTGTGTAACTGTAATGAATATACAAGGTAACTTTCACACAAAATAGCTCTCAACCAGACACTGTGATTGAATGCTGAGTATTGGTAGGAACGATCAAGGAAGCAGCAAGACGGGCTAAAGCATCTGCTTCTATATTATGTAGTCCAGGCACGTGTTCGATGAAGAATCCAGCGAAAGTAGAAGCCAATTTGATTGTCGCTTTGTGATATGGGATGAGATCTTCGTGACGAACTTCATAATCCCCTCGAACCTGACTAACAATTAGCTTAGAATCGCCGTAAGCTTCTAGATAGTCAACTCCCAGTTGTTTTGCCAGTTGAAGGCCGATCAATAGGGTATTATATTCGGCCACGTTGTTGGTGCAGGGTTCCACGAGAGAATATGCACGATGTATAACCAGATGGCTGGGAGACACAAGCACGATGCCTACTCCGGCAAAGATATTTCCTTTAGGTCTTGTTCTTGATGCACCGTCAAAGAACATTTGCCAAATGAGGATTTCTTCAGTTGCGGTGTTAGACTCCGCTACTTTATCGGGGATTTCATTGTAGAGTTTGGAAGATTCTGGCACCGGATGAGCTACTAGGAAATCAGCTAATGCCTGGCCTTTTACTGCCTTCTAAGGGACGAACAACATATCATATGGAGTCAACAGCATTGCCCATGTAGCTAAACGGGAATTAAGAGAACACGGTTTAATCATGAGTATTCTGAGAGGATTGACTTTAGATATGATGTGGATAGTCTGTCCAGACACATAGTGGCGTGTCTTCTGGATGGCAAATACCAGTGCAAGACATTCCTTTTCCACAGGTGTGCATCTGTGCTCGGCACCCACCATCGTGCGGGCTGAGGTAGTAGATTGCATGTTCATGGTCGCCTTCATTCTTCCGAGCTAATAGGACACCAAGGGAATGGTCCATAGCACGGACATATAGTAAGAAGGGCTTCCCCATTATTGGAGCCACCATTACTGGAGAGCTTGTGAGATACTTCTTGATGTCGTTAAATGTGCGTTGACATTGTTCAGTCCAGATGAAAGATACGCCTTTCTTCATGAGCTGAGCAAACGGTTGACACATTCCAGAATGGTTCGAAATGAATTGTCTGATGTAGGCTACCCTTCCTTGAAGTCCGCGTAGCTCTTTGAGATTTCTTGGGGGATGCATATCGAGGATAACTTTCACTTTCTCTGGGTCAAGATGTATACCTGTGATACCCCTAAATTTCTACTACAATTTTTTAAAAATTTATTTTGGTATTATACGACGAGTACGAATACATAGATACAAAATATTTTATTTTCTTCTAAATTCGTTTTATTATAAAATCTTAAATAGCGAATAAATATTTTAGTTCGCATACTTATATGGTAAATAAGTTTTGCTTGTTTTAGTATCATACAATGTTTGCCAAAACATATTTGTTCTATGTTCTTGGGAAAGCTATTTTATTTTTAAAAATAAATATTTATGTGAATACTATTTGAATGCGAGTACATGAAACTTAATTTATGCATATAATTTGAATTTTCAAAAAAAAAATTAGTAGTTATTTTAATTTATTAAAGAGGTATTTCAAATAGTTAAGTATTTATTTAATTTTTGAAATTATTTATTATTATTATTTTTAGAAAAGATATTTCGAACTTATTGTGGTAATTTAAACTTTGATTAGATTTTATGGATTTGATTTAAATAGTTTAATTTAAAGATATAATTTATATTTAATTTGAGTTAGATTATCTATATTTAAATTGGAATTGGATTTGGATTGTGATTAATTGAATTGATTTAAATTTGATTTAACTTAAATGGCGTATTATCTATTGGAGATTTAATTGACTACTCCTTATCCAACTAGCAGTGCCAACCCCTATATATATGGGGTAGCCTCCATATTGTTTTCCTCCACAATTATTCATCACAAATATTTTTCTACCACAAGAGAGTGCATCGTGTCGATGTCCGCTTCCTCGTGTCAACCATGACGGCCTCGGGTCCAACCCCGGATGACTATTTTATTCCATCTTTTTACATATACATCAATTTTGTGTCGGACACACCCCCGACAAATCAATACCACCCCGTCATTACTGCAGTGCCCCGTCTATCTCGCTCGATCCCATGACAGCACCCAGCCATCACCGCGGCCACTGCCTGGCAACCAAACACCAACCACCACCTCCTTTGCTCCCTCCCGTTCCTCGACCACGGACTGTCCCACAGACAGACCCGACCACAACCTCTTCTCCGCCGTGCCCGTCTTCGTAAAGCACCGTAGACCGCTCCATCGACATCCCTAATTCACCCACGCTCCACCACTTGACTTCCCAAATGATCCTAGCCAACATCGGCCACATCACCACCGTACCCCAACTCCTCTCCCCGACTAGCCAATACCACTGTCGCCGAACAAATTCTGGCCAACCAACATCACCAGCCTACATCCTCCACCACCATCCCATCCACTTCTCCCGACATTATCGGCCTTCGCCGACACAGACCCAACACTCCTTGTCGGAGCTACCCACCTGCACCAGAACTGTACACCCAAACCACTACCGCAGGCCGACCTACCACCAACTCACCTTGCTGTCGAGCGCCGCCTTCCCCCGCCTCGGCAAGCGCCACCTCCCTCCACCTGCACCTTCGCAAGCGAAGCCCCCCTCGTGCTGGAGCGGTCGCCTACCGCCGAGCCCGACCAGGCCCATCGACGTCCGCACCAGGCCATATCAGTGCCACCCCCACTTTCAACCGAACCACTCCTCCTCGAACTCCGTTCCCGTGCTCCTCCGAGCCGTCGACCTCGTGAGTACGGTCGGTCGACGAGCCAGGCGCCCGATCCTCCCAACAGACGACTGCCAACCAGCCTCCGAAGCTGCTGCCTCCGTGTACCGTGCTGGAGGCACATGCGTCTCGCATCGACTCTTCTCCTCCGACCCTCTCCATTCCTTTCCCTTTTCTCATCGCACCTCTCCTCCCTCTCGACCTCCCACTTCCCTTCGGCTCTCCCGCTCTCGCCACCATGCTTCTTCCCTATCTTTTCTAAGTCCCTCGCTCTCTTCCTCTTTCCCAGTTCACATTTCACTATCTCTCTCTTCTATTTCTTCTGATAATTTGTTTCTTTATATTCCTTACTTTACTTGGTTACTCAAGGAGACTAGATAGTTATGCTTGTTATTATTACATTCTTTTATTTTTATTAATCAACAGACACTTGGTTATACCCATGATGTCTATGGTTTACAAACTATGATATAGTATGAATATTTTACAAGATATATCTACAGTGTTTATACTAAGTAATTGTCAATTATTATTGTTATTATTATTATTATTATTATTATTATTATTATTATTATTATTATTATTATTATTATTATTATTATTATTATTATTATTATTTACTTTCATTTTGTTTCTGTACAACTGTAGTATATTGTTGTTGTCAAATAGTATCTTTTTTTTGGCCTAAAATGATTTCCAACATATTTATCTAAAATACTTTGACCCATAAAATGTAGTTTCAAGATTATAAAATAATTTTTGGTATTTCTTAAAGGGTTTAACTAATATAGTTTTCTATACAAAAAACCATATTTTTACAGCTAGAGTTTTGCCAAACGATTTCTTGACTAGGCATTTTTTTTATTTAAGAAAACTAGTTTTAAGTATTGTGGTTATCCTTTTGAAACCGTATTATGTATCCAAATTCCTCAACTATCCTCCTATCGACACTAGCTAACTTGACCATTCTGGATCCAATTCGTGCCACCATCGGAGGTCGTCTTGCGTAGTTGTACACCGAATATTAACATTAATATTAACATTGAGAGTGAGGGGGTTTTTAGGGAGTTTTCTAAGGGGGCTTTTGATCCGCTCCCACATATATATATATATATATATATATATATATATATATATATATATATATATATATATATAATATATATATATATATATATATATATATATATATATATAAAATAAAAAAATAAAATATATATATATATATATATATATATATATATATATATATATATATATATATATTACATAGTAAATTGAACGAATATGTTTGGTTTTAACTATAGGATTTAGTCCATAGCTTAGTGAGTTAGTTTAGAAATGACCCAATAGGCCAAGTTAGGCATAGTTGACTAGCAAGTAGACAAAAGTCAACTTTGGGTCAAACTTGATCTAAACTTGACCCGAATGGACTTAAAATGACTAGATAACTCAAGTTTGACCTAAACTTGGAATAATAGACTAGTTGACTTAGTGTTGACCTAGTTTGACCAGAATAGTTGACCAGGGTTGACCATAGTTGACCAAAGGTTGACTTTGACCCAAAATGACTTAGAATTATTTAGAATGTATGATATTTCTCTTATTTCATATTAGACACTTTGTAACCTATGGTTGCTCTAAATAAGACATTGTGGCTCCGGTTCGGACATCTGTATTCATCAGTCACTTAGGGTAACAGGTGAGTACATTCTCTGATAGTTCATTCATTTACTTGTCGATTTCTATATTTTAGTTCTAGTCAGTTCTATTTCATTCTCTGTTACAAACACGGATTGATATTTCTGGAATTCATGTATATGACACACACACCTTACTTGTCTAGCCTCTATTACAAGAACCACTACAAGAATCACCTACAAGCACCTTCATGTTCTGGCTAGATTTATTCTCGATTTATGGGTCGTGTTATGGATTCACTCATACTAGTTGGGCGGAGAAATACTTGAATAGGCATGTAAACATATTTGAAATACTCGAACCACCTTTCTGTGAATTTTACAAGAACGATAGCCATCCCACACTTGACCAGTGTGTGATGTGCCGGATTACCCCTAGCCGTTTACATGTCGATCTCAGTATTTTAAAACACACCTTTGAGTATTGTCTAGAATCATTACTAGAATCACCACAAGAATCTTTACTAGAATCATCGCAAGGATCATTAAAGAATCTCCCTACCTGAATCATTGATTGGAATCACACTTGACCTACAGTGTACCACCTGAACTCATATCACATTATTCTAGTTCAGCTAGCTTTTATTTACAGTCTTAATTGACATAATCTTCTATTTTACAGCATTTACTTTTCTTACTTTTAACTGTTGCTCTACATTTTAAACTATCTAAAACTTCCATACTTCATCAATATAACATTCTATAATTGTTTTATAGTCTTAGACATTTACTTGGATTTTCTTGATGAGATGTATTGGCTCCTGTCCTGACTGGACCTGTTAAAAATATTACAAATGATAGCTCTGAGGATACATGCCCTACTTGCTATAGATCTGGAGAGGGATTAGCTACTTTTGGCCCCGACTCTCAGGAGTGATCGGGAGACTAGTCTAGTAGACTTGCTATAGAAATCATGTTTAAAATTTAAATTGTAATAATCTGTGATTTAACTTGTTTTGAGTTGTTTTGAGATATTATCATTTAGTAGTTTTTATTTGTTTTCTTTTTGTTATAGAATTATGTGTTATCCCATCGTGCTTAGACTGTGATTGAGTAATATTATTTCTATACTTGTCCTCCGTTCGGAGTTAGGATTAAGACAAGTAGATTATATAATTGCGTGAGTTGTTTTAGATAGTGACCTAGAACAGCGTTCTACCGTCGATTCTGTGGCGTAGGTTGGCCATGTTACGAACTTGTACCCTTACACTGGGTGCGGGACGTGACACCTACATACATAAAGGCTTGGTGGCTCATAGGTGAGTATGTGTTGAGTGTCCAAAAATTCACCCAAAAAATCATTATGGCACTACCTCATTCTTCGAACAAGGTACTTGCCTTGGTTTATGTTCCTCATATATCGAAAGCCTACTCGAGGCCGGGATTCGTGTCCACCTCCAAGCCGACTCTAGTGAGCACAAGCCTTGCAGTCATCGTACTTATGAATTGGTTTAGTTGAGCTCTCACTTCACCTATTGTCACGACCTGCACCCGAATATTCGGATACGTGTCGGACACATCCAGCATATGCTATGAGTCACAGCGTAGTAAGCTGTTCTAAACCTTTAATTATCTTCAAACTTATATTGAATCAGATTAATCATAACATCTATATCGAGATAAAATAGAAATAAATCCAAAGATGTCACTTAGTTACATTCCCAAAGCAATAGTAAACTGGAAGAAAATCTAGCAAAATGAATGTTAACTATTTATTACAAAACAT
Source organism: Iris pallida (assembly GCA_029216955.1). Taxonomy (NCBI): domain Eukaryota; kingdom Viridiplantae; phylum Streptophyta; class Magnoliopsida; order Asparagales; family Iridaceae; genus Iris; species Iris pallida. Next base: position 223,419 of record JANAVB010036161.1, read on the forward strand.
GCTCAAAAGCGAAATATAAGCTAAGCTATATGGTATTCCCCAGCAGGGACATCCTCTGGGATGTGGGCTAGCGTCTCAGTGGCAGATCCATAGTATGAATTGCAAAGCAACTCCTCATCATTCAATTCACCTGCAACGATCCAATCAGAAAAGGAGCAAAGTACCCTACAACTTACAGTTACTGAAACATGGAAATGACAAATATGGAAAGACATGGAAATAAGAAAATGATAACTAGAATTTGTAACTGCAACAAGAAATAATGGTTGCAATATGACAAGAGATATGACTATGTAAAGTTATTTTTAAAAGCTAGTAGACACATGTGATCGGCTATAATAGGAGAACTTGTAACATATAAATAAAGACAACATGGGGGTACGACATTGACTACACGTGTATGATGTGCAGTCAAGATCAGATACATGTACTACACTACTGGCTTTGATCACATGTTAACTAGACATTTTCTAAACCCATGCAAGTGTAAGACATGTGTAAGAGGAATACAACTTGAAACATGTAAGGATAGTACCAGTTGAAACATGTAAGGAAAGTACAACTTGAGAAACGCTAAATAAAACTTGAGATACTTGTTAAGAACAACTTGTAGGAAAAGTAAGAAACATGTAACGAAAGTCTAAAATGCGAAATAGGAATCATGAACAGAAACGTAAAGTTGTAGTGTACTTGTCTTGTTTTACCGAAAATGATTGTTGTTAAATGTTTATGTCCAAAGTCCTCAAGCTGTAACAAGGTATAATATTTTTTTAGTTTAAAGGTTAAGTGTTATCTATGTGTTGCGCTACTTACGGGGTCATGTTGTGCTAGATATGGCACACTAGTCCTAATATTGAACATTAAGACTAACACAATGTTTAATACACATAAAAATTAGGTTTTACTAAGTTAAAATCATAAGTCATGGATTACTTATGTTTAATTAAAAAAAATTATTTTAATTACTAAATAAATAAAGTATTTATGAAAAGAGGTCCGACAACGTTCATTTAAATAGTTAGAGGTCTCAAACTAACATGCTACTATATTTCGTTGGTCAAACTAGGCAAAATAATGAAGGTATTAAGTTTGTACAATTTTTGGACAGAAATTACTATTTATAGAATTATTTGAATCATAAACTATTTTAAAAACAATTATTTATAATTAATTGTTAACAGAAACTAATTTTTAGCATATCAAAATTGACCTAAATTTAACATGTGAATATACGGAAATGATCTACAAAAAATCTACTATTTGATTCTGAATTTTTTTTAAATTTTACAGTACTGTCTAATATTTACTAAAAATCAATATACATAAAATACATTAAATAGTACTGACAGTTTTTAATCAATAGAAAATATACATAAAAATATTTAATGCTAGAAAATTTATAACTAAATACTACATATGAAAACACTAATTACTAGTATTTTTTTCAACATTTATTAAAAGTATTAAACAAGCATAAAAATTAGAATACACAGTTTTCACAATTTTGTAATTATTGTTTTTAATTACTAAATAATATATTTAATGAATAAATAATTCTATAAAAATCATAAATGAATACTACAATTAAAATTACTATTTATCAGCATTTCACATAAATTTTACACAGTAAAAGTATTGATAAAAAATACAAAATTCAGAACATATGATAATAATACAATTTCTGTATTATTAATAGTATACACACAAACACTATATATAAAACTCAGGCTTCCTGGATGAGGTCTTAATGCAGCTGATGTGACCAATAGATCAGATTTAGTTTTGTGTTAGAAACAGATCCCAATACTGTATATTTCATTCTAGACATTATATATATTTATATATATAAAAACATACAAGGGGGAGGGCTTGACTAGGGTCTGTCAGGACTGAATCCTAGGGCCGGTCGGGTGACCACTAGGTCAAGTTTGGTTTGGTATTAGCATGCTTGGATTTAAAATATACTAAGGCCAGAGTTTAGTTCTTATCGAGGAAGAAGAAGGAGGTGGTTCGTCGGTTGTCGACGAAGCTCGGCTCATCGGTACAGCTCCGGTGGCTTGGGTCGCTGGGTTGCTCCAAAAGAATAAGATGGTAATGAGTTTTGTTTTGTCTCAACATTTCTCTTTTTAAAGAGAAATGAAGGGAAGTTACGAATGTGAAGGATCGAGGGTTTTGGAATGAAAAAGGTTACGAGTTACGGAATGTAAGAGATTGGGAGTTACGAATATAAGAGATTGGGAGTTACGATTGTAAGAGGTTGGGAGTTACGAATGTGAAGGGTCGGAGATTACGAATGTGAAGGGTCGGAGGTTACGAAATGTAAGAGGTTGGGAGTTACAACTAGGGATGTGCACAATTAAGTCAACCGACCAAATCGAACCGAGCCAAACCGAACCGATTGGTTTTAAACAGAATTAATGGTTCAGTTGGTTTGGTTCGACTTCAATTTTTCAAAACCGACCGATTCGGTTCGGTTCACGGTTTGGTTATGCCAAAAACCGTCTAAACCGAACCGAACCGGACCAAATCCTTGTTAAATAATTAGGGTTGGCCGGTTGGGTATGGGTTCATTAGGTTGTATTATACCGGTTTGGTTCATTTATTCACATCACAATCATTTATCAAGTAGAAGTAGAAAGATCTCTCTCTCTCTCTCTCTCTCTCTCTCTCTCTCTTTCTCTCTAGTCTCAAAGTGGAGTGCTTGCGGCTCATATTCTTTTCTAATTGCTTCTGTGTAGATGAAAGGGGCTTTTGGTTGAATGTATATGATTTTTTTATATGTATAATTGATATTTTTCTCCACCTGCAAAGCATAAGTTGAATTGAAGCTGCTGAATTGTATTACTGTTGCAAAGTACAAGCTGACTAAGGTTTCATAAAAAAAGCATACAGTCCATTTTTTATGTGATCAAAACCGACCAAGTCGAATCGATCCAAACCGAACCAAGTCGGTCGGTTTCAAAACCGAACCGACCATTTGGTTGGTTTGGTTCGGTTTTATTTATTTTCAAACCGATTAACTTCGGTTCGACTTCGATTGGGACCAAATAGGTCGATCACCGAACGATACACACCACTAGTTACAACTAATTGTTATTTCAAAAAATAAAATAAATATATTTATCACTAATTGAATTCTCTAAATAATATTATTATTATTATTTCAACAACTTAAATTTAATAAATCAACTTTAAATATAATAAAAAATTTAAAGAGTTACACATATAGTAGGGGAGAGAGAGATTTATTACTGAAATAAATCTCAAGAATGAATCGTGATTGTTCGATCTTGATCGAATAGTTAGAAACAATGCAGTCTGGCCAAAATACTTCCACCAGTATAACAGCAGTATACTGCCAGTATAATGTTAGCTTGGTTTTTGGTAAGGAAAACTAGTGTTAGGTTATCCGTATTTGCCAGATACTAGCCAGGATATATGGCATCTCGCCAAGGGTCTTTGAAAGTCGAGGGTCGTCTATCCATTAGCTTGGTTATACAAGAAATTCAAAAAACATAATAAATCGCATATGTCATTATTTTAATTTGAAACGTGAGTGTTGCTTGAGTATCTCACCCTTGCGATACTAAAGGCACCAAAATCGATGAAGCCACAAAACTAGTCCTATGTTAGAAATAAAATCGCATATTGTTGGTCAACAACAAAGCACGAAAACCCGTCACTAAAACACAAAAAACGAGATAAAACATGAATGAAATACTGAAAACATGTTGTAAGCCCACTGAATTTTGAATATTATTTAAATTTTATTTTTATTTATTTAAAGTAGATATTTAAATTATAAACTAGATTTTATATCAATATGACTATAGATGTATTTTTCCGTAGCTTTGATTTTCGGGGCACTAGAAATGCCAATCTTTCGAAACGTCCTTTTTGAGATTTGAAGTAGAAAAGTACACCTTCAATTTGATATATCATGTCACATAAAAATTTGTCCCCTAACATCTTTTGACTTCGCACAACTTTGGGTCAATTTAGACCATTTGACTATTTTCCATAATCCTAGACCTAACTTCCAACTTGAGTTCGGGACTCGACATCGATCAAAATCATTTGACCCAGTACATGGTTTTGGCCCATTTTGAGCCTAAGACACACATGTCAAGGGTGTGCCGCTCAATCGAGTCCCATGTGTTATTTATTTGCGAATGGCACGAGAGACTCATTGATTGACTTTTTAAGTTCGATTTAACTAGAAAATATGTTGGACCCTAACCTAGCCAACCACACTTGGTAGATACATGTTAGGTCACCTTGACCAAGTAGAATTATTTTGAATTTATTATTGGGATGTATACAACCAAATAGGTTTAAATGCAATTTTGTATATATATAATTATATTTATAATAGCCTACTGCTATTACATATATATATATATATATATTATATATATATATATATATATATATATATATATATATATTTGATTTATAAAATATATATATTTGATTTATAAATATATATATATATATATATATATATATATATATATATATATATATATATATATATATATATATATATATATATATATATATATATATATATATATACGCAAGCATACAAATATACATATATATCTATAAAATTGTGTATATCCATTTATATACGATTTTATATATGTATCTATATGGTTATTTATATAAATACATTGAATATATGTATTTGTATACTCGTTTATGTATGGATATTATATACTAATGTGTATATATACACCCAAGGATATCTAAGCTAGATAAATGTATAAAAACCCGATATAAAATAGATATATATTAACGTACATATAAAATTTATTTTATATAAAATCCCATATATAGAATACCTAATATACTTGAAAATATATATATATATATATATATATATATATATATATATATATATATATATATATATATATAAGAAAAATGGCTTCAAGAGCCTTTCTCGGGCGATTGCCCCCCCCCCCCTGACCAGCGTTCTCCGGTCCGGCGTCCGGTGGCGCCCCCTGGCGCCATCAGCCGTCTCCTTGATCTTCCCCTTCCCTCGCCTCCATGAGTGTCTCCCTTACCGATGCTCCCTCTCGGCCGGCGGTGTTGTTGGTCAACAACAAAGCAAGAAAACCCATCACTAAAACACAAAAAACGAGATAAAACATGAATGAAATACTGAAAACATGTTGTAAGCCCACTGACTTTTGAATATTATTTTAAATTTTATTTTTATTTATTCAATACAGATATTTAAATTTTAAACTAGATTTTATATCAATATGACTATAGAAGTACTTTTCCGTAGCTTTGATTTTCGGGGTACTAGAAATGCCAATCTTTCGAAATGTCCTTCTTGAGATTTGAAGTAGAAAAGTACACGTTCAATTTGATATATCATGTCACAGACATTTGCCCCCTAACATCTTTTGACTTTGCACAACTTTGGATCAATTTAGACCATTTTGACTATTTTCCATAATACTATACTAACTTCCAACTGAGTTCGGACTCGACATCGATCAAAAATCATTTGACCCAATATATGGTTTTGGCCCATTGAGCCTACGACACACATGCCAAGGGTGTGACGCTCAATCGAGTCCATGTGTTATTTATTTGCGAAAGGCACGAGAACTCATTGATTTACTTTTCGAGTTCGATTTAACTAGAAAATATGTTGACCCTAACCTAGCCAACCCCACTTGGTAGAGACCTGTTAGGTCGCCTTGACCAAGTAGAATTATTTTGAATTTTATTGGGATGTATACAACCAATACGTTTAAATGCAATTTTGTATATATGATTATATTTTATAATAGCCTACTGCTATTATATATATATTA